>CM073311.1:1282656-1449463 GCA_037043255.1 Diadegma fenestrale
AATTACTAACACAAAATTTGATACTTTCGAACAAGCAATAAATGTGAAATAATTTTGCATAATTTCTTTTTTTTAGAGCAATCCCTCGACGAGAAACTGGAGAGGCTGGTGGGGAGCCAGCTCGACCTGAGAGGCGTTCCCTCGCCGGGCCCGGGAAATGGAGAGCGCGAGGCGAGTGGCGAACCGAGGAATGGAGCACGTGAGTAAAATTCAATAATTATTCTCTTATTTTTTAAAATGTGTAATTTTTTCATTGAATGTTCTTTAATTAACCAAATTATTCCAATCATCCTTTTTCGAATGAAAATAGATTTTTTTATTTTGGAATAAATAAATTTGCAATTAAAATTTATTAAAAATTTCATTTTAATTTGAAATTAATTAATTCTGACATAATTTGATAAAAAAAGTAAAGTAAAGTTTTAAATAAAAGTAATTCTTCATAAAAATAAATAGTTTTTTAATAAATTTCAATCGATTGATCAAATTGTTTATTGTTCCTGAAAATTGTATTTTTCTTTTTTTTTTTTTTATGTAGGCGGGGAAAAAAACCTTCAAAAGGCACTGGGGGTGTTGGTCCAGTAGTGTGTGATTACCTGTAAAAGGCGACCGCACTAAAAAAAAAACCCGCCTACACTTGAAAACCATGGTGAAAAACCAGACCGGGACTGCTGATTGCATTACTTCGGTCTGGACCATGCTGTCTTGCGCCCGCTGGGCAGCTCTGTTTGTTCTTTGCTTTATGCTTGGGTGTCCTCAAGGCACCCGTCTGTCCGTTTTTGACGCAGGATCGTTTCTGCGTACGTTGCAATGGTGTTCCATTTCTCTATGGATTCAACCATGTGTCCGATTATGTTGTCTGGGGTGACGTCTCCTATTTCCGCGTTCAGTGCGGTTTTCATGTCCGCAAAGTGTTGGCACTCGAAAAAAGTGTGCTGCGCGTCGTCCTGTGCAGTCGCACAGTATCGGCATTGGGGCGTTCTGACTTTCCCCATCTTGTGCAGGTATTTCCGGAAGTATCCGTGGCCCGTAAGCAGTTGGGTGATGTAGAAGTTCACGTCTCCGTGTTTCCGTTTCAGCCATGGTTCCAGTCTCTCGATCAGCCTAGCTGTCCATCTTCCTTTTAGGCTTGCATTCCACCTGTGCTGCCAGAGATTCAGCGTATGAGGGCGAGTTTCGGTCGCCGCTTCCGATCGGCTGATCTCTGCGCTCCTCTCGAATATAATTTTCCGTTCCTGTGTGAGGAGATCGATTGGGATAACCCCGGCAATGACCTGGACTGCGGACTCTGAGACCGTACGGTATGCGCTTGTGACCCTTAGCGCTCCTTTACTTTGTACCGAAGCTAACCGTGCCGCGTATTTTCTCTTTTTTGTCGCGTCTGCCCATATTTCCGCCCCATACAGTAGGATGGATTGGGTCGCTGACATTATGATTTTTCGCTTGGCCTGACTCGGCCCCCCAATGTTGGCCATTAGTCTGCTGAGCGATACCGTGACTTTTGCTGCTTTCTCTGCTGCCTTGTGTAGGTGTTCTCCATACGTGAGCTTATTGTCCAGTATCACCCCCAGGTATTTTACTGACTTTTTTGTTTGGTGCTCTTGGCATCCAACTGTCATGGGTATTATGGTGGGCACCCTTTTCCTCGTTAGCATCACTATCTCGGTTTTGGCGGTCGCCAGCTGCAGGCCATGTTCGTCCATCCAACGGTTCACCCTCCTCATAGTCTGATTTATTTTCATCTGGGCCGTCGCTTCGCATCGCGCAGTAATTATGGCTGCTATGTCGTCGGCGTATCCGACTAGCTGCACGCCTTCCGGCATCTCGTGTTTGAGTAAGCTGGCGTACGCGGCATTCCAGAGGTCTGGTCCGAGGATTGACCCTTGCGCCGCTCCAGCTGTGATCTTTTTTTCTTTTGGTCCTTGCTTTGTGGCGTACACCAGTCGGCGATCCTTTAGATAGTCCTTTATTATAGCCATCAGGTAGGCTGGTACCCGGAAAGTGTGCTCTAGCGCATGGAGCATGTCCGTCCAGCGTGCTGTGTTGAAGGCGTTTTTGACGTCTAAGGTCACTAATAGCACCAGGGGTCTAGCTGCGTTGCAGGCTGTGTCCGCCTGTTTTACAGCACCAACAACTTCTGCTATTGCGTTTATGGTCGAGTGCCCTTTTCGGAAACCGTGTTGGTGTTCCGATAGGTCCCCTGCACTCCGGATGGCGGATATTAAGCGGGGCTTCAGCATTTTTTCCAGCACCTTTCCTTTTGTATCAAGCATACAAAGCGGCCTGTACGATGAGGGGTGTTCGGGGTCTCCTTTTCCTTTGCTGATCAGGGCTAGCCGTGCTGTTTTCCAGCGTTTGGGAAAAACTCCGGCTTGCAGACATCCGTTTAGCATGCGTAGCAGCATCTGAGGGCAGGCTGCTGTGACTACTTTAAGCACCTCCGAGGGGATCCCGTCGGGTCCCGGAACTTTCTTGTTTTTCAGCGAACTGACTGCTGTTTTCAGCTCATCTTCGCTGAAAAGAGGTATATCAGTTGGTGTTTGCGCCTCTCTGTCTGCCCGTTCGGGGTGAGTAGGGAACAGGGTGTCTACTATTCCGTCCATAGTGGTGGCTTCCATCATTCCGTTTCCCCTGAAACCGCCAAGCTTCCGTGTTACTAGTTTGTAACCTTTCCCCCAAGGATCCTGTTCGAGTTCTTCGCAGAGGGTCCGCCAGCAGTGGGCTTTCTGTTGGCTGATTGCCCTGCCAAGTTGCCTTTTTGCCGTCTTGTATTCGGCGGTTCTCGCCGCCGCTTCAGGTCGGTTTCGGGAGCGCTGTGCTTTGCGTCTCAGTCGCAGCGCTGTTTTCCTCAGCTCAGCGATACCGTTGTTCCACCAGTACGTTTTTCGTTTACCCCTCCAAGGCTTTCTTTTAGGTATAGATACCTCACAGGCCTGATGGATGCGTCGCATGGTGTCGTTTACGATGGTCTCCACTTTCTGTCTGTCCATGGGGCCCTGAAGCTCCGTTAGGGTGGTCGGTGCCCTTCTCCGGAGAGCCTCGGTGAGTTTTTCCTCATCCATTTTGGCGATATTCCATCCGTGTACAGTGGGGGGCTGGCCGCCTTGCCTGCTGGTTGTGCCAGTTATTTCGAAGGTGATGTAATTATGGTCACTTCCGGTATAATCCTCAATTACTTGCCACTCAGTGGCTTGTCTTGCTATGCTTTCTGTAGCCAGCGTGATATCTGGGATGGAATTTCCCCAGCCAGGCCTTCGGTAGGTCGGCGTTGTCCCTTCGTTTAGGACGAGCATGTTTGTTCTCGCCATCATCTCCAGGATGAGGTTTCCTCGCCTATTCGTGATTGGCATGCCCCACTCCAGTGCCCTTGCGTTTAAGTCACCGGCTAAAATGAGGCCGCCGGTTGTTTCGCGGATGAAATCCTCCAGGTCATCTAACTTGTTCCTGAATTCCAGGAGGGTGTCGTTTGGCGAGAGGTAGCAGCTGACATAAGTTTTCCCCCTGCTTCTTATCCACACGTAGCCTCTGCCCGCCCCGTGTAGCTCTACCGGTGCGACCTGAGGGTCGGTGACCCAGATAGCTGCTGTTCCAAGGTGGTCCGAGTACCACGTGTCCTGCTCCTTGTTTCAGTACTGTTCGCTTATTATGACTACGTGGGCCTGTTTCTCGCATACCAGTTGCTCCAGTAGATCGCTCGCGGCCTTGCACCTGTTCAGATTTGCTTGAAGGAACTTCGTCATCTCTTTCGTCTTTGTTTCTCCAGTTTAAGCGCCTCCCTGAAGGCTGTGCACGCGCCCGTTCCCGGGATGTGGTCTGTCTGCTGGTCTGCTCCTCTTGCCTTGCACAGGAAGCATGAGGGGGTGGTTGCGCAGCTCGCCGCCTTGTGTCCATTTTTCCCGCATTTCCAGCAGGAGTTCGCTCTGTCTGGGCCCTTGCAGCCTCGCCTTGTGTGTCCATATCCATGGCACCTGTAGCATCGTTGCACCTCGGTTCTGCTTCGGATGCGGCAGTTCATCCAGCCGATTTTGATACGGCATTTTTCGATCAGTCTACTGGCTGTTTCGTCCTCCAGTTCTACGATGGCTTTCTGCAGCCCTCGCTCGTTTGATGCCAGGATTTGTACCTTGGGTACTTCGCTGAGATCGTTGCCCGCGTCTCGTTTGATGGCTTCCGTGACCTCTTCCGGCGTTGTGCAGCCGTCCAGGTCCAGAATCTCCAGTCTCCGCCGGGGTGTTAGGCCCCGCACTTCTCCATCTTGCCCTATAGCGGCTTGTATCGCTTCGCGCAGAGCGTTTTGATTTTCGCATTGGCTTAGCTCCAGGAGGACGCCCCCGTCCATTGTTCTTCGGCTTCTGTGGAATTCGGTCCCTGAATCCTCGGGTCGCACTTGTTTGCGGATCACGCCCAAGATTTCTGCGTATCCTTTGTCAGCCGTGGGTTTTATCATCACTCCCTGTCTTTTTGGCTTCGGTTGGCGTCGTCGGTATCGCTCTTCGTCCGGATTTCCTGCCCGTTTTGGAGTGTTGCGAGTACTTCCCGGCAGCTGTGTTGTGTTCGGGGCTCTAGGTCTTTTCTTCTTTCCACGTACGACCGAGGCCCATGATGGTTTTTGGCCCGCCGTCGCCGTCTTCGTCCTTGTACCGCCCGCCTCCTCCGGGCTGGGGGTTTCTTCTCTGTATCGTTTGCGTGCTGGAGTCGGTCGGAGCCGTGGGGTCACTCGCGTCCAGTTCGTGTCTATATTGCCTTTGGCCTTGGCAATTTCCTTCTGTCTTGCTTTCTCGCATTCGGCTATAGTGTCGATGCTTTCTTCCAACAGCTCCAGTCCTCTTTTGATGTCCATGCCAACGTTTTTCTGTTTCTCCGTGGCCATGCGCATACACTTCAGCGTTTCTCTTATCACGTTTATCTGCTGCTCCTCCGTACTGGCTAGGTCCTCTATCCGGTCCCAGTATTTCGTGATTTCGTTATTCAGAGACTCCGTCCCATTTTTACGGCTTGTCGTATTTGTTGGTGTGCCGGCCAAGGCTCCCACCTGCACATCACCTGTGACGCGTGTTTGGTCCCCCCCAAAATCCATGGGACCGGCGCTGGCCATCAGGGCTTGCACCCGATCGGAACCAGCGGTGAGATTGGTACTCACTTGGGGTAAATTGTTTTTACCACGTGTTGCTGCCATTTCGTCTCTTTTTGGCTATTTTTTTCGGGGTGCCTTCCCCTATCCTGTTGGTCCGCGGAAGGTATTTGCTCCTACCCTTCATATCTGAAGGGTATTCTCTTTTGAGAACATGTCGCCAGAGAACCAGGCGTGGTCTCCGACGATCAAGGGAGGTATTTGCTCTCATCCCCTATATCTAAGGAACGTTCCCCTATCCGCCACCCGGGGACGCGCCACGTAGGGGTTACAGGATCCCCATGTGGACCTGAAAATTGTATTATTTTCCATTTAATTTGCATTGATTTATCAGACTTTTTCACAATTATTCATTTTCAAACGGAAATAAAATTTTTTATTTTGAAATAATTGAATTTATGGATGAAAATTTATTGGAAATACAATTTTCATTGAAAAATGTATAATTGTAAAATAGTTTCACAAATGAATGAAAATTCAATTGGAAATTAGACATTTTTTCAAATCAATGAATAATTCGATCAATCGGTTTAAATTTGATGAAAAACTATTCATTTTTATGGAGAATTGCTTATAATTATTCTTTTATTTTTTTAAATGTGTAAATTTTCAGAGAAATGTTCATTAATTAATGAAATTATTCTAATCATCTATTTTCGAATAAAAATAGAATTTTTTGTTTTGAAATAATTACCTTTGTAATAAACATTTCTTGAGGATTTGATTTTAATTTGAAATTAGTTAATTCTGACATAATTTGATTGAAGAAAGAAAATTCATTAAAAAATAGATATTTTTTGAATTCAAAGAATAATTCAGAGTAATTATTCATAAAAAGAAAAAGTTTCTTAATTAATTTCAATCGATTGATTCAATTGTTCATTTTTTTCAAAAAGTGTATTATTTTCCATTTGATTTGCATTGATTTATCAAACTTTTTCACAATTATTCATTTTCAAACGGAAATGAAATTTTCTATTTTGAAATAATTGAATTTATGAATGAAAATGTGTTGGAAATACAATTTCCATCTAAAAATGAATAATTGTGAAACAGTTTCATAAATAAATGAAAATTGAATGGAAAATTAGAGATTTTTTTCAAATCAATGAATAATTTATTGAATCGATTTAAATTTATTGAGAAACTATTCATTTTTATGGAGAACTACTTATAATTATTCTTTTTATTTTAAATGTGTAATTTTTTAATTAAATGTTCATGAATTAACCAAATTATTCCAATCATCCTTTTTCGAGTGAAAATCGATTTTTTTATTTTGAAATAATTCAATTTGCAATTAAAATTTATTGAAAATTTCATTTCAATTTGATTAATAAATGAAAATTGGATTAAAAAACGCCATTTTTTGAATTGAAACCATAGTTAAAAGTAATTCTTGATAAAAATAAATAGCTTTTGAATAAATTTAAATCGATTGATTCAATTGTTCATTATTTTCAAAAAGTGTATTATTTTCCATTTGATTTGCATTGATTTATCAAACTTTTTCACAATTATTCAATTTTAAACGGAAATGAAATTTTTTATTTTGAAATAATTGAATTTATAAATGAAAATGTGTTGGAAATACAATTTCCATCTAAAAATGAATAATTGTGAAACAGTTTCATAAATGAATGAAAATTGAATGGAAAATAAGAGATTTTTTTCAAATCAATGAATAATTAAATCAATCGATTTCAATTCATTAAAAAGCTGTTCATTTTTATCAAGAATTGCTTTTAATTATTGTTTCAATTCAAAAAATGTCGTTTTTTAATCCAATTTTCATTTATTAATCAAATTAAAATGAAATTTTCAATAAATTTTTCAATTCATTTTTATGGAGAACTACTTATAATTATTCTTTTTTTTTTAATGTGTAATTTTTTAATTAAATGTTCATGAATTAACCAAATTATTCCAATCATCCTTTTTCGAGTGAAAATCGATTTTTTTATTTAAAATAATTCAATTTGCAATTAAAATTTATTGAAAATTTCATTTTAATTTGATTAATAAATGAAAATTGGATTAAAAATCCATCAAATTTTCAGATGTAGAGAATATGGACTGCGGGGATGCCGGGCATATCAACCCGCCCGAGGGGACCGCGGGTCCACCGCCACCTCCTAATGGTAAGTACATTCTACTGTCACATACATCACTTTTAATCAATAATCAATAAATTAATCACATTTATTCAATAAAATTTGCAGCCGTCGTCGTCATCTCAGATGAAGAAGAGGAGCCCGTCCGCAACCCGCCCGCTGGTCATCGGAATGATGGTAAGCACCTTTTAGAATTTTAAAAAAGTATACAAACCTCACTTTTATCACCGCTTTTTGTCATTCATTCTCGACTCACTGTTTTTTTTCTTTGAACTTTTCATGAACATTTCCTTATGATTTCCAGAAGTTATCGTCGTCGAAGACGATGCGCCGGCTCCGGTGGTGGGCCCGAGCGGACGGAGGCCGCCCGGCGACAAAATCAGTAGTGAGTATTTTGCCATAATGAATTAAATTAGATCAGTAATTCGATTGTTTGGTATATTTTTACTATGATTTTTACTAATATTATCATTTGTTTCTTTTCAGGGAAAAGACGTCGCGGGGTTCGCGCGGGGCGGAATCTCCAACGGAGAAAGCGAATACGATATGAAGCGGAATTAATTTTAGCGGCGGCCGATCTCCGATTCGGCCCCCCCCAACATCCGCGGGAGAGGCCGCCGCGGACGCAGAGGCCGTGGTAACGGGCGCGGCGCACATTCATGTGATTTTGACTGCATTTTTTTCTTATATTAATAAACAACGAAGCAACTAACATGATCTTTCAATTTTTTATTCGACTCACCTTAAATTGGTCAATTAATGTGTTGGAATTACAATTTTCATCTAAAAATGAATAATTGTGGTATAGTTTTAGAAATAAATCGAAATTGAATGGAAAATTAGAGATTTATTCAAATAGATGGATGATTTATTCAATCGATTTAAATTTATTGAGAAACTATTCATTTTTATGGAGAACTACTTGGAATTATTCTTTTATCTTTAAAAATGTGTAATTTTTTTTATTAAATGTTCATTAATTGACCAAATTATTCCAATCATCCTTTTTCGAATGAAAATCGATTTTTTTATTTTGGAATAATTAAATTTGCAATTAAAATTTATTGAAAATTTTATTCTACTTTGATAAGTAAATGAAAATTGGATTTAAAGAAGACCTTTTTTGAATTAAAACAATAATTAAAAGTAATTCTTTATAAAAATAAACAGCTTTTTAATAAATTTAAATCGATTGATTCAATTGTTCATTGTTTTCAAAAAAGTGTATTATTTTCCATTTAATTTGCATTGATATATCAGGCTTTTTCATTATTATTTATTTCAAACAGAAATAAAATTTTTTATTTTAAAATAATTGAATTTACAAACAAAAATGTGTTGGAAATACAATTTTCATCTAAAAATGAAAAATTGTAAAATAGTTCTATCAATAAATGGAAATTGAATGGAAAATTAGAGATTTTTTCACATCAATGACTAGTTTATTCAATCGATTTGAATTTATTGAGAAACCATTCATTTTTATGGAGAATTACTTGTAATTATTCTTTTATTTTTAAAAATGTGTAATTTTTTTATTAAATGTTCATTAATTGACCAAATTATTCCAAATTCCAATCATCCTTTTTCGAATGAAAATCGATTTTTTTATTCTGAAATAATTAAATTTGCAATTAAAATTTATTGAGCCTTTGATTTGAATTTGAAATCAATTGATTCTGACATAATTTGATTAATAAAAGAAAATTGGATTAAAAAAAGACATTTTTTGAATTAAAACAATAATTGAAAGTAATTCTTCATAAAAATGAACAGTTTTTTAATAAATTTCAATCGATTGATTGAATTTTCGATTGTTTTCAACAAATGTATTATTTTCCATTTGATTTGCATTGATATATCAGACTTTTTCATAATTATTCATTTTCGAACGGGAATCAAATTTTTTATTTTAAAATGATTGAATTTATGAATTGATTAATTGATTGATTGATTTTGATTTTAATTTAGAAAAATGTAGTAGTAGTAGTAGTAGTAGTAGTAGTAGTAGTAGTAGTAGTAGTAGTAGTAGTAGTAGTAGTAGTAGTAGTACTACTAGTAGTAGTAGTAGTAGTAGTAGTAGCAGTAGTAGTAGTAGTAGTAGTAGTAGTAGTAGTAGTAGTAGTAGTAGTAGTAGTATATATATTGTGACGTTGTCACTTTTGTTGCCAGCTGTCGAGCCGCGGCGAGAGCTACCGGATCCCAGTCTGGGACCGGCCTTTTCTTTTTTATCTGATTTCAGCCCGCCCCCCCCAGGATCGAGGAGGACTGAACGAGCCGACGAACTCGGAGAAAACACCACGAACTTCCCTGAACATTCCCGCGAGCGCGAGCGAGCGACCCACCGACCGAGCGAACAGCTGATTCGCCCTAAAACTCGCGCACTTGACCCACTTACGAATTTCTCCCTCCCTCCCCCGCGTGTCAATTTTCGTGTTCTCCCCTTAGCCCCACTCACTTTAGCCCCGCACACACTCGTTTTTCGCGACAAGCGTCGAGTCGCGGAAACCGTGTCACCCATCGTCCCTCCGACAAGGCTTGTCCGTCGAGTCGGAGGAAACTCAACGGTTTCCGCGGCGTCCAGGCGCGTTTTCGACAATACGGCCGCGACTCTGCCACGGCTGTTTTGACAGCCGTGGGCGCCGCCATCTTGCTCGAGCCTCGGTCTCGCGAGGCAGGCAGCGTGGCGCCAGCGCCCGGTCGCGAGACCGACGTAGGCGCCACCTGTGTGCGATCTCGCGAGGCCGACGCTCGATAAGCGGATCAATAATTGGTCGGCTCTAAAGCCGCGTTTTGATTGGCTATCGGAACGTTCGCGAAGCTTCGCGAGCGTCCCGAGGGGCTGGAGGTGACGCTCGAGCTCTCTCTCTTCCGCTTCGGACTCGGCACGGTGCACATCGCGTCCCGTTTTTCGTGCTTTATTTTTCGAGTTTTCTGTGCCAAATTATTCAAGTTAAAATATTTACGACGACCCGGCTTCCCTAAGGACCACTCTCTGGACCGTTTGGATTACGTTTCGTCATCGAGTTCTCCGATTTTCCTCTCAAAAATTGAGAAAGCCGGTGAGTCCTTCGATTTTTGCCGGGCGTGCGACGCCATTTTCCCCTTGTCGTTGACTTTTCCCAAACACCCAAATTTTCGTCATTTTCGTTCGCTTTCTCGAACTTTTCGTTCGAGAAAGAGATTATCTCGTCGGTCAGTCGACGCGACGAGTGTTGTGCCATCGAGTTTGCCCCTGTTGATTATTCGTGAAGCCATTTTTGCCCCTTTTTGTCCGTCATTCCCTCCCGTGATTTTTCGAGTCAGTGTTTCGCGTTTTCGAGCCCCGTCGCGATATTTTCTTGCATATTTTTCGACTCCCATCGTCGATCGCCCACCTCGTGTCCCTTTTTTCGTCATTTGTAGCCCCGTTTTCGTGTTTTTCGCGTGTGACGCGAGTGAGATTTCGCTCGATTCATTCAATCGGGTTCCGCCGACGCGGCCCGGTTCGAGCGTCCGCGTGGTTCGTTCGATCGCGCGGCTCGCTCGCTCGTCGTCCCCTTGTCGTCACTGGTATTGTAAGACGCCTGAGTTTCAGGGACCCTCTGTCCCTGCGTTTAAGATTATCGTGATTCTCCCTGAGCCAGTCCCCTTAATTTTGATTAATTAACGTAGTTCATTATTGTTTTCTTTCGTTCAATTTTTGGCCATTTTTGTAACGGTTGCTGGACCGATTTAACCAGCTGGCGCCCCTTATTTTCATTGTATAAATTCGCTAAATAAATCCGACGCTTGTTTTTATTATTTTAATTCGTTTTTCGCAGCGTTTATTTATTTTTCCCCCACAATTTCTCTTGCGTTTGTGTCGAACCCGTCACAATATATAGACTAGCCAAGGTACGCCCGCTTCGCCGGGCACACAATGGTATCGCACACAGATTGCCACATGACCTATGTGGTACTGTGTAAAGGTATGCGTTTTCATTTTTTCACATAGGTTTTCGCACGCGGCTTCGCTTGCGATTCACAATATCAAATTTAATCTATTATTATTTTGATTGAACTCTCTACGAATCTGCCCTCAAAATGCAAAACTTAAAAATATCAAATGTGATATAGAGCGAAAAAAACTGTGGACAGTATTTTTTTTCTTTTCTTTTTATAGAAGGGAAATGCCAAGTTACGCACTACTGGCTCCAATTCTTTTATCAGGAACCCAGTCATCCCACTCATCCGGACTCCCATTTTCATTCGCTTGAGCTATCATCGGTATTGATAAAACGACAACATTTAAACAATTTTGTCAAGTTTTGTCGAGCCAAACATCGAATCAAAACGACACTGCAGTTCGCAACGTTGGGGTCAATGAAAAATACCCTTACCCTTAATTTTTTGTTAAATTCAAAAAATAATAACCCAATTTTCGTATCAATTTTGAGTTTGAATCCTGAAAAACGATCGTTTTATCTTCTTGATTGAATATTGAATTAAATTAATGACTTTTGCTCGAAAAAAACCCGAATTTCGTTGCAGTCCAACGAAGCATATTTCAACATCGTCAAATCAAAATGACACTGAAATTCGTAATGTTGAGATCCAACGCAAAATACTTTTTCCCTTAATTTTTTGTTCAACGTGAATAGAAACGCCAATTTCCGTATCAATTTTGTGTTTGAATCCTGAAAAACGATAATTTTATCTTCTCGATTAAATATCGAATAAAATTCATGAGATTTGCTCAAGAAAAAAACGAATTTCGTTGCATTCCAACGAAGCATATTTCAACATCGTCAAATCTGCCCATGTGAAGTCCTATGTGAAGAAATGAAAACGCATCCCCTTACACAGTACAGTACCACATAGGTCATGTGAAAATCTGTGTTGGATACTATTGTGTGCCCGGCGAAGCGAGCATACCTTGTATATGTATATATAGAATTACCATGGCAGTGGTTGCTAAGGAAACGATTACCATGGCAACCGTTGCCATGGTAACCGTTGCCGTGATAACCGTTGCCATGGTAACCGTTGCCACGGTAACCGTTGCCATGGTAAACGCTCAATTTCTCTAACGGATTTTTTTTTTTAATTGAAAAAGAAATTTTTTTTTAGAATTTTGTTCGTCCTCTATCTAAAAAAAAATTATCTAAAAAATCGAGATAATTATCTGGAATTGTCTAAAAAAAAAAATTCGCGATAATTTTTTTTTGGATGGAGGACGAAAAAAATCCGTCCTTAGTGAGCGTCTACGATGCGAGAGGAGTAACCGTGACAAATTTAACGATCCTAACTTCATTGGTTTAGGCTGTGCGTTGTCTGTCAGTCAGTCAGTCAGTCAGTCAGTCAGTCAGTCACGCGACTCTTTTGTATATGGGGCATTCCACGCCAAATCGGACACCATTCTGCTTTAGCATCTCCGATTTTTTCGTTAATTTTTTATATTATACTAACCCATTGAGAGAAATTTTTATGATTTTTTTCAATTTTTTTCGTCCAGCCGTTTTCGAGATATCAATTTTTCAAAAAAATCGTTCTTTGTTTTTCAAACATCCGTAACTTTTCGGAAAATGGATCGATTGGGACGTTTTTTTTTTTTGAATTTTTTGTTTTTTACGGAACTTTAAGAGTACACTATCAGAAAAAATCCAAAACCGTCTGTCTTCAATATTTCGAGTTTTTTTCTATAAAATGTTGATTTCCGAAAAACACGTAGCGATCGATTTTCTTGAAATTTTTTCCTAAAAAACTATAACTCACACCGCAATTTTTAAGCCTAGTCCCGTGATGGGTAAATGATGGGATCCATTTTTTTCGAATTTCTGAAATTTCATGTTTTTTTTTTAAACCACGTAGCAACCGATTTTCTTCAAATTTTCCGTTGAAATACTGTCATGCATCATGCAACGTTGGAATCCATGTTTTTTTGAATGTTAACATTTTTTGTTTCACTTACACTACCAGCGAAAAGTTTCCGGACAAAAATTTGAAAAGAGTGCCTGAACGGTTGGCCTAGACCAATTTAACCATCGCCGTTTTGAAGAGGACGGTTCCACCTTCAATTTGGTTTTTTTTTTAAATGTCTACGATTTTTTTTACACTCAGCACTCAGTTTTGAAAACGACAATTTTTTGTCGTTTTCTATCACTGTTTAGAGTGGACCCCGTTCAGAGTCAAAATGTTTTTTAGGCATTTCTGTGGATGAAATCATGAAGGTAGAAGACGACGCTTCAATTTCATTTTTCTAAAATTTTCCTACGATTTTTTTTTCAAAGATTTTTCGTTTTTTCTGAAAGATTTTAAGGAAAAACGAAAAATCTTTGAAAAAAAAATCTTACGAAAATTTTAGAAAAATGAAATTGAAGCGTCGTCTTCTACCTTTATGATTTTATCCACAGAAATGCCTAAAAAACATTTTGACTCTAAACGGGGTCCACTCTAAACAGTGATAGAAAACGACAAAAAATTGTCGTTTTCAAAACTGAGTGCTGAGTGTAAAAAAAATCGTAGACATTTAAAAAAAAAATCAAATTGAAGGTGGAACCGTCCTCTTCAAAACGGCGATGGTTAAATTGGTCTGAGCCAACCGTTCAGGCACTCTTTCAAATTTTTGTCCGGAAACTTTTCGCTGGTAGTGTAAGTGAAACAAAAAATGTTAACATTCAAAAAAACATGGATTCCAACGTTGCATGATGCATGACAGTATTTCAACGGAAAATTTGAAGAAAATCGGTTGCTACGTGGCTTAAAAAAAAAACATGAAATTTCAGAAATTCGAAAAAAATGGATCCCATCATTTACCCATCACGGGACTAGGCTTAAAAATTGCGGTGTGAGTTATAGTTTTTTAGGAAAAAATTTCAAGAAAATCGATCGCTACGTGTTTTTCGGAAATCAACATTTTATAGAAAAAAACTCGAAATATTGAAGACAGACGGTTTTGGATTTTTTCTGATAGTGTACTCTTAAAGTTCCGTAAAAAACAAAAAATTCAAAAAAAAAAACGTCCCAATCGATCCATTTTCCGAAAAGTTACGGATGTTTGAAAAACAAAGGACGATTTTTTTGAAAAATTGACATCTCGAAAACGGCTGGACGAAAAAAATTGAAAAAAATCATGAAAATTTCTCTCAATGGGTATTATAATATAAAAAATTAACGAAAAAATCGGAGATGCTAAAGCAGAATGATGTCCGATTTGGCGTGGAATGCCCCATATATAGATTACCATGGCAGTGGTTGCTAAGGAAACGATTACCATGGCAACCGTTGCCATGGTAACCGTTGCCATGATAACCGTTGCCATGGTAACCGTTGCCATGGTAACTGTTGCCATGGTAAACGCTCAATTTCTCCAACGGATTTTTTTTTTTATTTGAAAAAAAATTTTTTTTTTAGAATTTTGTTCGTCCTCCATCTAAAAAAAAATTATCTAAAAAATCGAGATAATTATCTAAAAATGTATCTTAGAATGATCTAATAAATCTAGATAATTATCTAAAAATGTATCTAAAAATTGTCTAAAAAAAAATTCGCGATAATTTTTTTTTTGGATAGAGGACGAAAAAAATCCGTCCTGAGTGAGCGTCTACGATGGGAGAGGAGTAACCGTGACAAATTTCACGATCCTGACTTCATTGGTTTAGGCTGTGCGTTGTCTGTCGGTCATTCAGTCAGTATAGAAAAAAAAAAAAAATTTCGATAATATTTTTTTGGATAGAGAACGAACAAAATCCGTTCTTAGTGAGCGTCTACGATGCGAGAGGAGTAACCGTGACAAATTTCACGATCCTAACTTCATTGGTTTAGGCTGTGCGTTGTCTGTCAGTCAGTCAGTCAGTCAAACAGTCAGTCAGTCACTCAGTCAGTATAGAAAAAAATATATATATTTTTCGATAATTTTTTTTTGGATAGAGAACGAACAAAATCCGTTCTTAGTGAGCGTCTACGATGGGAGAGGAGCAACCGTGACAAATTTTACGATCATGACTTCATTGGTTTAGGCTGTGCGTTGTCTGTCAGTCAGTCAGTCAGTCAGTCACGCAACTCTTTTATATAGATAGATGAGAAAAAAATTTTTTGATAAATTTTTTTCTTCATTTTTTTTTGGTGGAGAACGAACAAAATCCGTTCTCGGTGAACGTTTATTGAGGTAGAAGAGTATAAAAAAAAAAAAATTTTTTTTTAAAATTAAAAAAAAAAAATTGTAAAAAAAAATTGAAAAAAAAAAAAAAAATTTCGATAATTTTTTTTTTGATAGAGAACGAACAAAATCCGTTCTTAGTGAGCGTCTACGATGCGAGAGAAGTAACCGTGACAAATTTCACGATCCTAACTTCATTGGTTTAGGCTGTACGTTGTCTGTCAGTCAGTCAGTCAGTCAGTCAGTCAGTCAGTCACGTGACTCTTTTATATATATAGAAATTACCATGGCAGTGGTTGCTAAGGAAACGATTACCATGGCAACCGTTGCCATTGTAACCGTTGCCATGGTAAACGCTCAATTTCTCCAACGAATTTTTTTTTTAATTTGGAAAAAAAATTATTTTTTTAGAATTTTGTTCATCCTCTATCTAAAAAAAAATAATCTAAAAAATCTAGATAATTATCTAAAAATGTATCTAAAAATTATCTAAAAAATCTAGATAATTATCTAAAAATGTATCTAAAAATTATCTAAAAAATCTAGATAATTATCTAAAAATGTATCTCAAAATTATCTAAAAAATCTAGATAATTATCTGAAAATGTATCTAAAATTTGTCTAAAAAAAAAATTCGCGATAATTTTTTTTTGGATAGAGGACGAACAAAATCCGTCCTTAGTGAGCGTCTACGATGGGAGAGGAGTAACCCTGACAAATTTCACGATCCTAACTTCATTGGTTTAGGCTGTGCGTTGTCTGTCAGTCAGTCAGTCATTCAGTCAGTCAGTCAGTCAGTCAGTCACGCGACTCTTTTATATATATAGATATCTCGAATTTCACATGGGGAAACTCTGAAAATAGCGTGGGCTATTAGATCTTACTACCCTTACTTACGCTTTGAGTGCTGCAAATTTAAAGAAATTCAATCGATATCAAATTTTGCATACAACGTCTTTAACGGTTGAGTTTAGTGGCTGATACGAATGAAAATAATAATAATAATAATAATTTTTCCAATTCTATTGCTATTGAAAAAAGGGGAAAGGCGTTGTGATTGATGGATTATTTATTACAACATGCAATCATACACAATTCAATGGATCAAATCAATAGATGCGATATGTCGAAAACAAAAAGGAAATGTATATGCAAACAGGACAATGAGTTTTTTTTTTTTTTACAAAAACAGCATCGGTAAAAATCAATAATGTTTTGATCAATTATGCAAGCAGAACAATGAGTTTTTTTTTCTTTAATATGCAGCCATGCCCGTATTTGCGCGACTTCATCGCCTTTCCAAGAATTTTTGTCAAAAGGTCCTCAAAGTTAATAATTGTCGGACTACTCAGACTGATGCATTACTGATGCGCCCATCGGTTTGAGGACACTTTTTTTCCCTTTTGCACGATTTGAGGACATTTTCAAAGCAGAGTCCGGCGATTAAAAACTTCGAGGACTTATTAGCAAAAATTTGAGGAGACATAAAAGAAAATTTGTGCATAAAGATTTGAAAAGTTTCTCAACATCGATGGCAAATGAATTATCGTAAACGTGCGATAACACTTTTCGAACGTTTCTAAAAAACGATGGTTTCCATCCCGAAAAATGTTATTGCACGTTTACAATAATTAATTTGCTATAGATGTTGAGAAACTTTTCAAAGCGCTGTGCACAAATTGTCCACTATGTCTCCTTAAATTTTTGCCAATAAGTCCTCGAAGTTCATAATCACCGGACTCTGCTTTGAAAATGTCCTCAAATCGTGCAAAAGGGAAAAAAAGTGTCCTCAAACCGATGGCCTCATCAGTAATGCTATAGTCTGAGTAGTCCAACAATTGCAAACTTTGAGGACCTTTTTACAAAAATTCTTGGAAAGGCCATCAGTCGCGCAAATACGGGCATGATAGTAAAAAAAAAAAAAACATGGAGTTCGACAGTAAAGTGGGAAGAAAAATTGGAGTATGACGATTTAAATCCAACAACAACAAACAGTATTATTTTTTGTCATTTTCTAGAGTATACGGTTTTTGCGAATCTCGGACCTAGTTTCATGAATGAATAATATACTCGAATGTCCCTTGAAAATGTTATTTTTCATCCTGAAAAATGTCATCACACGTTTACAACAATTAATTAAGAATCGACACTGGGAAACTTTTCAAATTATGATTGTGCGATAACATTTTTCGAACGTTCCCAAAAAATGACGTTTGCCATCCCGAAAAATTTTATTCACAATTTGAGCAACTTCCCAATGTCGATCTTAAAAGAATTATTGTAAACGTGTGATAACATTTTTCGGGATGGAAAATATCATTTTCAAGGGACATTCGAGTTTATTATTCATAGAGCTGAGTCCGAGATTTGCAACAGGCGCATACTCTAGAAAATGACAATAAATAATACTGTTTGTTGTAGTTGTTGGATTCAAATCATCGTACTCCAATTTTTCTTTCCAGTTTGCTTTTGAACTCCATGCTTTTTTTTTTAAATGCAGCCATGTCCGAATTTGCGAGGCTGATCGCCTTTCCAAGAATTTTTGTAAAAAGGTCCTCAAAGTTAGTAATTGTCGGACTACTCAGACTATAGCATTACTGATGAGCCCATCGGTTTGAGGACACTTTTTTTCCCTTTTGCACGATTTGAGGACATTTTCAAAGCAGAGTCCGGCGATTAAGAACTTCGAGGACTTATTAGCAGAAATTTGAGGAGACATAACAGACAATTTGTGCACAACGATTTGAAAAGTTTCTCAACATCGATGGCAAATGAATTATCGTAAACGTGCGATAACACTTTTCGAACGTTTCTAAAAAACGATGTTTTCCATCCCGAAGAATGTTATTGCACGTTTAGAATAATTCATTTGCTATAGATGTTGAGAAACTTTTCAAATCGTTGTGCACAAATTGTCCACCATGTCTCCTTAAATTTTTGCCAATAAGTCCTCAAAGTTCACAATCGCCGGACTCTGCTTTGAAAATGTCCTCAAATCGTGCAAAAGGGAAAAAAGTGTCCTCAAACCGATGGGCTCATCAGTAATGCTATAGTCTGAGTAGTCCGACAATTACTAACTTTGAGGACCTTTTTACAAAAATTCTTGGAAAGGGCATCAGTCGCGCAAATACGGGCATGATAGTAAAAAAAAAAAAAAAACATGGAGTTCGACAGTAAAGTGGGAAGAAAAATTGGAGTACGACGATTTGAATCCATCCAACAACAACAAACAGTATTATTTTTTGTCATTTTCTAGAGTATACGGTTTTTGCGAATCTCGGACCTAGTTTCATGAATGAATAATATACTCGAATGTCCCTTGAAAATGTTATTTTTCATCCTGAAAAATGACATCACACGTTTACAACAATCAATTTAGAATCGACATTGGGAAACTTTTCAAATCGTGATTGTGCGATAACATTTTTCGAACGTTCCCAAAAAATGACGTTTGCCATCCCGAAAAATTTTATTCACAATTTGAGCAACTTCCCAATGTCGATCTTAAAAGAATTATTGTAAACGTGTGATAACATTTTTCGGGATCTAAAATATCATTTTCAAGGGACATTCGAGTTTATTATTCATAGAGCTGAGTCCGAGATTTGCAAAAGGCGCATACTCTAGAAAATGACAATAAATAATACTGTGTGTTGTTGTTGGATTCAAATCGTCGTACTCCAATTTTTCTTTCCAGTTTGCTTTCGAACTCCATGCTTCTTTTTAATATGCAGCCATGCCCGAATTTGCGAGACTGATCGCCTTTCCAGGAATTTTAGTCAAAAGGTCCTCAAAGTTAGCAATTGTCGGACTACTCAGACTATAGCATTACTGATGAGCCCATCGGTTTGAGGACACTTTTTTTCCCTTTTGCACGATTTGAGGACATTTTCAAAGCAGAGTCCGGCGATTAAGAACTTCGAGGACTTATTGGCAAAAATTTAAGGAGACATAGTGGACAATTTGTGCACAGCGATTTGAAAAGTTTTTCAACATCTATAGCAAATTAATTATTGTAAAACGTGCAATAACATTTTTCGGGATGGAAAACATCGTTTTTTAGAAACGTTCGAAAAGTGTTGTCGCACGTTTACGATAATTCATTTGCCATCAATGTTGAGAAACTTTTCAAATCGCTGTGCACAAATTGTCTGCTATGTCTCCTCAAATTTTTGCTAATAAGTCCTCGAAGTTCTTAATCTCCGGACTCTGCTTTGAAAATGTCCTCAAATCGTGCAAAAGGGAAAAAAAGTGTCCTCAAACCGATGGGCTCATCAGTAATGCTATAGTCTGAGTAGTCCGACAATTACTAACTTTGAGGACCTTTTGACAAAAATTCTTGGAAAGGCGATCAGTCGCGCAAATACCTGCATAGCTGCATAGTCAAAAAAAGCATGGAGTTCGAAAGCAAAATGGAAAGAAAAATTGGAGTACGACGATTTGAATCCAACAACAACAACAAACAGTGTTATTTATTGTCATTTTCTAGAGTATGCGCCTTTTGCCAATGTCGGACTCAGCTTTATGAATAATAAACTCGAATGGCCCTTGAAAATGATATTTTCCATCCCAAAAAATGTTATCACACGTTTACAATAATTCATTAAAAATCGCCCGAAGGCTTGCTAGTGATTTCGTAATATGCGTAATAGACACTCTTTTTTCGCATTCAGCAACATACCCAACGGCAAATTTTCACGTCCAATTTCGTGCTAGAATGTCCTGTGGGATGGGTCGCACGATAAATAAATAAACGCGGATAATAAGTCATTTTCGAAAAAATATCATTCATTTCGCGACTGTTTCCTGCGAGAAGCACGAATTCTAATTGATCTGAAATTCAGTAACCTCGTTCTAAACACGTTTATTATATTTTGAAAAAACTCAGGCCTCAGGCTTTCACCGTATTTTTGACAAAGTTTTTGCTTCAAGCTCCGGGCCGACGTGATTCTGCATTAAAATACGGAAAGAATCAGCCTAAGTTGAACCCTTCTCGTTTAATTATATCGGAGATATGAATTTTTTTAAATTGGGGTCATATTTGACCCCAAGTTATCGGAATAAGTTAAAAAAATAAGATTATCGTATTAGGGTTAAAAATGATGTTTCGCATACCAAAAAATGTTCAGTCCACGTTTGTAATAATTCAATTGCAATCAGTTTTAAAAATGTCCTCAAATCGTGCAAAAGGCAAAAAAAAAGTGTCCTCAAACTAATGGGCTCATCAGAGTCTGAGTAGTCCGGCAATTATGAACTTTGAGGACCTTTTGAAAAAATGTACAATACTTCACAATGATTCGTTTCACATTGTATTGCGGAGTTTTCTAAAATCGATGTCGAATTAATTATTGTAAACGTGTGATAACGTCATCCAGTATGGAAAACGTTATTTTTAACAAACATTCAAGTGTCTAATTAACCAAGCTATGTCTAAGATTTGTGGAAGGCGCGTACACCAGGAAAAATTAATGAATGATAATAATTTTTGTTATTCGATTATAATCTTCGTAATCATTTTTTTTTTACTAGTTTGCTCTCGACGTCAATGTTTTTTTTCCGGCTATGCAGCCATGCCCTTACTGGCGCGGCTGGCGCGATTGTTCGCTTTTCTGAGAATTTTTGTCAAAACGTCCTCGAAGTTCATAATCGCTCGACTTCTCAAAATATAGCAGTAGCGATGGGCGTACCAGTTTGAGGACACTTTTTTCCACTTTAGCACGATTTGACATTTTCAAAACTGATTGGAATTGAATTATAATAAACGTAGACTGGAAGTTTTTCGGTATAAAAAACGGAGTAAAAATTATTTTGCGATTCGTTCCATCCTATCGGAGTTTGCTCGAGAACAGACGGTTCAGTTCCGGGAATTGCGAAGAATTCTTTGATTTGCACTACATTGTTGCAATCCCCTCCTAAATAAATTCAAAATTTCCATCAGTGGGGATTTTTTTGCCAGTCTCAACTGAGCCGCGAACGGGTAAACATCTATCGATTCTCTGTGTGGAAAGTTTACTCCAAAAGTTCGTATAATCGTAAATCGTCTGTATCGTTTTTTCTTGTGAGTTGTGTCCGACAATATGTTCGGTTTAGTGATTTTCACCGATCACGTATCACAAGTATGTCCAATCGAGGATATTACCGTGAAAGGAAAAAAATGTACCGCGAAATATCGAAGGAGACAAAAGTATGCAGCGCGTGTACTCGCTGTCCACAGTAAGTCGTTAATAATTACTTTTATTCAATTATTCACTTATTCTTTAATCATTATTCAATTAGTATGCGCGGTTGTGCGGAATTGTTTGAACCTCAGTACCGTTAATTGCATCACAAAATTAACTCTAGAACGGTAACCTGGGGTAAAAAACAACCCCGGGCGATTTCGAATTCCTTGCCCTTTCTCCCTTCGTTCTCCTTTTTTCATCGATTTACCGCATTTTTTACTAATTTTTTTACTTGAAACGAAATTCCCCTTACGCTCACGTGATCTTGCATGGAATAACGAAAAAAAATTCGTGAAATTTTACCGGACATATGAATTTTTAAAATTGGGCTCATTATTTATGACCCCAGGTTACCCTTTAAGGGTTAATGGCGTTTCTTTTTCGAGCTTATCAGTTTTTCAAGAGAGACGCTTTTGTAATTGAAATCTAATCTACAGCAAACAAAGATGTTTTGAACGGCATCGAGAATTTTTTTGAGAAGGACGACAACGATTCGCCTTCAATGAAATTGCTGCAGGATAAAGATGCTCAAGCCTTGGAATATGGCGATATCATAAAAAAATTTTAAAAAAAATCAACAGGAAAACGAGGTTAATTTTTATCTTTTTCTGCATATCTGTAAAAAAATAATTCCAAGACGATTTCGAAAGAACAATGCATCAATTATCGTTCCTCGTACTAACTCATATACATTTTTAATTTTTTCAAATTAGACTCGACCCAGATGTACATTGAGAAAGACGTTGTTCGATTATTTTCCTCGTCGGATAACTACGACAGTATTTTTTCGATTATAGAGGAAAAATCAAATTTTTTTGGTAAGATTAATTGATTTTTCCCTCGCGGATATAAAATAATAATTCATTTCCCATAATAATTGCATCTCTTGTCTTCAACGTTCACAGAAACTGCTGCATGTTTCTTGCCAGTCGAAGTCACCTACGAAATACCGACTGGTATTGCAAATGGTCGTCAAGGTAAAAAAACACCTTGCTTCTCTTTATTGTGATTTAAAAAATTATTGACGTTATTCCGAAAAAGGGAACGATTTTTAACTCTCAAACGTTATCCTGGGGTCGTTGTACCGAATTTTTTTACCAATTTTTTTCACTCGAAGCAAAACTGCCCCAGGCTCTCGTGATTCTGTATCAAAAAACGAAAAGAATGAGCCCAAGTTGAAGCCTTTTCATTCAATTTTACTGGAGATAAGATTTTTTCAAAATTGGTAAAAAAATAAGTAAATTATAAAAAAATAAATATAAAAAATAAAGTAAATATAAAAAAAATAACAAAATAAGTAAAAAATAAGTAAAAAAAAATGAATAAGGTTCTAGGGTTAAATATGTTCGAAACGAATGCGAGAAAAATGATAACATTTGAATTGCAGAAAAAGAAAAAGAGATTGATGAAAGTCTCGAAATTACGATGAGAGGCGAAAAGACTGATGAAAGCTCCGAAACTAATAATAACCAAATAAAGGAAAATGAGAACACTGAGATTGCACAGGATTCGGCAGACGAAAATGACAATCTCCTTACGCAAAACGGAGAACAGGAAAAATGGAAGAGCCCGGAAACAACAACAACAGCAGAAGAAATAAAAGAAAATTTCGGAATTCCGGACGAGGGGGAAGAGAAATTCGAACAGACGAAAATTTTGAACCGTGCAGCAGAGGAACCGGAGTGGCAGTTGAATAACAATCCCAACACAACATATGTCATCGATATGCCAGACATAAGCAGCATTGGTACGAATAACTTATCAAAATAATTATCTAATTATCAAAATATTAGAAATGAAATTTATTTTGTATTTATTTTTATCACATTAGATAATATATTCCCACGGATTCTGAAAACCATTATTTTGGTAACGGCGCTGTATTTCCAAGCCAAGGGGATGTAACATACACTGACATTAGCCTATTCTTAAATCAAAAGTCATCAGAAAAGCCAAGAATCATTGCCGACGAGATTTTATCGGTTCCCTACTTCGGTGTACAATCAACGACTCCGGATGGAAATAATGGTATATTGGAGCAATAATTGTCGATAATAATTCTCATGTTAATTTTTCCCCTGCACATTATTTCCACATCGATCATTTCAGAACAAGCTGTGGTCTACGATCTTCCGAATGTATTGACATACACAACGCTCGAACCTGTAAAAAAAAAAACATCAATCCCGAGTAACGACGGTGTAGGCGGACTTCCTTCTTTCGAATCCAGCAACTTGTTGCCCGTTTTGAGCTCAACTTTGTGCGAAATGGAAGCTTCAGAGACGGTTGAAAATGGCAACGAAACTGATAACGAACCGGAGGCAAACGACGATGAAGAATACGAACCGGAGGAACAAAATTCATCAGACTCAGAAAGTTCTTCGAGTGCAGAATCAATCCATGAAAAATCCGATCGCACCGAAAAAAATCTTCTCAACATCTCTTTGGGCATGAACAAGCCAGGCGTTTCTGCGCCAGATGATGCCAGTTTGATGGTGGCGACGTCAGCGACTCCATCGTATTCGAAAAAATATTTTTGTTTTTATTGCCAAAAGTTTCAAGTCAAAATCGCGCGACATTTAGAAGCGGTTCATGGTAAAGAAGAGGAAGTTAAAAAATTCACGTTGCTCCCTCCAAAACGTAAAAAAAGAAAGGCTATGATAGCCTCGATTCGGAAAAAAGGGAATCACTTATTCAACAATGACAAACGGTTCAACACCGGTGAGCTCCTCGTTTGTCGACGGCCAAACCAGCGAATGCGAAAAACTGCGGAGGATTTTTTGGCGTGCGGAAATTGCAAGGGACAATATTCAAGGTCGAGGATTGGCCAACATTTCAGCGAGTGCACGGGGACCTCCGGAAAATTTGAACACATCGCTGTATCTAGTGGCAAGAAGGCAACGGCAAGGATCCACGAGAAAGCAAACGTTTTGGTGCGAAAATGGATTTTCCCTTATTTAAGAGAAGACCTGATTGTTCGAGGCATTCGTTACGACGAGCTCATGATTTTATATGCAAACAAAGAATGCGACAAATATGGAGCGCATCAACACCACTATCCAATGGTGCGTGCTCGTCTCCGTTTGCTCGGGCGATTTTTCGAAGCTATCAAAAAGATCAAACCGGCTATTAAAGTATTCGAAGACGTGTACATGCCACGTCATTACGATAGCGCGATCGAAGCCGTGAGAGTAGTGGCCAACTTCGACGAAGAAACTCGCACCTTCGAACATCCGGCTGTAGCCTCGAACCTTGGAACTCTCATCAAATATTGCGGAAAAATTTTGAGATCCGAAAAAATAAAAAATGATTCAGCTCCTGAGCAAAAGCAAGTGGAGGATTTTTTGAAACTGATGTCCGAAGGTTTCGGTACGAGTATCAACCGAGCAGTAACGGAGACTCAGGCGCAGCTTAATCGTCGCAAGAAAGTTGTTCTGCCATCAATGGAAGATGTGAAAAAACTCGACACATTCATAACAAGCGAAAGGATCAGGTATTTTGATGCATTGGAGGAAAAATACACCTTCGATTCGTGGAAAAAGCTCGCTAAAATGACATTACTCTCGCTGCAAATTTTCAATCGTCGGCGCCCGGGTGAAATAAAGCGAATTTACCTGCAGGATTTTGAACAGTATCAGGGGATCGACAATATTGCAAATAAAGAAGCATTCGAAGGTTTGTCAGAAGAAGCAAAAAAATTGGCAAAAAAATATGTGAGATTCGAAATCCGGGGTAAACTTGGCAGGGGAGTCCCCGTGCTCGTCCATTCCGGTGTTTTTACCTGCTTGGAATTGTTATTGCAACACCGTGCCCGGGCTGGAATCGCAGAGAATAATCCCTATCTTTTTGCACTGCCCTCGACTGACAAGCAACGCTGCCGTTATCTACGAGCTTGCAATTTAATGCGAGAATACTCGGAAAAATGCGGCGCGCAAATTCCAAGCACTCTTCGTGGAACAAAATTGCGAAAGCACATTGCCACACGATGCATCAACTTGAACTTGTCAAGCGGACAAGTTGCGGATTTAGCCAATTTCTTGGGTCACGAAGAAAAAATCCACAAGGACATTTATCGCCAACCAATTCTCGAGACCGATATAATCGGAATGTCGAAAATATTGAAAATCGCACAGGGCCATGGGGATTCATCGGACGATTCGGACAACAGCGAAGCGAATGACTCGGATGGCGACGAACGGAATCTTTCTCGGAAAAGTAATGACAAATTACAATAATCGTAGTAAACATAAAATTCAAGTTTCTATACCTAACCCTCACATTGTTTTTTATTTGCAGGCAACGGACAGCGCGATGAAAGCTTAATTTCTGCATCAAATTCCCGACGCTGGACGACCGAACAGAAAGAAGTGGTTCTAGATCGTTTCAGGTCCTTATTGTTGAGTGACAAAGTACCGTCCGGGATGGAAATTGAAAAATTGATAAAGAAGGAGAAATGTTTGAAAAACAGAACGGTGGCTCAAGTGCGAACTTGGCTGCATTGTCAAAAAAACAAATTGACCCCAAGACAAAACAAAAAAAAAAATTGAAATTCAGCATAATTGATCTAAACATTATTAATCCTTACTCATGTTGTTTTTGTAAAAAAAAAAAAACAAAAACTCATTCAGCATAATTGATGTAAACACTATTCATTCTTACTCATGTTGTTTTTGTAAAAAAAAAAAAAACTCATTGTTCTGCTTGCATATACATATCCTTTTTGATTTCGATATATCGCATCTATTGATTTGATTCATTGAATTGTGTATGATTGCATGTTGTAATAAATAATCCATCGATCACAACGCCTTTCCCCTTTTTTCAATAGCAATAGAATTGGCAAAAATATCATTCCTATTATTATTTTCATTCGTATTAGCCACTAAACTCAACCGTTAAAGACGTTGTATGCAAAATTTGATATCGATTGAATTTCTTTAAATTTGCAGCTTGAAGTGTAGTAAGATCTAATAGCCCACGCAACTTCCAGAGTTTCCCCATGTAAAATTCTAGATATTTATTCATAAAAATCACAACTTTCAGTACTTTCTCATCAGAGCGCGTGTTAAAAGTTCCAATTTTTAACATAAAATTTCGATTTTTTATTTCGATTTATCAACCGTGAATCCTCTTGAAACTTTGCATACGCTTTTATGTAACATCGAAGAAGCTTTATTTAGTTTTTCAAAAAAATCGGTCGTAAAATTTTTTCGCAAATTTGGTTTTATTATATAAAAAATACAGATCACCTCGGACAATCTTGAATTTAGAGTATATTGTTCTTTAATCAATTAGTAACGACTTTTTTTAAATAAACTTCGGCTTGCAAACTATTGTGTATGTAAGAAAAACTGAAAACACACAATTAGATTTCGACGTCGCCGTACAACGTCCTTAAATCGTTAACATTACTCATGCCTTCGAGACTGTCCTCAAATCGTGCCAATGAATTCAAAAGCGTCCTGAAATCACTCGGTTAAAACTAGGTCCGAGATTTGCAAAAAGCGTATACTCTAGAAAATGATAATAAATAATACTGTTTGTTGTTGTTGGATTCAAATCGTCGTACTCCAATTTTTCTTCCCAGTTTGCTGTCGAACTCCATGTTTTTTTTTTTTACTATCATGCCTGTATTTGCGCGACTGATGGCCTTTCCAAGAATTTTTGTAAAAAGGTCCCCAAAGTTTGTAATTGTCGGACTAATCAGACTATAGCATTACTGATGAGCCCATCGGTTTGAGGACCCTTTTTTTTCCTTTTGCACGATTTGAGGACATTTTCAAAGCAGAGTCCGGCGATTATAAACTTCAAGGACTTATTGGCAAAAATTTGAGGAGACATATAGCAGACAATTTGTGCACAGCGGTTTGAAAAGTTTCTCAACATCGATGGCAAATGAATTATCGTAAACGTGCGATAACACTTTTCGAACGTTTCTAAAAAACGATGTTTTCCATCCCGAAGAATGTTATTGCACGTTTAGAATAATTCATTTGCTATAGATGTTGAGAAACTTTTCAAATCGCTGTGCACAAATTGTCCACCATGTCTCCTTAAATTTTTGCCAGTGAGTCCTCGAAGTTCATAATCACCGGACTCTGCTTTGAAAATGTCCTCAAATCGTGCAAAAGGGAAAAAAGTGTCCTCAAACCGATGGGCTCATCAGTAATGCTATAGTCTGAGTAGTCCGACAATTACTAACTTTGAGGACCTTTTTACAAAAATTCTTGGAAAGGCCATCAGTCGCGGGGCATGGCTACATAGTAAAAAAAACATGGAGTTCGACAGCAAACTGGGAAGAAAAATTGGAGTCCGACGATTCGAATCCAACAACAACAAACAGTATTATTTATTACCATTTTCTAGAGTATACGCTTTTTGCAAATTTCGGACCTAGTTTTATGAATGATTTTATCAATGAATAATATACTCGAATGTCCCTTTTGACGAAAATGTTATTTTTCATCCCGGCAATGTCAACACACGTTTACAACAATTAATTTAAAATCGACATTGGGAATCTCCTCAAATTGTAAACGTGCGATAACATTTTTCGAACGTTCCCAAAAAATGACGTTTGCCATCCCGAAAAATGTTATTCACAATTTGAGCAGTTTCCCAATGTCGATCTTAAATGAATTATTGTAAACGTGTGATAACATTTTTCGGGATGGAAAATATCATTTTCAAGGGACATTCGAGTTTATTATTCATAGAGCTGAGTCCAAGATTTGCAAAAGGCGCATACTCTAGAAAATGACAATAAATAATACTGTTTGTTGTTGTTGTTGGATTCAAATCGTCGTACTCCAATTTTTCTTTCCAGTTTGCTTTCTAACTGCATGCTTTTTTTTAATATGCAGCCATGCCCGTATTTGCGAGACTGATCGCCTTTCCAAGAATTTTTGTCAAAAGGTCCTCAAAGTTAGTAATTGTCGGACTACTCAGACTATAGCATTACTGATGAGCCCATCGGTTTGAGGACACTTTTTTTCCCTTTTGCACGATTTGAGGACATTTTCAAAGCAGAGTGCGGCGGTTATGAACTTGGAGGACTTATTGGCAAAAATTTAAGGAGATATAGTGGACAATTTGTGCGCAACGATTTGAAAAGTTTCTCAACATCTATAGCAAATGAATTATTGTAAACGTGCGATAACATTTTTCGGGATGAAAAATAACATTTTCAAGGGACATTCGAGTATATCATTCATAAAACTAGGTCCGATATTTGCAAGAGCGCATACTCTAGAAAATGATAATAAATAATACTGTTTGTTGTTGTTGTTGGATTGAAATCGTTGTACTCCAATATTTCTTTCCAGTTTGCTTTCGAATCCAGTGCTTTTTTGATTAAATTTTTTGACAAATGAATTATGGTCGAAAAAAACGCATTGACTTCGAGAGCAAACTAAAGGTGAATATTGGAGTACGACGATAATAATCCGATGCAACAATTATAATCATTCATTAACATTTTCTGGACTATGCGTCTTTTGCAAATCTCAGACCTAGCTCTATGAATCAGATATTGAATGTTCTTTAAAAATGAAGTTCTCCGTAGGGTAAACCACCCAATACTCAGCCAGAGACCTGTAGTCGGCCTCTGCCTATTCTTTATATGAGTGGGAAGAGTACGAAAGATATATTTTCCACTCTTCGCACCCATGTAAGGCCGACTACAGGTTTCTGGCTGAGTATTGGGTGGTTTACCCTACCGAAAATTTTTCCGTCCACGTAAAATGTCCTCAAATCGTGAAAAAGCACAAAAAAGTGTCCTCAAACCGATAGGCCCATCAATAACTTTACATTCTGAGTAGTCCGGCGATTATAAACTTCGAGGACCTTTCAAAAACACTTTGTGAAAAAGTGATTGGCCGCGCAAATACGTACATGACTATATAGTCGAAAAAAAGAATTGACTTCGAGGGCAAACTGAAAAGAAATTTGAAAATGTCATCATTATAATG
The DNA here is from genome assembly GCA_037043255.1 of Diadegma fenestrale. Lineage (NCBI taxonomy): Eukaryota > Metazoa > Arthropoda > Insecta > Hymenoptera > Ichneumonidae > Diadegma > Diadegma fenestrale. The sequence continues at coordinate 1,312,212 of CM073311.1, forward strand.
CAATCACAACAATTATTATCATATATCAAGAGACTCGGTAGAGTCTCGGGACAAGTACATTGCGGCAGCTCTGCTGTCGTCTGCTTGCCCGAGACTCGCCAGAGTATATTATCTCGGAATAAAGTAAATTTCTATGGTGGGGGCAGGGATCGCGCAACGCTTCGGCTTTTTACAAAGCTCAGGAGGCTTCTAGCGATTTGAAAATTGAACTGGACTCTAGTTACGCAATACTCTTTCCATTGAGCCTAATTTGAGCTCGATTGGTGCAGTATTTGCTGAGAAAAAACTTTGCATGGGTTTCGGAATATGCTCGTTCTAGTATCTAATACATCGAAGAAACGGCGCGTCTGTATACGCGCGCAGACCCACACAAGCATAGGCCTCTTGATGCCCATGGCGTTCTATATCTATATCGCTTCTACTACATCGAAGAAACGGCGCGTCTGTATACGCGCGCAGACCCACACAAGCATGGGCCTCTTGATGCCCACGGAGACGCTATACCTATATCTAAAACGAGAATGGGTGTGTCTTTCTCCCTCTACCAGTTTCTACGCCGCGCGCCATCTCTCTCACTCCACCGCTCCCTCTTCTATGGTAGGGCTCTAGTGGCGCAGGCGCGTAACATCAAGAGTCGCGGCAGCGGCTCGACGCCAAGTTTAAAAGAAAAGCGTAGCGCGCGAGCCGGCCGTACTCTTATATACAGTAAAATAGGCATTTTATGACGTCACAGAAACTTTAAATCGTTCTCACAGGAGAACGGGTTGAGGGAAAAATCTCATATTAGATTTGAATTTTCTATGATTTTTTATCTTTCGAATGGTCCTTGGTAGAACAAAATCCGTTCAGCCAATCCAGAGAAATCTAACATTGAAGATTTTGGACGCGAGGTTTGGGATCCCTTCTGTTTCTTAGAGTCAGAAAGGCGTAAGTTATGTGCGCAGGCGCTTGGACATACGCCCTTACGTGCCTGGTGGACATTTTCGGCCCGTGACGTCACCCGCCCCGCTAAACGTGGTATCCCCACTCTTTGCGCGCCACTGAGCGAGAGAGACAGACTATATCGGGCCTCTCTTTCCGTATGGTTTTCGTTGTTTAGCTACCATGGTTTTCGTTGTCTAGCTATCATGGTTTTCGTTGTCAAGGTACACGGCTCCATGGTTTTTGTTGTCTAGGTATATTTCTCCATGGTTTTCGATGTGTAGGTATATTTCTCCATGGTTTTTGTTGTCTCTGTATATTTCTCCATGGTTTTCGATGTCTAGGTCGACGGCTCCATGGTTTTCGTTGTCAAGGTACACGGCTCCATGGTTTCTGATGTCTAGGTATATTTCTCGATGGTTTTCGATGTGTAGGTATATTTCTCCATGGTTTTCGATGTCTAAGTATATTTCTCCATGGTTTTCGATGCCTAGGAATGTTTCTCCATAGTTTTCGATGTCTAGGTCGTCGGCTCCATGGTTTTCGGTGTCTAGGTCCACGGCTCCATGGTTTTTGATGTCTAGGTATATTTCTCCATGGTTTTCGATGTCTAGGTCGTCGGCTTCATGGTTTTCGGTGTCTAGGTCCACGGCTCCATGGTTTTTGTTGTCTAGGTATAATTCTCCACGGTTTTCGATGTGTAGGTATGGTTTTTGTTGTCTGGGTATATTTCTCCATGGTTTTCGTTGTCTCTGTATATTTCTCCATGGTTTTCGATGCCTAGGTATATTTCTTCATGGTTTTCGATGTCTAGGTCGACGGCTCCATGGTTTTCGTTGTCAAGGTACACGGCTCCATGGTTTTTTATGTCTAGGTATGTTTCTCCATGGTTTTTGATAGCTAGGTTCATGGCTCCATGGTTTTCGATGTCTAGGTCGACGGCTTCATGGTTTTCGACGTCTAGGTATATTTCTCCATGGTTTTCAATGTCTAGGTCGACGGCTTCATGGTTTTCGATGTTTAGGTATATTTCTCCATGGTTTTCGATGCCTAGGTATATTTCTTCATGGTTTTCGATGTCTAGGTATATTTCTTCAAGGTTTTTGCTGTCTAGGTATATTTCTCCATGGTTTTCGATGCCTAGGTATATTTCTCCATGGTTTTCGGTGTCTAGGTCCACGGCTCCATGGTTTTTGTTGTCTCTGTATATTTCTCCATGGTTTTCGATGCCTAGGTATATTTCTTCATGGTTTTCGATGTCTAAGTATATTTCTTCATGGTTTTCGATGTCTAAGTATATTTCTCCATGGTTTTCGGTGTCTAGGTCCATGGCTTCATGGTTTTCGGTGTCTAGGTCCACGGCTTCATTGTTTTCGGTGTCTAGGTCCACGGCTCCATGGTTTTCGATGTCTAGGTATATTTCCCCATGGTTTTCGATTTCTAGGTATATTTCTTCACGGTTTTTGATGTCTAGGTATATTTCTCCATGGTTTTCGTCGGCTTTGTATATTTTTCCATGGTTTTCGATGTGTAGGTATATTTCTCCATGGTTTTTGTTGTCTCTGTATATTTCTCCATGGTTTTCGATGTCTAGGTCGACGGCTCCATGGTTTTCGTTGTCAAGGTACACGGCTCCATGGTTTCTGATGTCTAGGTATATTTCTCGATGGTTTTCGATGTGTAGGTATATTTCTCCATGGTTTTCGATGTCTAAGTATATTTCTCCATGGTTTTCGATGCCTAGGAATGTTTCTCCATAGTTTTCGATGTCTAGGTCGTCGGCTCCATGGTTTTCGGTGTCTAGGTCCACGGCTCCATGGTTTTTGATGTCTAGGTATATTTCTCCATGGTTTTCGATGTCTAGGTCGTCGGTTTCATGGTTTTCGGTGTCTAGGTCCACGGCTCCATGGTTTTTGTTGTCTCTGTATATTTCTCCATGGTTTTCGATGCCTAGGTATATTTCTTCATGGTTTTCGATGTCTAAGTATATTTCTTCATGGTTTTCGATGTCTAAGTATATTTCTCCATGGTTTTCGGTGTCTAGGTCCATGGCTTCATGGTTTTCGGTGTCTAGGTCCACGGCTTCATGGTTTTCGGTGTCTAGGTCCACGGCTCCATGGTTTTCGATGTCTAGGTATATTTCCCCATGGTTTTCGATTTCTAGGTATATTTCTTCACGGTTTTTGATGTCTAGGTATATTTCTCCATGGTTTTCGTCGGCTTTGTATATTTTTCCATGGTTTTCGATGCTTAGGTATATTTATTCATGGTTTTTGCTGTCTAGGCATATTTCTCCATGGTTTTAGTTGTCTCTGTATATTTCGCCATGGTTTTCGATGTCTAGGTCCACGGCTCTATAGTTTTCGATGTCAAGGTATATTTCTCCATTGTTTCCGATGTCTAGGTATATTTCCCCATGGTTTTCGATGTCTAGGTCCACGGCTCCATGGTTTTTGATGTCTAGGTATATTTTTCCATGGTTTTCGATGTCTAGGTCCACGGCTCCATGGTTTTTGATGTCTAGGTCCATTCCTTTATGTGTTTCGGTGTCTAGGTCCACGGCTCCATGGTTTTTGATGTCATTTGTTTTTCATCTCAAAAATCAAAATCTTCTTCATTCAAATTTCGGCAACATAAAAAATATTTATCAGACTTTATGATTGAAGGGGTTGACCGGGGGTTGCCACGGAAGTTTTTGACCTTTGCACGGTAACCTTATTTTATTTAAACTTTCCGGTGACGTGGGGTCATAAATCACCCCAGTTTTAAAAACTCCCTGTCTCTTCTAAAATTCAATGAAAATGATCCACCTTGGGCTTATTCTTTTCGTTTTTTAATGCAGGATCACGTGAGCCTGGGGCAATTTCGCTCGGAGTCAAAAAATAAGCCAAAAATGCAATAAAACGATTAAAAAACGGGAGAACGAAGGGAGAAAGGGCACGAGGGAGAAGGGTGAAGTCTCGTCAGGACTTTTTTGAGGGATTGACGAAGAGTCTTGACGGAATTTTTTAAGGCACTCACCAGTGGTCTCGAACGTGGTTTCTTAAGAGTTAGTTAATATTTACTAAACTCAGAGTCTCGTCACTATGGTTTTAAGGGATTAACGAAGAGTCTGGATGACAATTTCGAAAGGGTCAACCAAGGCTCTTAATGGGAGTTTTTAAGGGATTAACCACGAATCTCGCCAGGACTTTTTTGAGGGATTGGTCAAGAGTCTGGACGAGAATTTTGAAGGGGTTTATCATGACCCTCGCCGATATATTTTGAAGGGATTTGCGGAAGCGGTGTCGACGGAAGTTTTTCAAGGCATTGAGTGGAAGCGTCCAGAGACTTTTTTTATGGGATCAATAAAGAATCTCGCCGCGACTTTTTCAAAAGATTCATCGAGATTCTGGTCGAGACTTGTTTCAACAGATCGACCAAGAATCGTGCCAAGACTTATTTAAGGGATTAGTCAAGAGTCTGGATGGGATTTTTTAAAGAGTCGACAAAAAGTCTTGACGAGATTTTTGCAACAGATTAGCCAAGGGTAGACGAGCTTTTTTAAGGGATTGACTAAGGGCCTCACTGAGGTTTCATTGAGAGATTGACCACGAGTCTCTTCGTGGTTTCCTTGAGGGATTGAACAAGGTTCTCGATGAGAGTTTTTTTAAGTCTTTGATCATGACTGTTGTCGAGATATTTAAAGGAATTTACCAGGGGTGTCGACAGAAGTTTTTGAAGAGATTTATTTTATTTCAAGAATAACCAACCAGAACAAATAATGCCTCTATAATTACAAAAAAATGTTGATGAACATCCCGCTTTTCAAAAAGAAGAGAAATCCGTGGAAAAATACTTTTGAAAAGTAAAAAAAGAACGCCAATTTTAAAAGATCGCAACCTCAGTAGAAAAATAATTACTCAATTTTCTTCATATCACTTTGACATAAAAAACAATTTAGATTTACAAAATGTAATGCATTTTTTCTTCCCTACGAACGGTCTTTTGACCTTCTCCAAAATTTTCTCAAAAATTCACAAGCTCAATCGACAAAAAGAATTAAAATCATTGCAACATAGCCAAGAATTAAAAAATAATGAATGGCTACATTTCACAGGGAAACGTGTGCACCCTCAATACATGTTGTGTATTTAAGGGTTTGCAAAGGCTCTACAAAAAAATGCAAAAAATTGGCGTGCATGGTTAATTAAAAAAGCCCGGGAAGATAAAAAATCAATTTAAGGGAGAGGCGGACAAACCTGAACAACTGCCTAAAATAGAATTTCCATTTGTTTTTCATCTGAACAATCGAAATCTTGTTCATTCTAAACTCGTCAAGATAAAAAAATATTTATCAGATTGTATGAAATGAAAATTTTTAAAAGTTTTGTTTCACCTGGCTCTCCAGACTTTCAAAAATGATTATTAATCACACAAAGAGGAGAGATTGTTGGTTAATATGGAAATAGGAAATATCATCGCAGAAAGAGAACAGAATAAACAGCGAACATTTGGAATAATATGGAATTATCATCGCGGAAAGAGAACAGAAAAAACAACGAACATTTAGAATTTCGGAGGATGGTCCATTTTCCATTACATGACGTCATAATGCTACTTTGCGCGTGCACGCGGAAACTTCTAATAAGAACAATGACACGGCCCTACGCCGAACTTTTTTAGTTAACCATGCACGCCAATTTTTTGCATTTTTTTGTAGAGCCTTTGCAAACCCTTAAATACACAACATGTATTGAGGGTGCACACGTTTCCCTGTGAAATGTAGCCATTCATTATTTTTTAATTCTTGGCTATGTTGCAATGATTTTAATTCTTTTTGTCGATTGAGCTTGTGAATTTTTGAGAAAATTTTGGAGAAGGTCAAAAGTATCTAATACATCATAGAAACGGCGCGTCTGTATACGCACGCAGCCCCACACAAGCATAGGCCTCTTGATGCCCATGGCGTTCTATATCTATATCGCATCTACTACATCGAAGAAACGGCGCGTCTCCATACGCGCGCAGACCCACACAACCATGGGCCTCTTGATGCCCACGGAGACGCTATATCTATATCTAAAGCGAGAGTAGGTGTCTCTCTCCCTCTACCGGGTTCTACGACGCGTGCCATCTCTCTCACACTACCGCCCGTTCTTCTATGGTAGGGCCCTAGTGGCGAAGGCGCGTTACATCTCAAAATTTGGATATATAGATATATCTGAAATAGACCCGCTCTGCCGCTCTCTCTCTCTCTACTATGTTGTGCGCCCTACGCCATCTCTCTCACTTTACCGCTCGTACTGTATAGGCGCTCGCGGGCAACATTTTCAAATGCTAATGCCAACAGTTCCAAAAAAATTCGCCCAACTTTTGTCCACAAAATACTAATAATTCAATTACCATTACAATAAAGCGATAACACACGAGGGAGCACGACTAAAATAAATGAAATCTTAAGGGCATTCCAAGCTCCGTAATACACAACCATTGTCCTTCTGATGCTCTTTTTAAAAACGAAGTCGAAAAAATAAATTTACCCTGATCATACACAATTAATGATCGCGTCCTTAACTTTCAATTGAAAGCGGATTTTTGTTTGTACGTTTTCGGAAAAATAAGCAAAAGAGAATGGATAAAAAAAGAAACAATTCGCGTTTCAAAAAACTCTTCCGTGCTCGTAACGTTATATATCTGGTAGAATTTTTCTTGAAAACATAGATAAATGACTCATTCTCCCGTACTTCTAGAAAGTACTGAAAAAACGATTGAATAAATGCAGTATAGAAAAATGATAGTCTGACTAGAAATTATTTTCACAAAAGATAATGATAAAAAATAGTCATGAAAATTTTTTACCAATTTTTCAAAATGCAAAATAAATATCAGTGTAATTACCGTAATCAACATTGCAAAAAAAAAATTGAAACGAAAAAGTGATACCAAGTGCGACTTATTTATTTAGTATTTTACCAACAAAAAGGAGTGATATCCGGCCAAAATCCCCTCCCGGGGAAAAAAAACTTGGACAAGTACATTGTTTGGTCCCATAGCCGAAAAAAAATCCTCCATTTGTGCAGCTGTAAAATTTGGAATATCAAAAATCTGACAAGTACTGAACAGAGATCGGCTTTAACATGTGAATCCAGTCGAAAACAAATAACTGTTTACATCCAGCCTTAAACTTTCTGATATCAGTGACAGGACAAGTATTGAATTGACCACTAGGTATCAGTTAACGACAATGAAAAAAAAACATCAATTGTTTCTTCGAAAGTATTGCTGGATTATTTTTAAAAAATGGAGAGCGCGTATGCGCACAGAGTACTTGGCCGGCCCATTACTTTTCATGCAAATTGCTCATCCGAGAATGAATCGAATTGGGACTACGCTCATCAGACACATGTACTCTAAAACTATAAACATTCAACCAAGTAAGCAACCTGCATATCGTGGGACAATCTCACAATATTCACAATATTCGGGGTCGATTTGAATAGAATATAATTGTAATTCTAATTATAACTGTTGTTATTGCAAACTTATTCCGTGCTTAGGATATGGTTCAGCTCAAACAGTTAATAAAATTTCAAAGCTGCTGCCCAGATAATTATCGCCTGAAATTTAGTTCAATTTTTTACATGGTGTCTTAGAAAATTTCTTCGTATGATCTTTCGAATTCAATGAATTGACCACGGCTCAAAAGAGTCAAAAGTAATGCGCCGGCCAAGTACTCTGTGCGCATACGCGCTCTCCATTTTTTAAAAATAATCCAGCAATACTTTCGAAGAAACAATTGATGTTTTTTTTTCATTCTCGTTAACTGATACCTAGTGGTCAATTCAATACTTGTCCTGTCACTGATATCAGAAAGTTTAAGGCTGGATGTAAACAGTTATTTGTTTTCGACTGGATTCACATGTTAAAGCCGATCTCTGTTCAGTACTTGTCAGATTTTTGATATTTCAAATTTTACAGCTGCACAAATGGAGGATTTTTTTTCGGCTATGGGACCAAACAATGTACTTGTCCAAGTTTTTTTTCCCCGGGAGGGGATTTTGGCCGGATTGTTATTTCCTGCAGTATACGCTTGTTGCACATCCGAGATATGCATCCCAACTTCGTCGATACTTGGATGTTTGTCCAGGATGACGATTTCCATCCCGAAAAATGTTATCGCACGTTCACAATAATATGAAGTAGCCTCCAAACCAGCAACTTTTGAATGACCTCATATATCCTTCCAGATAGTGCTCCGTTATGAAATCTAGATTTGGATTCTAGTCCTGATAGTGACTGTTTTGTACGATTCCCAATATGTTCTCACAACAGGCAATATACGAAAAGCCTCAAAACACCGATTACGTATGTTTTAACCATCGTATAAAATATGTACGTTTCTTAGCGGTCCTCATATAATTAGTTTGTCTAAAAAAGAAATGGGTCCTCGAAGCAAACGCTATATGAAAATCCTCAAAATAGGGGAAAGATAGTTTTTCATTAATATCTCAAAAAATAATTAATCCCTTTAAATGAAAGATGTTCCATATAGTGTATAATTATCTTGGGTGCCATTTTCACCTATAATATTTTCAAGTCCTCAAAACAGGCTTTAAACATATATATATATACTAGCCTTGGGTACGCCCGCTTCGCTGGGCACACAATGGTCTCCAATGACGCTGGGACCCGAATGAAAATGATTTTTTCATTGGAGTCTATATGATCAAATTTGGAAATTTGACTGACTGACTGATTGACAACGAACACCCTAAACCACTGAAGATAGGATCATGGTGCCAGCCAGTCCTTCCAGTCAGCCAGTCTTTTCTTTTGTGTGTCAGTCAGTGAGTCAGTCACGCAACAGTCGGAAAAAAAATTGCGAACATTTTTTTTTCGATAAAGAACGAACGAAATCCTTTCTTAGTGAGCGTCTACAATGGGAGAGAAGTATCTGTGACAAATTTCATAACCGTGACAAATTTCACGATCCTATCTTAAGTAGTTTAGAGTGTGCGTTGTCTGTCAATCAATCAGTCACTCACTCAGTCAGTCAGTCAGTCAATCACGCAATAGTTATATGTATAATGATGAAAAAAAAAATTTTTGATAAATTTTTTTTTTCATTTTTTTTTTGGTGGAGAACGAACAAAATCCGTTCTCGGTGAACGTTTATTGAGGTAGAAGAGTATAGAAAAAAAAATTGAAAAAAAAAAAATAAAAAAAAATAAAAAAATTAAAAAAAAAAAAAATTTCGATAATTTTTTTTTGGATAGAGAACGAACAAAATCCGTTCTTAGTGAGCGTCTACGATGCGAGAGGAGTAACCGTGACAAATTTCACGATCCTAACTTCATTGGTTTAGGCTGTGCGTTGTCTGTCAGTCAGTCAGTCAGTCAGTCAGTCAGTCAGTCAGTCAGTCACGCGACTCGTTTATATATATAGATGAAGAAAAAAAAAATTTTTGATAAATTTTTTTTTTTCAATTTTTTTTGGTGGAGAACGAACAAAATCCGTTCTCGGTGAACGTTTATTGAGGTAGAAGAGTATAGAAAAAAAAATAAAAAATAAAAATAAAAAAAAAATTGAAAAAAAAAAAAATTTCGATAATTTTTTTTTGGATAGAGAACGAACGAAATCCGTTCTTAGTGAGCGTCTACGATGCGAGAGGAGTAACCGTGACAAATTTCACGATCCTAACTTCATTGGTTTAGGCTGTGCGTTGTCTGTCAGTCAGTCAGTCAGTCAGTCAGTCAGTCAGTCAGTCAGTCAGTCAGTCAGTCAGTCAGTCACGCGACTCTTTTATATATATAGATGGAGAAAAAAAAAATTTTTGATAAATTTTTTTTTTCAATTTTTTTTGGTGGAGAACGAACAAAATCCGTTCTCGGTGAACGTTTATTGAGGTAGAAGAGTATAGAAAAAAAATAAAAAAAAAAAATAAAAAAAAAAATTGAAAAAAAAAAAAAATTTCGATAATTTTTTTTTGGATAGAGAACGAACGAAATCCGTTCTTAGTGAGCGTCTACGATGCGAGAGGAGTAACCGTGACAAATTTCACGATCCTAACTTCATTGGTTTAGGCTGTGCGTTGTCTGTCAGTCAGTCAGTCAGTCAGTCAGTCAGTCAGTCAGTCAGTCAGTCAGTCAGTCAGTCAGTCACGCGACTCTTTTATATATATAGATATATCTATATATATCTATATATATCTATATATATCTATATATATATATATATATATATACATACATATATATATATATATATCTATATATATAAAAGAGTTCCGTGACTGACTGACTGACTGACTGACTGACTGACTGACAGACAACGCACAGCCTAAACCAATGAAGTTAGGATCGTGAAATTTGTCACGGTTACTCCTCTCGCATCGTAGACGCTCACTAAGAACGGATTTCGTTCGTTCTCTATCCAAAAAAAAAAATTATTGAAATTTTTATTTTTTTTTTTAATTTTTTTTTTTTAATTTTTTTTTTTATTTTTTTTTCTATACTCTCCTACCTCAATAAACGTTCACCGAGAACGGATTTTGTTCGGTCTCCACCAAAAAAAATTGAAAAAAAAAATTTATCAAAAAATTTTTTTCTCATCTATATATATAAAAGAGTCGCGTGACTGACTGACTGACTGACTGACTGACTGACTGACTGACTGACAGACAACGCACAGCCTAAACCAATGAAGTTAGGATCGTGAAATTTGTCACGGTTACTCCTCTCGCATCGTAGACGCTCACTAAGAACGGATTTTGTTCGTTCTCTATCCAAAAAAAAATTATCGAAATTTTTTTTTTTTTTTCAATTTTTTTTTTTCAATTTCTTTTTCTATACTCTTCTACCTCAATAAACGTTCACCGAGAACGGATTTTGTTCGGTCTCCACCAAAAAAAAATGAAAAAAAAAATTTATCAAAAAATTTTTTTCTCATCTATATATATAAAAGAGTCGCGTGACTGACTGACTGACTGACTGACTGACTGACTGACAGACAACGCACAGCCTCAGCCAATGGAGTTAGGATCGTGAAATTTGTCACGGTTATTCCTCTCCCATCGTAGACGCTCACTAAGGACGGATTTTGTTCGTCCTCTATCCAAAAAAAAATTATTGCGAATTTTTTTTAGACAATTTTCAGATACATTTTTAGATAATTATCTAGATTTTTTAGATATATTTTAGATACATTTTTAGATAATTATCTAGATTTTCCAGATAATTTTCAGATACATTTTTAGATAATTATCTAGATTTTTTAGATAATTTTTAGATACATTTTTAGATAATTATCTAGATTTTTCAGATAATTTTCAGATACATTTTTAGATAATTATCTAGATTTTTTCGATAATTCTTTTTCAGATATAGGACGAACAAAATTCTAAAAAAAAATTTTTTTTTCAAATTAAAAAAAAAATCCGTTGGAGAAATTGAGCGTTTACCATGGCAACGGTTAACATGGCAACGGTTACCATGGCAACGGTTACCATGGCAACGGTTACCATGGCAACGGTTACCATGGCAATGGTGACCATGGCAACGGTTATTATGGCAACGGTTACCATGGCAACGGTTGCCATGGCAACGGTTGCCATGGCAACGGTTATCATGGCAACGGTTACCATGGCAATGGTTGCCATGGTAATTCTATATATATACAAGGTATGCCCGCTTCGCCGGGCACACAATAGTATCCAACACAGATTTTCACATGACTCATGTGGTACTGTACTGTGTAAGGGGATGCGTTTTTATTTCTTCACATAGGACTTCACATGGGCAGATTTGACGATGTTGAAATATGCTTCGTTGGAATGCAACGAAATTCGTTTTTTTTTTGAGCAAATCTCATGAATTTTATTCGATATTTAATCGAGACGATAAAATTATCGTTTATCAGGATTCAAACACAAAATTGATACGAAAATTGGCGTTTCTATTCACGTTGAACAAAAAATTAACGGAAAAAGTATTTTATGTTGGACCTCAACGTTACGAATTTCAGTGTCATTTTGATTTGACGATGTTGAAATATGCTTTGTTGGACTGCAACGAAATTCGGGTTTTTTTTTCGAGCAAAAGTCCTTAATTCAATTCAATATTCAATCAAGACGATAAAACGATCGTTTTTCAGGATTCAAACACAAAATTGATACGAAAATTGGGTTATTATTTTTCGAATTTAACAAAAAATTAAGGGTAAGGGTATTTTTCATTGACCCCAACGTTGCGAACTGCAGTGTCGATTTGATTCGATGTTTGGCTCGACAAAACTTGACGAAATTGTTTAAATGTTCCCGATTTATCAATACCGATGATAGCTCAAGCGAATGAAGATGGGAGTCAGGATGAGTTGGATGACTGGGTTCCTGATAAAAGAATTAGAGCCAGTAGTGCGTAACTTGGCATTTCCCTTCTATAAAAAAAAGTAAAAAATTACTGTCCACAGTTTTTTTCGCTCTATATCAGATTTGATATTTTTAAGTTTTGCATTTTCAGGGCAGATTCGTGGAGAATTAAATCAAAATAATAATAGGTTAAATTTTATATTGTGAAACGCAAGCGAAGTCGCGTGCGAAAACCTATGTGAAAAATGAAAACGCATACCTTTACACAGTACCACATAGGTCATGTGGCAATCTGTGTGCGATACCATTGTGTGCCCGGCGAAGCGGGCGTACCTTGGCTAGTATATATATATATATATCAGGGTGATTCAAAAAGACCTTCGGGCCGAGTAATGCCGGGTTCGGGACGATATTTTAAGCATTCTCACCGAAGGATTTGAAAACATTTCAATTAGTGTTCAAATGGCAAGCAATAGAATTTGGGTTTTTTGAGCCAATCAGAGGACGACTTTCCGCCATGATGGATGACGCGTCGGGGTAAAATGAACGGGAGCTTATGCCTGCATTCAAAGCCAAGACTTGCGTCTTTTGTTTTGAAGGCAATGTTACGCGACGCGCTGTCAGCGCGCACCTTTTCTTCTTCCGTGTGACGTTAGCGGCAGTGTGTTGCAAATAACGCAACTTGTCAAAGCTGTTTGCTGATTTCTCAAAAGAAAGACTCGCTTGAAGGAAACTTCATGTTCAATAATTGAATTGCGATAAAATACATTCGTCTGTCATCAAGCACACGCGCATAACCTTCGTATCATCGTTCTTAAGTACGCATAATTTTTGCGTTCAGTAAAATTTCTGAAAATAAAATGGCGCATTACGAAATTGGCGAGTACTCTAATATGGTAATCGTGTATGTTGAGGCTCAATTTAACGCTTACGAGGCCGTGCGTCTTTATTCGGCTCGATGGCCAAACCAGCGGCTCCCGAGTGATCGGGTTATTTCCGCAGCATTTCGACGCTTTTCTGAAACGGGAAATGCGGCTCCAAATAATGGAAATAGTGGGCGACCGAGGACGGCTCGCACTGCACCAGTTGAAGAGAGGATTTTAACCATGTTCGAAGCTCAGCCGACCTTGAGCATCCGAGATGTTGCAAGGCGCTTGAATTTGAGCTACGACACAGTTCAACGAACTTTAAAAAATGAAAACAGGCATGCGTTCCATTATACACGTGTACAACGTCTGGAACCGGGAGACCACGTGATCAGACTCGACTTCTGTCGTTTTTTGGTTGAGTCCGAAGCCGAAAATCCTGGATTTTTATCGTGCATAATTTATTCTGATGAGTCGAGATTCGGTCGGGATGGAACTTGGAATTGCCACAATTTCCACTATTGGGCCGATAGAGATGAAAATCCTCATGTGACGTTCGAAGCGAATCATCAACGACGATTCCTTCCCATAAACTTGTGGGCCGGCATCTATGGAAACCTTTTGGTTAGTACATACTATAAATACAATTCAAAATCTAAGCAAAGTTCTTACCGCGTGAAGTTTTCGTGGGTGCAATCAGTCAGCCGTGGACATGATGACATCGATCGCTTTCTCCAAACATTTCCTTGTCCCAAAGATTCCCTGTCCCATCCTTGCATCAATGAATTTTCAGATTGGACCATTCGAAATAGAAGGGCGTCTCACGGTGGAACATTACACGAACTTCCTTCGGAGACATCTCCGGCGACTATGCCTCCGTTCTGGAATGTCTCGCCAGGAGTTCGACCGGGCACATTTCCAACAAGATGGTGCACCGGCACATACCAGTCGGCTGGCGCAAAGGACACTCCGCCAAATTTTCGGCGATCGCGTTATAGGACGTGGTGGCATCCATGATTGGCCTCCCCGTTCACCCGATTTGAATCCTCTCGATTTTTTTTTGTGGGGACACGTTAAATCTATTGTTACGTGCGGAGCGGTGCGCACGTGTTTGTTAACCCGCTTGCGAGAAGCGCAAGCGGTTTTTATTTATTTTATGTGGGTTTTTCTGGTCTCGTCCTCTACAGGGCGATTCTGGAGTCGGGAATTCGTCAGGGGGAAATAAATGTTCGACGGTTAACAATCAAACTGGCGGTTTATTTTACAATATCGGTAGCGCGGAAACGAGAGGAGCTGTAGAGACTCTCGTGTTCGCGCTACAGTGCGATACAAAATTTACTTACTCGTCGTCGTTCGGATTCAGCAACGCGTTGCCGACGGGTCGCGATTATTGCCTTAAATTAACAGATCGCGAGTCGCAACTCTCTCTCTCACACACTCTCGCATACACACACTCGTACAGCACACTATTACACGAACGTTACACTAAAGAACTATTTATTAACTTAATTGTACACGACTGGTATAGTTCGTGGCTGGGGGTAAGACACTAATCTAACTGATCGTAAGGTTTACCACCGCGACGCGACACTCTCCAATGCGCCTTTCTATCACTTCGTCCTACTGGATCGAGTTTATGTGATAGCAGATTCAATGGAGTTTTTCGGGACGCTATGCGGGCACTTGATCAGGAGGTAACTTTGGGAGAAGCTCTCGCTTATAATGCTCGACAAAGACTGACTAGACTTAATGCTCGCTGGATGTTCGCAAACGTCCAGGAGTCTAGAGACCATCTCCCATCCGCGAGAAAACGCAACCAGAGACGTTCCCATGTCCGGTCAGCGTTTTCCGCGGAATCCTCCAATCTCGCTCCCGCGAAGATCGTCGCAACCGCATGTCGGTTCGCAAGCACCGGATGCGTCGCGACGATACCTCAGCAATAAACGTGAGAAAAAATTATGGCCGTGCCATATCGGCACGTGACACTATTGTTTATCGAGAGCCAATAGAAAACTGAGTGGACTTGGAGGCCAAAATTGACGCGGCAATCCGGAGTATCATTGCCGAAATGCTCGAACGATGCAGCAGTGAACTGCTGAGACGAGCGCAGTGTTGCATTGAAGAGCAAGGGGGACATTTCGAACAGTTACTAGCCTAACGCTAAAAATGTCATGAAAAGAATAAAAAAATATTTCAAAACGTCTATCTGCTTCATGATTCATGTCTTCACCCAACCCTTTGACGAATTACCGAATTTAAACTGGGGGTGATTAGTTAAAACTTTTTAGTCTGCAATATTTCGGGGTTTAAAACGAGTTTACGTTTCGCATGCAGGGTGAGCATCTCCGCACTCGGAGTGCAGAATTTGTTTAACCCACGTTCAAACCCAGTCGCATCTCTGTTTCTGCACTCCGTTAACCGATGGATGTAATCTTGGCGCGGGCTGAACAACTTTTACGATGTTAATGATGTCTGAGTTTGAAAACGAATCGCAGGAAATTCAGACGTTATGAGGATCGTGAAAGTTGTTCAGCCCAGGCCAAGATTACATCCATCGGTTAATGGAGTCTAGAAACGAAGATGCGAATAGGTTTGAACGTGGGTTAAGCAAATTTTGCACTCCGCGTGCGAAGATGCTCACCCTGCATGCAAAACGTAAACTTGTTGGAGACTATCCAAACATTTCGAGCCGCACTTTCTTCACTGTTGTATGGACCGCGTACAGCACACACCATTCGCTTGATCGATCTCAGCCGGATCGAGCGAATCGCTTTTCAATTTTGGTTAGACCCCGAAATATTGCAGCTTGAAAAGTTTTGACTCGTCTAAAACGAGTTTACGTTTCGCATGCAGGGTGAGAATCTTCGCACTCGGAGTGCGGAATTTGCTTAACCCACGTTCAAACCTAGTCGCATATCTGTTTCTGCACTCCATTAACCGATGGATGCAATCTTGGCGCGGGCTGAACAAATTTTACGATGCTCATGACATCTGAGTTTGAAAACCGGATCGCAGGAAATTCAGACATCATGAGCATCGTAAAAGTTGTTCAGCCCGCGCCAAGATTGCATGCATCGGTTAATGGAGTGCAGAAACAGAGATGCGACTAGGTTTGATCGTGGGTTAAGCAAATTCTTCACTCCGAGTGCGAAGATGCTCACCCTGCATGCGAAACATAAACTTGTTCGAGACTATCCAAACATTTCGAGCCGCCATTTCTTTACTGTTGTATGGACCGCGTACAGCACACACTATTCGGTTGATCGATCTCAGCCGGATCGAGTGAATCGCTTTTCAATTCGGGTTAGACCCCGAAATATTGCAGCTTGAAAAGTTTTGACTTGTCTAAAACGAGTTTACGTTTCGCATGCAGGGTGAGAATCTTCGCACTCGGAGTGCGGAATTCGCTCAACCCACGTTCAAACCTAGTCGCATCTCTGTTTCAGCACTCCATTAACCGATGGATGCAATCTTGGCGCGGGCTGAACAAATTTTACGATGCTCATGACATCTGAGTTTAAAAACCGGATCGCAGGAAATTCAGACATCATGAGCATCGTAAAAGTTGTTCAGCCCGCGCCAAGATTGCATGCATCGGTTAATGGAGTGCAGAAACAGAGATGCGACTAGGTTTGAACGTGGGTTAAGCAAATTCTTCACTCCGAGTGCGAAGATGCTCACCCTGCATGCGAAACGTAAACTTGTTCGAGACTATCCAAACATTTCGAGCCGCACTTTCTTCACTGTTGTATGGACCGCGTATACCACACACCATTCGGTTGATCGATCTCAGCCGGATCGAGCGAATCGCTTTTCAATTCGGGTTAGACCCCGAAATATTGCAGCTTGAAAAGTTTTGACTTGTCTTAAACGAGTTTACGTTTCGCATGCGGGGTGAGAATCTCCGCACTCGGAGTGCGGAATTCGCTTAACCCACGTTCAAACCCAGTCGCATCTCCGTTTCTGCACTCCATTAACCGATGGATGCAATCTTGGCGCGGGCTGAACAACTTTTACGATGCTAATGACGTCTGAATTTCCTGCGATTCGTTTTCGAACTCAGACGTCATTAGCATCGTAAAAGTTGTTCAGCCCGCGCCAAGATTGCATCCATCGGTTAATGGAATGCAGAAACAGAGATGCGACGAGGTTTGAACGTGGGTTAAGCAAATTCTTCACTCCGAGTGCGAAGATGCTCACCCTGCATGCGAAACGTAAACTTGTTCGAGACTATCCAAACATTTCGAGCCGCACTTTCTTCACTGTTGTATGGACCGCGTATACCACACACCATTTGGTTGATCGATCTCAGCCGGATCGAGCGAATCGCTTTTCAATTCGGGTTAGACCCCGAAATATTGCAGCTTGAAAAGTTTTGACTTGTCTTAAACGAGTTTACGTTTCGCATGCGGGGTGAGAATCTTCGCACTCGGAGTGCGGAATTCGCTTAACCCACGTTCAAACCCAGTCGCATCTCCGTTTCTGCACTCCATTAACCGATGGATGCAATCTTGGCGCGGGCTGAACAACTTTTACGATGCTAATGACGTCTGAGTTTGAAAACGAATCGCAGGAAATTCAGACGTCATTAGCATCGTAAAAGTTGTTCAGCCCGCGCCAAGATTGCATCCATCGGTTAATGGAGTGCAGAAACAGAGATGCGACTAGGTTTGATCGTGGGTTAAGCAAATTCTTCACTTCGAGTGCGAAGATGCTCACCCTGCATGCGAAACGTAAACTTGTTCGAGACTATCTAAACATTTCGAGCCGCCATTTCTTTACTGTTGTATGGACCGCGTACAGCACACACTATTCGGTTGATCGATCTCAGCCGGATCGAGCGAATCGCTTTTCAATTCGGGTTAGACCCCGAAATATTGCAGCTTGAAAAGTTTTGACTTGTCTAAAACGAGTTTACGTTTCGCATGCAGGGTGGGAATCTTCGCACTCGGAGTGCGGAATTCGCTCAACCCACGTTCAAACCTAGTCGCATCTCTGTTTCAGCACTCCATTAACCGATGGATGCAATCTTGGCGCGGGCTGAACAAATTTTACGATGCTCATGACATCTGAGTTCGAAAACCGGATCGCAGGAAATTCAGACATCATGAGCATCGTAAAAGTTGTTCAGCCCGCGCCAAGATTGCATGCATCGGTTAATGGAGTGCAGAAACAGAGATGCGACTAGGTTTGAACGTGGGTTAAGCAAATTCTTCACTCCGAGTGCGAAGATGCTCACCCTGCATGCGAAACGTAAACTTGTTCGAGACTATCCAAACATTTCGAGCCGCACTTTCTTCACTGTTGTATGGACCGCGTATACCACACACCATTCGGTTGATCGATCTCAGCCAGATCGAGCGAATCGCTTTTCAATTCGGGTTAGACCCCGAAATATTGCAGCTTGAAAAGTTTTGACTTGTCTTAAACGAGTTTACGTTTCGCATGCGGGGTGAGAATCTTCGCACTCGGAGTGCGGAATTCGCTTAACCCACGTTCAAACCCAGTCGCATCTCCGTTTCTGCACTCCATTAACCGATGGATGCAATCTTGGCGCGGGCTGAACAACTTTTACGATGCTAATGACGTCTGAGTTTGAAAACGAATCGCAGGAAATTCAGACGTCATTAGCATCGTAAAAGTTGTTCAGCCCGCGCCAAGATTGCATCCATCGGTTAATGGAGTGCAGAAACGAAGATGCGACTAGGTTTGAACGTGGGTTAAGCAAATTCCGCACTCCGAGTGCAAAGATGCTCACCCTGCATCGGAAACGTAAACTTGTTCGAGACTATCCAAACATTTCGAGCCGCCATTTCTTTGTTGTTGTATGGACCGCGTACAGCACACACCATTCGGTTGATCGATCTCAGCCGGATCGAGCGAATCGCTTTTCAATTTGGGTTAGACCCCGAAATATTGCAGCTTGAAAAGTTTTGACTTGTCTAAAACGAGTTTACGTTTCGCATGCGGGGTGAGAATCTTCGCACTCGGAGTGCGGAATTCGCCTAACCCACGTTCAAACCCAGTCGCATCTCTGTTTCTGCACTCCATTAACCGATGGATGCAATCTTGGCGCGGGCTGAACAAATTTTACGATGCTAATGACGTCTGAATTTCCTGCGATTCGTTTTCAAACTCAGACGTCATTAGCATCGTAAAAGTTGTTCAGCCCGCGCCAAGATTGCATCCATCGGTTAATGGAATGCAGAAACAGAGATGCGACGAGGTTTGAACGTGGGTTAAGCAGATTCTTCACTCCGAGTGCGAAGATGCTCACCCTGCATGCGAAACGTAAACTTGTTCGAGACTATCCAAACATTTCGAGCCGCACTTTCTTCACTGTTGTATGGACCGCGTATACCACACACCATTTGGTTGATCGATCTCAGCCGGATCGAGCGAATCGCTTTTCAATTCGGGTTAGACCCCGAAATATTGCAGCTTGAAAAGTTTTGACTTGTCTTAAACGAGTTTACGTTTCGCATGCGGGGTGAGAATCTTCGCACTCGGAGTGCGGAATTCGCTTAACCCACGTTCAAACCCAGTCGCATCTCCGTTTCTGCACTCCATTAACCGATGGATGCAATCTTGGCGCGGGCTGAACAACTTTTACGATGCTAATGACGTCTGAGTTTGAAAACGAATCGCAGGAAATTCAGACGTCATTAGCATCGTAAAAGTTGTTCAGCCCGCGCCAAGATTGCATCCATCGGTTAATGGAGTGCAGAAACAGAGATGCGACTAGGTTTGATCGTGGGTTAAGCAAATTCTTCACTCCGAGTGCGAAGATGCTCACCCTGCATGCGAAACGTAAACTTGTTCGAGACTATCTAAACATTTCGAGCCGCCATTTCTTTACTGTTGTATGGACCGCGTACAGCACACACTATTCGGTTGATCGATCTCAGCCGGATCGAGCGAATCGCTTTTCAATTCGGGTTAGACCCCGAAATATTGCAGCTTGAAAAGTTTTGACTTGTCTAAAACGAGTTTACGTTTCGCATGCAGGGTGGGAATCTTCGCACTCGGAGTGCGGAATTCGCTCAACCCACGTTCAAACCTAGTCGCATCTCTGTTTCAGCACTCCATTAACCGATGGATGCAATCTTGGCGCGGGCTGAACAAATTTTACGATGCTCATGACATCTGAGTTTGAAAACCGGATCGCAGGGAATTCAGACATCATGAGCATCGTAAAAGTTGTTCAGCCCGCGCCAAGATTGCATGCATCGGTTAATGGAGTGCAGAAACAGAGATGCGACTAGGTTTGAACGTGGGTTAAGCAAATTCTTCACTCCGAGTGCGAAGATGCTCACCCTGCATGCGAAACGTAAACTTGTTCGAGACTATCCAAACATTTCGAGCCGCACTTTCTTCACTGTTGTATGGACCGCGTATACCACACACCATTCGGTTGATCGATCTCAGCCAGATCGAGCGAATCGCTTTTCAATTCGGGTTAGACCCCGAAATATTGCAGCTTGAAAAGTTTTGACTTGTCTTAAACGAGTTTACGTTTCGCATGCGGGGTGAGAATCTTCGCACTCGGAGTGCGGAATTCGCTTAACCCACGTTCAAACCCAGTCGCATCTCCGTTTCTGCACTCCATTAACCGATGGATGCAATCTTGGCGCGGGCTGAACAACTTTTACGATGCTAATGACGTCTGAGTTTGAAAACGAATCGCAGGAAATTCAGACGTCATTAGCATCGTAAAAGTTGTTCAGCCCGCGCCAAGATTGCATCCATCGGTTAATGGAGTGCAGAAACAGAGATGCGACTAGGTATGATCGTGGGTTAAGCAAATTCTTCACTCCGAGTGCGAAGATGCTCACCCTGCATGCGAAACGTAAACTTGTTCGAGACTATCCAAACATTTCGAGCCGCCATTTCTTTACTGTTGTATGGACCGCGTACACCACACACCATTCGGTCGATCGATCTCAGCCAGATCGAGTGAATCGCTTTTCAATTTGGGTTAGACCCCGAAATATTTCAGCCTCAAAAGTTTTGGCCAATTACCCTCAATTCAAATTCGGTAATTGGTCAACATTTTTTTGGCTGCAATATTTCGGGGTCTAACCCAAATTGAAAAGCGATTCGCTCGATCCGGCTGCGGTCGATCGACCGAATGGTGTGTGCTGTACGCGGTCCATACAACAGTGAAGAAATGGCGGCTCGAAATGTTTGGATAGTCTCGAACAAGTTTACGTTTCCCATGCAGGGTGAGCATCTTCGCACTCGGAGTGAAGAATTTGCTTAACCCACGTGCAAACCTAGTCGCATCTCTGTTTCTGCACTCCATTAACCGATGGATGCAATCTTGGCGCGGGCTGAACAACTTTTACGATGCTAATGACGTCTGAGTTTGAAAACGAATCGCAGGAAATTCAGACGTCATTAGCATCGTAAAAGTTGTTCAGCCCGCGCCAAGATTGCATCCATCGGTTAATGGAGTGCAGAAACGAAGATGCGACTAGGTTTGAACGTGGGATAAGCAAATTCTGCACTACGAGTGCGAAGATGCTCACCCTGCATGCGAAACGTAAACTTGTTCGAGACTATCCAAACATTTCGAGCCGCACTTTCTTCACTGTTGTATGGACCGCGTACACCACACACCATTCGGTCGATCGATCTCAGCCAGATCGAGTGAATCGCTTTTCAATTTGGGTTAGACCCCGAAATATTGCAGCTTGAAAAGTTTTGACTTGTATAAAACGAGCTTACGTTTCGCATGCGGGGTGAGAATCTTCGCACTCAGAGTGCGGAATTTGCTTAACCCACGTTCAAACCTAGTCGCATCTCTGTTTCTGCACTCCATTAACCGATGGATGCAATCTTGGCGCGGGCTGAACAACTTTTACGATGCTAATGACGTCTGAATTTCCTGCGATTCGGTTTTCAAACTGCGACGTCATTAGCATCGTAAAAGTTGTTTAGCCCGCGCCTAGATTGCATCCATCGGTTAACCCTAGAATGGTAACCTTATTTTTTTCCACCTATTCCGGTAACCTGGGGTCATAAACGACCCCAAATTTGAAGAAGTCATATCTCCGGTAAAATTCAACGAAAAAGGTTCTACTTGGGCTCATTCTTTTCGTTTTTTTATGCACGATCGCGTGAGCCTGGGGCAATTTAGCTTGAAGTTAAAGAAATGATCAAAAATTCTGAAAAACGAAAATAAACGGGAAAAATTCGTGAAAATTACTTTTTTTTACTCATTTTGCAATATCTCCGTTGATTTTTAACGAAATTAAATAAAACAAACAGTATTACAAAGTAAAAATATACAGTTTTGAAACAGGTACGTTAGTTTCATTCGATATCCGAAAAAATCTATTTATTCCGGGAATCGAAGTTTGGAAATTTCAGACAAGTCGAAATATTGATTTCTCGCGTAAAAATTGTTATAACAACACCAAATTACATAGAAATTGAATGACATCAACTTCATTTTTTCGAGGATCGAGGAAAGGTTACTCTCAAAGATCTGTATTGATATAAACGCCAATTTTAAAAGATCGCAACCTCAGTGGAAAAATAATTACTCAATTTTCTTCATATCACTTTGACATAAAAAACAATTTAGATTTACAAAATGTAATCCATTTTTCCTTCCCTACGAACGATATTTTGAAATTCCCCAAAATTTTCTCAAAAACTCTCAAGCTCAATCGACAAAAAGAAATGAAATCATTGCAACATAGCCAAGAATTAAGAAAATAATGAATAGCTACATTTCACAGGGAAACATGTTCTCCCTCAATACATTTTGTGTATTTAAGGGTCTGCAAAGGCTCTACAAAAAAATGCAAAAAATTGGCGTGCATGGTTAACTAAAAAAGTTCGATAAAGGCCTGCGTCACTGTTCTTATTAGAAGTTTCCGCATGCACGCGCAAAGTAGCATTATGACGTCATGTAATGGGGAATGGAACATCCTCCGAAATTCTAAATGTTCGCTGTTTTTTCTGTTCTCTTTCCGCGATGATAGTTCCCTATTATTCCAAATGTTCGCTGTTTATCCTATTCCTCTTTCCGCGATGATATTTCCTATTTCCATATTAAACAAAAATCTCTCCTCTTTGCACAATTAATAATCATTTTACAAAGTCTGGAGAGCCAAGGAGAACGAAACTTTTAAAAAATTTCATTCCATGCAATCTGATAAATGTTTTTTTATCTTGACGAGATTTGAATGAAAACGATTTCGATTTTTCAGATGAAAAACGGAAATTCTATTTTAGGCAGTTGTTCAAGTTTGTCCGCCTCTCCCTTAAATTGATTCTTTATCTTTCCGGGCTTTTTTAGTTAACCATGCACGCCAATTTTTTGCATTTTTTTGTAGAGCCTTTGCAGACCCTTAAATACACAAAATGTATTGAGGGAGAACATGTTTCCCTGTGAAATGTAGCTATTCATTATTTTTTTAATTCTTGGCTATGTTGCAATGATTTCATTTCTTTTTGTCGATTGAGCTTGAGTGTTTTTGAGAAAATTTTGGGGAATTTCAAAATATCGTTCGTAGGGAAGGAAAAATGGATTACATTTTGTAAATCTAAATTGTTTTTTATGTCAAAGTGATATGAAGAAAATTGAGTAATTATTTTTCTACTGAGGTTGCGATCTTTTAAAATTGGCGTTCTTTTTTTACTTTTCAAAAGTATTTTTCCACGGATTTCTCTTCTTTTTGAAAAGCGGGATATTCATCAACAATTTTTTGTAATTATAGAGGCATTATTTGTTCTGGTTAGTTATTCTTGAAATAAAATAAATCTCTTCAAAAACTTCTGTCGACACCCCTGGTAAATTCCTTTAAATATCTCGACAACAGTCATGATCAAAGACTGAAAAAACTCTCATCGAGAACCTTGTTCAATCCCTCAAGGAAACCACGAAGAGACTCGTGGTCAATCTCTCAATGAAACCTCAGTGAGGCCCTTAGTCAATCCCTTAAAAAAGCTCGTCTACCCTTGGCTAATCTGTTGCAAAAATCTCGTCAAGACTTTTTGTCGACTCTTTAAAAAATCCCATCCAGACTCTTGACTAATCCCTTAAAAAAGTCTTGGCACGATTTTTGGTCGATCTGTTGAAACAAGTCTCGACCAGAATCTCGATGAATCTTTTGAAAAAGTCGCGGCGAGATTCTTTATGAATCCCATAAAAAAAGTCTCTGGACGCTTCCACTCAATGCCTTGAAAAACTTCCGTCGACACCGCTTCCGCAAATCCCTTCAAAATATATCGGCGAGGGTCATGATAAACCCCTTCAAAATTCTCGTCCAGACTCTTGACCAATCCCTTAAAAAAGTCCTGGCGAGATTCGTGGTTAATCCCTTAAAAACTCCCATTAAGAGCCTTGGTTAACCCTTTCGAAATTGTCGTCCAGACTCTTCGTTAATCCCTTAAAACCATAGTGACGAGACTCTGAGTTTAGTGAATATTAACTAACTCTTAAGAAACCACGTTCGAGACCACTGGTGAGCGCCTTAAAAAATTCCGTCAAGACTCTTCGTCAATCCCTCAAAAAAGTCCTGACGAGACTTCACCTTTCTCCCTCGTGCCCTTTCTTCCTTCGTTCTCCCGTTTTTTAATCGTTTTATTGCATTTTTGGCTTATTTTTTGACTCCGAGCGAAATTGCCCCAGGCTCACGTGATCCTGCATTAAAAAACGAAAAGAATAAGCCCAAGGTGGATCATTTTCATTGAATTTTAGAAGAGACAGGGAGTTTTTAAAACTGGGGTGATTTATGACCCCACGTCACCGGAAAGTTTAAATAAAATAAGGTTACCGTGCAAAGGTCAAAAACTTCCGTGGCAACCCCCGGTCAACCCCTTCAATCATAAAGTCTGATAAATATTTTTTATGTTGCCGAAATTTGAATGAAGAAGATTTTGATTTTTGAGATGAAAAACAAATGACATCAAAAACCATGGAGCCGTGGACCTAGACACCGAAAACCATGGAGCCGACGACCTAGACATCGAAAACCATGGAGAAATATACTTAGACATCGAAAACCATGAAGAAATATACTTAGACATCGAAAACCATGGAGAAATATACCTAGGCATCGAAAACCATGGAGAAATATACAGAGACAACAAAAACCATGGAGCCGTGGACCTAGACACCGAAAACCATGGAGAAATATACCTAGGCATCGAAAACCATGGAGAAATATACCTAGGCATCGAAAACCTTGAAGAAATATACCTAGACATCGAAAACCATGAAGAAATATTCCTAGGCATCGAAAACCATGGAGAAATATACCTAAACATCGAAAACCATGAAGCCGTCGACCTAGACATCGAAAACCATGGAGAAATATACCTAGACGTCGAAAACCATGAAGCCGTCGACCTAGACATCGAAAACCATGGAGCCATGAACCTAGCGATCAAAAACCATGGAGAAACATACCTAGACATAAAAAACCATGGAGCCGTGTACCTTGACAACGAAAACCATGGAGCCGTCGACCTAGACATCGAAAACCATGAAGAAATATACCTAGGCATCGAAAACCATGGAGAAATATACAGAGACAACGAAAACCATGGAGAAATATACCCAGACAACAAAAACCATACCTACACATCGAAAACCATGGAGAAATATACCTAGACAACAAAAACCATGGAGCCGTGGACCTAGACACCGAAAACCATGGAGCCGACGACCTAGACATCGAAAACCATGGAGAAATATACCTAGACATCAAAAACCATGGAGCCGTGGACCTAGACACCGAAAACCATGGAGCCGACGACCTAGACATCGAAAACTATGGAGAAACATTCCTAGGCATCGAAAACCATGGAGAAATATACTTAGACATCGAAAACCATGGAGAAATATACAGAGACGACGAAAACCATGGAGAAATATACCTACACATCGAAAACCATCGAGAAATATACCTAGACATCAGAAACCATGGAGCCGTGTACCTTGACAACGAAAACCATGGAGCCGTCGACCTAGACATCGAAAACCATGGAGAAATATACAGAGACAACGAAAACCATGGAGAAATATACCCAGATAACAAAAACCATACCTACACATCGAAAACCATGGAGAAATATACCTAGACAACAAAAACCATGGAGCCGTGGACCTAGACACCGAAAACCATGGAGCCGACGTCCTAGACATCGAAAACCATGGAGAAATATACCTAGACATCAAAAACCATGGAGCCGTGGACCTAGACACCGAAAACCATGGAGCCGACGACCTAGACATCGAAAACTATGGAGAAACATTCCTAGGCATCGAAAACCATGGAGAAATATACTTAGACATCGAAAACCATGGAGAAATATACAGAGACAACGAAAACCATGGAGAAATATACCTACACATCGAAAACCATCGAGAAATATACCTAGACATCAGAAACCATGGAGCCGTGTACCTTAACAACGAAAACCATGGAGCCGTCGACCTAGACATCGAAAACCATGGAGAAATATACAGAGACAACAAAAACCATGGAGCCGTGTACCTTGACAACGAAAACCATGATAGCTAGACAACGAAAACCATGGTAGCTAAACAACGAAAACCATACGGAAAGAGAGGCCCGATATAGTCTGTCTCTCTCGCTCAGTGGCGCGCAAAGAGTGGGGATACCACGTGTAGCGGGGCGGGTGACGTCACGGGCCAAAAATGTCCACCAGGCACGTAAGGGCGTATGTCCAAGCGCCTGCGCACATAACTTACGCCTTTCTGACTCTAAGAAACAGAAGGGATCCCAAACCTCGCGTCCAAAATCTTCAATGTTAGATTTCTCTGGATTGGCTGAACGGATTTCGTTCTGCCAAGGACCATCCGAAAGATAAAAAATCATAGAAAATTCAAATCTAATATGAGATTTTTCCCTCAACCCGTTCTCCTGTGAGAACGATTTAAAGTTTCTGTGACGTCATAAAATGCCTATTTTACTGTATATAAGAGTACGGCCGGCTCGCGCGCTACGCTTTTCTTTTAAACTTGGCGTCGAGCCGCTGCCGCGACTCTTGATTTTTCCAAAATCCATTTATTTTGCAGTGTGAGAATGATAAAATTATTGTGTAATGTCGTAAAATATTATCATATTTTACTTTTTTGTTAAATACATTTTAGTTACACGTCTCGTTGAACGCAAATCTCACACACGAAATGCCTATGCTCCTGACACATAGCCGCATTACATCGATGGCATCTGATACAAAATTTTTTATCGCTCTTTCTCGGACAAACGACACATCTCCCTCGTTTGGTAGTTTTTCTCGGTGATTTTGGGAGTGCGGGTTCGTCTAAAACTTGTTGAATGCACCATACGACATTTCTTGGCATGGTAGTCATGGCTAGCCTTCGCCTTTGATGGGGAACTGTGAGAGACTCGACCAAACTTTTCAAAAAATCTCTTCTGACGAGTGCTCCGTTTCGTCTATTCGAATTTAGAGACGCGGTAGCGTCTTGACGCCAAGTATTAAAAAGAAAAGTTCGAATCGACAAGGCAAGTTGCACCGCGTGTCTATATACTCGAGATTGGGCGTTTTTCCGTTACGTTCAAACTTAAAGTGGTTGTCATTAAAAAACGCGTCGGTTTATAAAAAATGTAATGGCAGTTTATGTATATATGTCGTGGGTGGTGCATCCAATGGTCCATGAATTTTTTACCTGTGACCTTGAGAAGTCCCTGAAACCGTGACATCAGTGTTTTACCGAGCCCGTTTTCATTATCGAAAAATTATTCCACAGTGACGTCACAAAATATATATATGTCTATTCCAACGTTATCGCGAATAAGGGGTAATCCGGGTCACCTATTTCGGCCATCAGGCAAGCGAAGCGGGGGCAATGGGGGTCGAGGGGGCGCAACCCCCGCGCGGGGGCGGAGCCAGAGCACCCGCGCGGGGGGGTTGGGGGGCAGAGCCCCCCGCAACGGGGGTCGAGGGGGCGGAGCCCCCCCGAGGACGGAATCACTATTTTGAAATAATCACATTGATTTGCACAGCCTCACACCCACCCACACATTATATTTATTCATTTATTTATTTATTTCGTTATTATTTTCGTTATTATTTCGTTATATTAAAAAAAAAAATCAACTGCCAAAAAGAAATGAAATCTCAATTAAATAACTTTGCAAAAGTAAAAAAAAAGAACGCCAAGTATTAAAAATAAATTGAAATCATTTTTTTTAAGCCAAGAAAAATAAACCGGCGACGACAAAAACTTGGGGTGCTTGGTTAAGAGAATAAGCCCGGGAAAATTTAAAACATAGACACGATCCTATGCCTGTTATAATGCTTATTGTCTTAACCATGCACCCTAAGTTTTTGTCGTCGCCGGTTTATTTTTCTTGGCTTAAAAAAAATGATTTCAATTTATTTTTAATACTTGGCGTTCTTTTTTTTTACTTTTGCAAAGTTATTTAATTGAGTTATATATTACTAGCGAGTTTATCGCCGCCTGGTCGAGCATACCTGCGAAGACTCTCATGGGCCATCGCCTGGTTTTTCTGGCTGTCGTGTATTCGTGACACAACTGATCAAATGTGTCTGTGCCACCTTTTGTCAAGTTATAAAACATGATCATCTCCGGCTTACCAGTACTTTTGTCAATTTCCTGCAATCGGTGGAATGTCGACAGCACAAGAACCACCTTATTTTGTTTTGGAGTAAAGGAAACTAAAGCTTTTGTTCCGTCGAAAGCAAATTTTGAAGAACCAGGTTCAGCAGAATTTTTGAACGTGGGCGGTATCGCTGCTTTATTTTTCCTGAGTGTCCCAACCATTGTGATATTGTGCTCCAACATCTGATCAAAAATTTCTATTGACGAGAACCGATTATCGCAAGTGATATTCCGCTTTGTTCCGTGTAATGGTTCGCTCAATTTCCTAATGTAATAGGATGGCACCTTTTCCAAATTTTCGGTATTTACTTTGCCAACATATGGGATTGCATTTAACATGTAAAATGTTCTAGAATCATTGAGCATGACAATTTTTACGCCATATTTATCGGGTTTACTTCCGTTGTATACTTTGAAAGGGCAGCGTCCACGAAAAGATAGCAGTTGTTCGTCAATAGTACAAAATGAGGCCGGATTGTACAGAGTCTTACATTTCTCAACAAAGTTTTCCCAAATTTCGCGTATTGGTGCAAATTTGTCGTTCACGCGACGAGTTGGCCTGGTATCTTTATCATCATAACGGAGGAACCGAAGGATAATAGTGAATCTCTTTTGCGACATACTAGCACGATACACAATAGAACCATACTTAGCATTCCACAAATCATCAAGGTTAGTCATATTACTTTTTTGGAGCCCAGAAAAGTACATCAAGCCTAGAAAAGCTTTCAATTCAACCAGGTCGACGAGCTTGTACAGCGGATCGGTCAAGCTGTCTATTTCTTGATTTTGTGCATAACGATCCATTTCCTCGTTTGTATGCTGAAGAATTTTCGAAAGCATGGCGTCATCGAAAAACAAACTCCACGCCTCATACGCTGACGTTGCTTCCTGTGCAATCCCAACAGGGCCAGGGACATATGAAGCGAAGGGAGTTCTGGTTGTCGCCCTTTCGCGAGGAGTGGTAAACCACCTATGGCCATTTTTTCCCGTGATGATACTCTTCCTCCGGCCGCGTGTACTTGTGCTCTGTTGTGCGGATGCACGAGTTGTTTTTCCTCGCCCACGTGTACTTCTGTTACTTGTTCCCCAGCCACGTGTACTTCTGGTATCTGATCTCAAACGTTTCGACGCAGGAGCTATGTCTGAATCTTCTTCTGACTAGAAATACCAGCAGTCACGTATAGGTTTTCGTATGAATCGAACCGGAGCAGAAAGATTGTTTACAAACCTCGATAAGGTCATCGTTCGAATTCTCTTCAGTTCCGCTCGCATCTTGCTCCGAATCAGTGCAACTTTCCACTTCACTACAATTTTCTTCATTGTCGCTCAGAATGTCGTCACATTGAACTTCGGTTGTTATTTTCAATACTCGAGAAACTTCTCCGTGAGATCGCAAATTGTAGCGCGAAGACTCGTCGTGTTCGTCGGGTCGCGCCATTTTGAATCGAACAAGTGTGCTGCGCAACGGACGTCTGCGCAGTCGTTTGTTGTGCCGATGGTGCGTCGCTCCTCGTCCGTGTGGAGGCACTCCAATCGTTCGTTCTGCGCATCCATATGCGCATGCGCATAATGGTGCGCATGCGCATTGTTACTCAGCGCTCTCGTTTACATCAAAATGATGAGACCCAACGACCGTTTGAGGCTACTGACTTGATCTTGGAATTTGAATCCTGACGAAAACGTAACGTGAACGGTAACCTGGGGTCGAAATCGACCCCACTCCCACTTTCCATGCTTCTCGCTCGGAGAGCCGCGCGTAACCGACGGGGCTAGGTGGCTCTCGAGCCTTGCCGAGGCTAAGATCGAATTTCGGTCGGGGTCCGGAGTCGTAATCGTTACGAAGAGAGAGAGGGCGTGGCATTTAAAGTAACTTGGGGTCGTTTTCGACCCCAGGTTACCGTTCTAGGGTTAATGGAGTGCTGAAACAGCGATGCGACTGGGTTTGAATGTGGGTTATTAAGCAAATTCCGCACTCTGAGTGCAAAGATTCTCAAACTGCATGCGAAACGTAAACTCGTTTTAGACGAGTCAAAACTTTTTAAGCTGCAATATTCCGGGGTCTAACCCAGATTGAAAAGCGATTCACTCGATCCAGCTGAGATCGATCGAAGGAATGGTGTGTGCTGTCCGCGGTCCATACAACAGTGAAGAAAGTGCGGCTCGAAATGTTTGGATAGCCTCGAACGAGTTTACGTTTCCGATGCAGGGTGAGCATCTTTGCACTCGGAGTGCGGAATTTGCTTAACCCACGTTCAAGTTGAAGAATGTGTTGAAGAAGTTGAAGAAATTGAACGCATAAAAATTATTGAATTATCTAATTCGTCAGAATCATAATTAAAAGGAAAACTTGTCCAATTTGAAAATTGAAATTATAAAACGAAATAAGCGTGCGTTATCAAAGAAAATTTGTTTAATCCAAAAATTGAAATCATAAAAAGAAATCATCTTGCGTTATTAAAGAAAACTTGTTCAAATCAATCAATTACAAAATTAGCGCTTTTTACAACAAACATGCGTGCGTGAAAATCACAAATCAAATCATATCGCGTCAAAGAAGCGTTAAGAAAATCAACATCGCGTCAAAGTAGAGTTTCTCATATTTTCCGATCATAAATAATGTTATCCGCGTTTCATGAATCATCGAGAATTTAGTCTAGATTAAAACTACAACTTGAGATTGTATAGAATCAACGATTTTTACTCGAATCTCAAGCCCAATAAGCAAGAAAAAGATAAATTACCAAAAATTACCATAAATTTCCACACAAACGGTAAAATGACCGCATAAATTTCTATCGAGATTTTTACGTCAAAAATTTCATTTTCCTTTGAACATAAAATCGCAACAACAAAAATAAAAGTAAAATCAATAAAACACTTGTTTGTCATAAAATAAAAACATGAAAATGGAATAAATTTCTTTATTTTGTCAAATCATAAACAAAAATTATCAAATTCATATCGAGTCAACGCAAATCGTTCAATTTTTTACAAAAACATTGAAGTTTCTGTTTTCACGATTAATTAAAAGAAATAACCGAAATTAATTTAAAAAAAATTTGTTTTATTTCACAGATCAAATCGATCTTTTTGTATGAAAACAACGAAAATCATTTTTAATTGAATAAATTATTAACTATTTCATTTTGTAAACAAAAAAACTCGTTTTTTCTTCACACCTGCTCCTTTCTC
The DNA here is from genome assembly GCA_037043255.1 of Diadegma fenestrale. Classification (NCBI taxonomy): domain Eukaryota; kingdom Metazoa; phylum Arthropoda; class Insecta; order Hymenoptera; family Ichneumonidae; genus Diadegma; species Diadegma fenestrale. The sequence continues at coordinate 1,344,175 of CM073311.1, forward strand.
GTAAAGCTCGAACCTACGCGTAACGCGAGGCGTCTCCGAGCCTAATTCGTACCGTTACAATATTTATGATGATGATGCATGCGAACAACTGGGCGAAATCTTTTGATAACGAGAAACTGATTCGAATATGAAAGAAAATAGCGACTCTTGGTCGAAAATGGGTCAATTCGAATGGATGAAATCGATTTCAGCTTTAAAGAAAATGTTTCATTACGATATTTGGCCGAAAGAAAGGAAATCCACCGTGAACAATCCAAACCAATATTGAAAAAATTAAACCAAACCCAAAAGATGCAAACGCAAATAAACTCTGAATGACAAAAACCAACGTCAGAAAATTGCAAATTCACCGCGAATAACACAAAAAAAATCTCAACAGACGTAGAAAAAGTACGAATCATTTATTCATGGCAATGTCCATGTACCGTGGGCTACAAAATTTCAAATACTCCTCCATCGCTATCTCCTCCGGAGATTTTCTTTTCCTCGTTTTCTTTTTTGGTGGCTCGACATTTTCACCGTTGCGTCCCACCTATCGAAACATTCGGTCCATATTAATACTGATTCATAATTGACTCAAAAGTGTGAAAAGGTATAGCGCGCGAAGCGTCCTTTGCAATCGCCTAGTCATTAAATAAAATTGCCCCTGCGATTTCAAACATCACAACACACCTCGAGTGCCCCAGTTCCTAATTCTTCACGTCCCATATCTCCATGTATCTCGTCCTTCTGTTCTTCAGCCCGCTTTCCCATCTTCTCCCTGCTCTCTTGCCCGCTTTCTCCCTCGGTTCCCTGTTTTTTTCCCATTCCCTCCTCCTCCTCGTCTCCTTGACCCTCGACACCTGATGATAAACCGACTCCGGTATTCGGCAGGTCCTCTTCTTCCCGGTCCTCATCCCGTTCTCCGCTTATTTGCTCATCTTCTTCTTCTCCTTCTTCTTCATTTCCTTGCACGCCTCCACTAGTTCCTTCCTCGGCATTTCCTCGAATTTCTCTTGTAAACTTGAGAGGCCTATAATATTTAAAAATGTTGCAATTATAAGTCCACTTACATTACTAAGGCACAGGAAATATTTCAACTGATGCACATCCCAAATTGGTGACGCTGAAGTTCGCAACATTGAAGTCGCTGCTTGAGATGGACGATTTGTCGCAGCAAAATATTCTGTGGAAAGAATAATTTAAAAAATGGTCAAGGAATAGCTAAGAACGAAGAACGAGTTCATAAAAGTACGTCTGCATCCAATGACAGCAGCGGAAATCGAGTGCCGCAAAAAATGACAACATGAGAGTCGATTTGAGTTCAAAATGCGAACAATTCAAAAACATCAAGTCCGAGTATGAGAAACTGCAACAATCGGTATTGCCGTTGGAAAAGAGTTGCGAGAGTTACGAATGAGGGAAAGTATTATGACGGATAAATTATAATCGAAATTGAAATAAGATCAAATAAAAACTGGACACTGAAAAGATTATCGACTTGAATTGTCAGGTTCGAGAAATGGAAAGAATATTGAAGTGTAAAAATCCTGACTCTTCTAGCTTTGATATTGACTGCCAAGTCCGACCACGAGAGAATTTATTTAGAAAAAGTGAAATCGGGGAGGAAAAGCTGACCGATTTCGCAATCAATTTGGAAAGATGGAAGAAAAATACGTCGGTCAAGTGACCGACGTCGGTCAAAAATTTATAGCGATATACTTACGCAATGCCATACTTTTGCAATCCTTTGCGTAAGCATATCGCTATAAATTTTTCGCTTCTTCGCCGTTGCCTCGAACAATTTCTCCTCAATATTTGTCACTTGACCGACGTATTTTTCTTCCATCTTTCCAAATTGATTGCGAAATCCGTCAGCTTTTCCTCCCCTATTTAACTTTTTCTAAATAAATTCTCTCGTGGTCGGACTTGGCAGTCAATATCAAAGCTAGAAGAGTCAGGATTTTTACACTTCAATATTCTTTCCATTTCTCGAACCTGACAATTCAAGTCGAGAATCTTTTCAATGTCCAGTTTTTATTTGATCTTATTTCAATTTCGATTATAATTTATCCGTCATAATACTTTCCCTCATTCGTAACTCTAGCAACTCTTTTTCCAATGGCAATACCGCCTGTTGCAGTTTCTCATACTCGGGCTTGAAGTTTTCGAATTGTTCGCTTTTTGAACTCAAATCGAGTCCCATGTTGTCAGTTTTTTTGCGGCACTCGATTTCCGCTGCTGTCATTGGATGCAGACGTACTTTTATGAACTCGTTCTTCGTTCTTAGCTATTCCTTGAACATTTTTTAAATTATTCTTTCCACAGAATATTTTGCTGCGACAAATCGTGAGGATATTTCGGGCGAAGATCGCGCCAAGACTCTCGCCGCGGTCGCGAGGATCTTTCGGGTGAAGACGATCGCGCCGTGTTAAAAAAAAATACGACGTTTTTTGACAAAATTTAATTTTCAGGGTACAGGAAACAAAACTTACTGTGAGATTTTTCCCGTCTTCGATCTGCCTGCAGCTTTCCATTCTTCGACGGCAACGTGAAACCGTCTCGAAATTGCTTCATGAGTATCCTCGCTGGAAAAGGAGAATTATTCTTTTTTTTTCAAATTTTCTATGATGAAAAAAAATGTTTACATGATATTTAAAGAAATAGCTATTTATTATTTCGAATGTCAATGATAATACTTACTCGTTTATATCGTTGTTTTGAAGAAAATCGATCAATGGCAGACGATAATTTCTTACAAAACTCCGGACGTACTCGGCGCGGTGCTCAAAATACGGCTTCCGATATACAAAATCACATAATTCGCGAACGATCGGACGAGGTAAAACTTCTTTCTCTCTTAATAAAGAGCAATATTTTTCATGGGAAAGACGAAAGAGGAGCTTTCCCAGTTGGCACGGGTTTTTAAAAAAATCAGTATAACGTCTTCCGCGCACCATGTTGCAAAACTAGACGGCCGAGCCGAGAATATCGCTTATACGCTATGACGGAAGATTTTCATTTGTTTGACAATCTCGGCCCAAAGAAATGCCTGTCACGACCATGACGATTACACACAACTTCACACCCGCGTGGCTGCGTTCAGCTGTGACGACAGTCATCAGCTCAAAGAGAGATAATAACGATGCATGTTCAGACGGTACGGTCTGGATCCACCGTTCCCAATTAATTGGCTTTTTCTTTAAATTCCCATGGCAATTCTCCAATTTTTGACGAGAAATATTTTTTCAGCGCAGCTCGAATTTCTTTTTAGTGTAGCTGAAATTTCATCATTGAAGTGTGGCGAATAAAACACGTTTAATGTTCGTTTCAAAATTGATAAATAAACGTTTTCTAAGCCCAAAGTCATGTCTTTATCTCCATTTTTTTATCGAGATATGATTTTTTACTGACGAGCATGATTTTTGCTTGAAAATGACGATTTTTCGCCAATTTTCAAACGAAAATCGCTCTTCTCCGAGTAAAAATCGTGCAAATTATGACATTTTTTCCAGCCACTCGGTTTGATACGCTGAAACACAGAGGAAACACGAGCCAAAGTCGCAATTTCCCGCGAGAATTCAATTTTCGATTTTTGACCGCGAGCTTGAAAAAATCCAAGTTTTAACATGAATTTGTCGCGAAGAATTTTCATCCTTGGCTCCATAAGAATAAAATGCCGATTTTTTTCCTTCAAATTTACTCTGTGGAGCTCAATTTAAGCCCAGAGTCATGTTTCTATCTCAATTTTTCATCGAGATATAATTTTTTACTCACGAGCATGATTTTTGCTTGAAAATGACGATTTTTCGCCAATTTTCAAACGAAAATCGCTCTTCTCCGAGTAAAAATCGTGCAAATTATGACATTTTTTCTAGTCACTCGGTTTGATACGCTGAAAAGAAGAGAAAACACGCGCCAAAGTCTCAATTTACGGCGTGAATGCAATTTTCGATTTTCCGATCGATCAATTTTTGATTCAATCAAAAAAATAGAAATCCGGTCTTGTGATTGCGTTATTTGCAACACACTGCCGCTAACGTCACACGGAAGAAGAAAAGGTGCGCGCTGACAGCTCGTCGCGTAACATTGCCTTCAAAACAAAAGACGCAAGTCTTGGCTTTGAATGCAGGCATAAGCTCCCGTTCATTTTACCCCGACGCGTCATCCATCATGGCGGAAAGTCGTCCTCTGATTGGCTCAAAAAACCCAAATTCTATTGCTTGCCATTTGAACACTAATTGAAATTTTTTCAAATCCTTCAGTGAGAATGCTTAAAATATCGTCCCGAACCCGGCATTACTCGGTCCGAAGGTCTTTTTGAATTATATATTAGGGTGTGCCAAAAAAAATCATTTTTTATTTTTCTAAGGAACACGTTTCTTCCGTTCCAGCATCATGAAATACAAAAGCCATCCAAATTTCAGCCTTTTAAAAAAATATTTAGACGTGCCTCATCGCACTTTTCTATTCTCCATAAGAATAACCCAGGAAGCACGTCACATGCGACTTTCGCAATTTGCAACTCGCAAACGGGTCGATTTTTGGATTTTCTCAAGACGATTTTTTGTAAGAAATTGAATGCTCTACAAAAAATGTGTCCTGCTATTTTGTCCTAAATCTACTCTTCCGAAAGTTATTGATTGTTAAAAATCAATAATGAGTAGATTTGCAAAAAAAACTCCAGTTTTCTCTCGAAATTACCTGAAAAACTTGAAAAAAAGAGCGTTCAGACGAACATCACTTTCGAAGGACCTACAGGAATAGGGAACAGTACCTCATGGGATGGGGTCGAGCTATTATAGGGTCAAAAATCAAATATAATTCGTGAAATATGAAAAAAAAGATCTTTATTTAAGATTTTTTTTGAAACAATTAGGGAAACGTTGACGATGCTCCTGTACAACTCTCAATACATATTGCAGTTGTTCCTTATCATTCGTGAAACAGTTACTGTAAAAAAATCTGAGCCAAGTACATTTACGCCTGCGAAATAGTTGTTCCTGTTAAAAAAACTGAAAAAAAATTTGTTAAGCAAACCTAAGAAATTTGAGGACAATTCAAATGTACTTGGCTGAGATTTTTTCACAGTAACTGTTTAACGAAGGGTGAGGGAGAACTGCAATATCTATTGAGAGTTGTACAGGAGCATCGTCAACGGTTCCCCAATTGTTCAAAAAAAAATCTTAAATAAACATCTTTTTTTTATATTTCACGAATTATATTTGATTGTTGACCCTAATATGGCTCGACCCCATCTCATGAGGTACTGTTCCTGTTCCTGTAGGTCCTTCGAAAGTGATGTTCGTTCGAACGTTCTCTTTTTTCAAGTTTTTCAGGTATTTTCGAGAGAAAACTGGAGTTTTTTTTGCAAATCTACTCATTATTGATTTTTAACAATCAATAACTTTCGAAAGAGTAGATTTAGGACAAAATAGCAAGACACATTTTTTGTAGAGCATTCAATTTCTTACAAAAAACCGTCTTGAGAAAATCCAAAAATCGACCCGTTTGCGAGTTGCAAATTGCGAAAGTCGCATGTGACGTGCTTCCTGGGTTATTCTTATGGAGAATAGAAAAGTGCGATGAGGCACGTGTAAATATTTTTTTAAAAGGCTCAAATTTGGATGGCTTTTGTATTTCATGATGCTAGAACGGAAGAAACGTGTTCCTTGATAAAAAAAAAAAAATGATTTTTTTCGGCACACCCTAATATATATATATAATGTATATAAGTATAATATAATATAATATAAATAATATAATATATAGTATGAATATATATAATATATAATCAAGAGACGCGGTAGCGGCTCGACGCCAAGTATTAAAAGAAAGCTACCGCACTCTTATATACGCGAATATACCGGAAGTGATGACGTCACAGCGCCTTTGAATCGATCTCACAGATAAACGGCTGGACCGAACAATGTCAATTTTTCTATTGAATTTTTTTCGATTTTTCTCTTCCGATTGGTCTTTGTTGCAACAAAATCGACTCGGTCCATTCTGAGAACGATGATGTTGGTGAAAATTTTTTGAGAATTTGTCTCAAAAGGGGACATTTGTCCCGCTGTGACGTCATCGCGTTTCGTCGTTCGTTTTTCAATTTCAATTATTCAAATTCGAATTTAACAAATAATGAGATATCTTAGTAATACAAAAATAAATAAATAACGTAACGATTTTTTTCGTACAGTCTATATATAAATATATATATATATACATATTATATACATATTATGTGTATATATATTATCCTTTTTTCATCATTTTTCACGTTTCACCTAATATATTTCATATATTTCACCTTTTTATCTCATATATTCCACTCTCACACACATACGTCTACTTTTTAAATTGACCTATTATGCAACCTATTTACTCCCTATATATATACATATTATAGATATATATTCATTTAAAAAAAAATTTATTCACTTTTCACCTTATGTACTTCATACATTTAACCTATTTACCTCATGTATTCCACTTTCACACGTACACATACCTTCTCATATACCCTATTATGTATATATAATATATATTCATCTTTTTCTATTATTTTTCATTTTCTACCTTATATATACTTTATATACTTGATACATTTATAACCTATTTACCTCATATATTCCACTCTCACACATATACGTTTACTTTTTTAATTACCCTATTATGTAACCTCTTTACTCCTTATATATTTATATTCTACATATTTATTAACACATACATCTTACCTAACCATAAGTTATATATGTTATATATGTACGTAATGGTGTCGTATGGAATCGTTTGGTAGTCGTATGTAATAGTATGGAATCGTTTGGTAGTCGTATGAAATTGTATGGAATCGTTCGATAGTCGTATCGAATCGAATGGAATCGTTTGTTATCGTTTGGTAGCCGCTTGTACATGTGATTTTAGCTTTCCTTACACGCAGTACGACTTGTATCCTATCCTATTCATGTATCCTATGCATATTCTTTCTTTTTTTCATGGCTCAGCGGTCACCCAACCAAGTACTGACCGCAGTCAACGCTGCTCAACTTGTGTGATCGCCGAAACCACGCACCGACCGGGAACCTATCGCTGTCGGTATCATTCATTTACAAATAAAAATCGAATTCTCAGTAAATTTTCATTACAAATTTAATTATGTCAAAATGAAAAATTCGATTTTTATTCGAAAATAGATGATCAGAATAATTTGATTCATGAATTAAAATTTCAGAGGAAAATAACACATTTTTTAAAATTGGAGAGGCAGTGGCTTAGTGGTAATGGGCCCGTTTCCCACCCAGCGAGCCCGGGTTCGATTCCCGCCGCCGACACCAATCGATTTTTCTAAGTGTCTCAAGCTGTACTCTATGTGGTTTCGAACCCACGTAAAAAATGTAGGTCCACAGTGCGCAGTGAAGAAAAACAAAAACAGTGGGAATAACAGAAACAAATGGTGGAAATAAAGAAAAAATAGAGGAAATACGAAAAAGCATACCATGTAAAAACCCGACAAAGGTATGCATGTAAAACTCCACTACTACTACTACTACTACTTGCTACTACTTGTACTACTACTACATTTTTCTAAATTAAAATATTACGATTATGGAAAAGTCTGATAAATCAATGCAAATTAAATGGAAAATAATACATTTTTTGAAAACAATCAACAATTTAATCAATCGATTGAAATTCATTAAAAAACTGTTCATTTTTATGAAGAATTACTTTTAATTATTCTTTTGATTTAAAAAAATGTCTTTTTTTTATGGAATTTTTATTTATCAATCAATTTATGTCAGAATTAATTAATTTCAAATTGAAATCAAAATCTCAATAAATTTTTATTGCAAATTTAATATTTCAAAATAAAAAAATCGATTTTCATTCGAAAATGGATGATTGGAATAATTTGATTAATTTATGATCTTTTCATTGAAAATTACACATTTTAAAAATTGAAAGAATCATTATAAGTAATTCTCCATAAAAATGAATAGTTTCTCGATAAATTTAAATCGATTGAATGAATTATTCATTGATTTGGAAAAATCTCTAAATTTTCATTTAATTTCCATTCATTTATAAAATTATTTTACTTCATTCTTCATTTTTAGATGAAAATTGTATTTCCAACAAATTTTCATTTATAAATTCAATTATTTTGAAATGAAAAATTTGATTTCCGTTTAAAAATAAATAATTATGAAAAAGTCTGATATATCAATGCAAATTAAATGGAAAATAATACATTTTTTGAAAACAATCAACAATTTAATCAATCGATTTAAATTTAATAAAAAACTATTTATTTTTATGAAGAATTACTTTTAATTATTCTTTAAATTCAGAAAGTGTCTTTTTTTAATGCATTTTTCATTTATTAATCAAATTTTGTCAGAATTAATTGGTTTCCAATTCAAATAAAATTCTCAATAAATTTTAATTGCAAATTTAATTATTTCAAAAGAAAAAAATCGATTTTCATTCGAAAATGGATGATTGGAATAATTTGATTAATTAATGAACATTTCATTAAAAATTATACATTTTTAGCAATAAAAGAATAATCATATATTTTCTTCTTTAATGATAAATTTTTTCGTAAATAGATACCGTTGAAAAACTTTCAAAAAGTAAAAAGAACGCGATGTATCAAAAGATCGCATCTCAAGTTACAGTTTTCCTAAAAAAATGACTAAAGCAAATTTCAAAAAGACGTGAAATCCGTGGAAAAAACTTTCAAAAAGTAAAAAGAACGCCAAGTATTAAAAGATCGCATCTTGAGTTACAATTTTTTCCTTCCAGGTATCACTTTTCAAAAATAAATCAATCGCACTTACGAAAAAAAGAAATTGAATCGGAAAAAATTTCAATCCCTACAAAGGGCCACTGCAATAATTATTCAGAGAAATTCTTACGCGTAAAGTTCAAAAATTGAACGAGCAAAAAAAATTGAAATAATTGGTTTCGGTAGCAGCCAAGAATCGGACGTACCGACCATTATCGGTACTGTAACAACATGTTGTCAAAGGGCACTGCAAAACCAATGCGAAAACTTGGCGTGCATGGTTAAGTGAAAAAGTTCGGCGAAGGGCTGTGTCATTGTACTTTTCAGAAACTCGCTCCATGCACGCCCAAAGTAGCAGTATGACGTCATGGATTGGGAAATGAACCAATGCGAGCCCTTTTGCAGATTTGCATATTCGAGACCTCCATTCTATCCTTTCCAGCCACCTATTTATGGCTTATCCGGAATTTTCGATTTTTATTCTGGTCTTCCTCCCCGATTCGATAAACCGTGTACAACCATATGATATTTCCATATTAAATGAGAGTTTCTTTTGTTTGCGTAATTCATGATAGTCTTTTCAATTGAGGAAGAGCCAGGCAAAGCGGAACAGACGGGCGAAACGGGTCACCTCACCAAAAAAAAAATTATGATTTTTACGAAAAGTATCGTGTTTACGAAATTTGAATTGAAAAGGTTTAGATTTTAGAGATTAATGGAAATGTAAAATAGTATATTACACACCTAGGGCAGGAAAATGAGAAAAGTCTCAGATCACACGTAATCACTGTCGGCCGAGGCAAAGCCGAGGCTGACAAACATGTGGTCTGAGGCTTTACTTTTTCCTGGCCGAGGGCAGGAAATTTTATTTTTTAGGCCATTGTTGTGCTTTTGCTCCACCTCTCCAAGAGGCAAAGCGGAACAGACGGGCGAAACGGGTCACCCCACCAAAAAAAAATTATGATTGTTACGGAAATCATCATTTTTACGAAATTTGAACTGAAAAGGTTTAGATTTTAGAGATTAATGAAAATATAAAAATTTCATTTTTCAGGCGATTATTGTGCTGTACCCGCCTCTCCGCGAAAACAGATTCTTTATCTTCCCGGGCTTTTTCACTTAACCATGCACGCCAAGTTTTCGCATTGGTTTTGCAGTGCCCTTTGACAACATGTTGTTACAGTACCGATAATGGTCGGTACGTCCGATTCTTGGCTGCTACCGAAACCAATGATTTCAATTTTTTTTGCTCGTTCAATTTTTGAACTTTACGCGTAAGAATTTCTCTGAATAATTATTGCAGTGGCCCTTTGTAGGGATTGAAATTTTTTCCGATTCAATTTCTTTTTTTCGTAAGTGCGATTGATTTATTTTTGAAAAGTGATACCTGGAAGGAAAAAATTGTAACTCAAGATGCGATCTTTTAATACTTGGCGTTCTTTTTACTTTTTGAAAGTTTTTTCCACGGATATAAAATACTCCAGAAAAGTAAAAAAGGAACGCTAACTATTAAAAAATCGCAACTTCAGTTGAAAAATGACAACCCAATTTTTTCTTGATATTACTTTACAATGTAACACTTTTGATTTACTAAATCTATGTATTTTATTTCTCCTTCACTGCAAACCATCTTTTGACCTTCATAAAAATCTTATCAAAAAGTGTCAAATTCAATTGAGACAAAAAAAAATGGAATCATTGTGCCGTAGCCAAGAGCTCATAAATGAATGACTGAATTTCATAGACGAACGTACGCCCTTAACACATTCGGTTCAAGGGTTTCTCCATTTTGGAGGATTCCAGCATGATTATCCTGAATATTATGATGACTTCATGCTAGCTAAAGATCATGAATGTACGTACAATATAATTTCACGGGAAACGAAACAGAAAAAAGGGCACGTTTGCGTACAAGGGCACGCGAACACGTACACGTACTTCCCGGACGAATTCACTGCAAAGATTATACAAAAACTTGGCGTGCATGGTTTTCGAAAATAATTTCGGGAAGACAAAAGATAATCGAATGTACCAACAAGATTAATAATCATCTCATTTTCGTCTATGAAAGAAGAATTTTCATTTTTACATAGCATTTGTCAGTTTGCATTAAGAAAGGGGGGGGGGAGCAGGCTTTAGGCGCTTCAAAAAATCCATTTTTTTTTGCACAAATGTCTTCCCAAACTATCCAAGAATATGTCCCTAAAATTTCAGACGCAAATTCGAAATATTTTCGGAGTTACAGAAGGAATACTGAGCGAGCGTACAGCAGGTATACGAGCGAGATCGCTCGGAGCGCGCGCGCTCCACCCCTTGATCTATTGTACGTTTTGTGATCTATTGTATAGTTCTTTGAAGGGTCTATAGGGCAACTCTATGGACCAGAAATCGCTGATTAGCATATTAATGCGGTAAGTTGCAGAAAATACGATTCTTTATATACGAAAACTGACGCACGATTTCTCGGTTTTTCATTTTTACGATTTTTCCTAATTGGCGGGAAAGATCGGGAAAAAACTAAACGTCCCATCGAAACGAAACGAAATGCATTCTATTCGGGATTAAATTCTCTCCTAGTCGAACTTAAAAAAACATTAAGAAAGTTAAGATTAACCCACTTTTTAAACAATCTAAAGTGAATTTTTATTTCACAAGAAATGCAATTTTATTATAATTCGCGAAAAATTGTTGAATTTTTCACTTTTTGTTGAATTTTATTGGTTTAACTAGGAGCTATACTATTGAAAAAAAAAAAAAAAAATTCGGGTTCTTTGTTTCAGATGGAAATTGCGACCTGCACCTTTCCCGCCGCACGACAAATGCACCCTCGAGACGCCTCGGCGAAATGCTTGGACCGGGCTCAAAATGACATATGACTTGATGAAAAAATTTGAGAAGACTGATGAAATATATAACAATAAAACCGGAAGTTTCGTTTCAATCGGATATTTCTTTCCTTCCAAAAAAATCCTTGAAAAAATCGATTTTGTGAAACCTCTTAAGGAGGCTCCCCCCTTAAAGACAAACTATACTGGAAAAACGACAGTATTTTCTAGTTGAATTCCACAAACTCTCCCCCAATGAAATATCGCCTGTTGAACACCCTGCTGCAAAGTATCCTATGCACCGAGGGAGCATAGTCAACGCCGAACGCGCTGTTTTCAGGACAAGTCGTAACCAAGCGCGCGCGCGCGAGGCGGAGATGGGGGAAAATTTGCCATGTTGTCTCTGTCCCCAGTTCGTACTGTGGACGCCACTGAGAGGGTGGGGGGGGAATTCCTCATCCATGTTTACTCGTGTAAGCATAGATGAGGAATGCCTTCGCCGAAATTATTTTCGAAAACCATGCACGCCAAGTTTTTGTATAATCTTTGCAGTGAATTCGTCCGGAAAGTACGTGTACGTGTTCGCGTGCCCTTGTACGCAAACGTGCCCTTTTTTATGTTTCGTTTCCCGTGGAATTGTATTGTACGTACATTTATGATCTTTAGCTAGCATGAAGTCATCATAATATTCAGGATAATCATGCTGAAATCCTCTAACATGGAGAAACCCTTGAACCGAATGTGTGAAGGGCGTACATTCGTCTATGAAATTCAGTCATTCATTTATGAGCTCTTGGCTACGGCACAATGATTTTATTTTTTTTTTGTCTCAATTGAGTTTGACACTTTTTGATAAGATTTTTATGAAGGTCAAAAGATGGTTTGCAGTGAAGGAAAAATAAAATACATAGTGTGACGGGCTCTTCACATTCGCAAGAGAAAATAAGGGAGAAAAACAAATAAATCACACGAAAAATGAATTAAAATGATAATAACAAATTTCAGATTTATTGAACGGGAATTTATACAATGAAAATGAGGGAGTTTATATCCGAAAAATAATGGGCGCCAGCTGGTTGAATCGGTCCAGCAACCGTTACAAATGAAACGCAAAATATCAAAATAAAAACAATATTAAATTATTTAATTTAATAAAATAATCACAAGGGCTGGTTCAGGGAGAGGTTAGAAAATCTTTAACTCAGAGACAGAGGGTCCCTGAAACTCAGGCGTCTTACTATACCAGTGACAAAAAGGGACGACGAGCGAGCGAGGCACGCGATCGAACGAACCACGCGGACGCTCGAACCGGGCCACGCCGGCGGAACCCGATTTAATGAATCGAGCGAAATCTCACTCGCGTCACACACAAAAACACGAAAAACGGGGCTGAATTATTGAAAAAGGGACACGCGGTGGGCGATCGACGATGGGAATCGAAAAATAGGCAAGAAAATATCGCGACGGGGCTCGAAAACGCGAAACACTGACTCGAAAAATCACGGGAGGGAATGACGGACAAAAAGGGGCAAAAATGGCTTCACGAATAATCAACAGGGGCAAACTCGATGGCACAACACTCGTCGCGTCGACTGGCCGACGAAATAATATCTTTCTCGAACGAAAAGTTCGAGAAAGCGAACGAAAACGAAAAATTGGGTGTTGGGGAAGAGTCAAACGACAACGGAAAAATGGCGTCGCGCGCCCGGCAAGAATCGAAGGACTCACCTGTTTTCTCGATTTTTGAAAGGAAAATCGGAGGAATTCGGTGCCGACGTAATCCAAGAATGTCCGGAGAGTGGTCCTTTGTGAAGCCGGGTCGTCGTAATGATTTTAATTATTGATTTAACACAGGGAAACTCCAGAAAAAGCACAAAAAAACGGGACACGTGTTGACCGTGTCGAGTCCGAAGCGGAAGAGAGAGAACTTCAGCGTCTCCTCGAGCTCCTCGGGACGCTCTCGAAGCTTCGCGAAGTCTCGATAGCCAATCAGAACGCGGCTTTAGAGCCGGCTGATTATCGATCCGTTATTGAGCGCCGGCCTCGCGAGATCGCACACAGGTGGCGCTGACGCTGGCCTCGCGACCGGGCGCTGGCGGCTGGCGCCACGCTGTCTGCCTCGCAAGACCGAGGCTCAAATCAAGATGGCGGCGCCCACGGCTGTCAAAACAGCCGTGGCAAAGTGGCGTTGTTATCGTCGAAAATACGTCTCGACGCCGCGGAACCCGTTGATTTTCCTCCGACTCGACGGACAAGCCTTTGTCGGAGGAACGATGGTCGACACGGTTTCCGCGACTCGACGCTTGCCGCGAAAATCGAGTGAGTGCGGGGCTAAGGGGCTGAGGGTGGAAACGAAATATCGACACGCGGGGGAGGGAGGGAAAAGTTCGTAAGTGGGTCGAAAAACGCGAATTTGGAGCGAATGTTATGTTCGCTCGATCGGTGAGTCGCTCGCCCGCGTTCGCGGAGATATTTGGGAGAATTCTTGATGTTCTCCTCGGGTTCATCGGTCTCGTTCGGTCCTCCTCGTTCTCAGGGGGGCTGGAATGAAAATAAAAAAGAAAAGGCCGATCCCAGACTGGGATCCGGTAGCTCTCGCCGCGGCTCGACAGCTGGCCACGGTGCTCGAAAAAGTGACAACGTCACCATAGATTCAGTAAATCAAAAGTGTTACATTGCAAAGTAATATCAAGAAAAAATTGGGTCGTTATTTTTCAACTTAAGTTGCGATTTTTTAATAGTTGGCGTTCCTTTTTTACTTTTCTGGAGTATTTTTCCACGGATTCCCCTTCTTTTTGGGAAGGGCAATATTTATCAAAACATTAATGATGGAGAAATTTTTATACAAAGTAATATATAGATGAGGGTGGCTCAAATAAAATCAACAATTTTAAATCTTCGAGCATAGTTGATAGAAAGTTGGAGTATCATAAAGGAAAAAACCTCGTGAAAGGGGGAGGCCGTAGACGAATATTTCGGGGTTGCGCAAGTGACTTTTTATCATTTTTTACGATTAGAGGCGAAAAACGACGATTTTCTTTGATCGTCGTCTTTCTAATTTGATCCTTAATTCACGAGGAATGAAGGGCCTAGTCATTCGGAAAAAAAATTTGGAACTTAATTTTTTTTTAATTCCATTTTTATTCGTACAACACAATGTATTTACTCCATTTTACGAGCATCGCTGAAAAATATGACAACAACACGTTTTCTTCGAGGAAGCACTCGACGATAACATTGTATCACACGCACGGAGAGAGAAATAGCCCCAGGCGCTTTGTTATTGAGAAGCTTTAGTTCGTATGACACAATACAATGTTGTCCTCGAGGACCGTCTGTATGAGCGTTATGATGGCGAATCAGAATGAAGTTCGACATATTTATTTAATTGGCTGTGCAATTCAGTGCCTCGAGCGGAGTAAACTGCCGATCAATTGACAGGTACTAAGTTCCTTTCTTTACCACCATATAACTTTGAAGCTAACAAAAAACAGAGTGCACGAAAAGTTATCAACGAAGTGGACAGTATTTGAAGCGAGTGTGGAATAAGAACCTCATTGCCACATAACAACGTGGTGAGGTTAGAAACAATGCATGGACAGTGGCAACTAGTAAAAAAAATGCATTGCTACAAAACTCCGCTACGCAGAAATTGAAGTAGACAATTTTTTCTAAGAACTTGGATGAATTTTTCAATGCGGCAGATGAAAATTCGCTCAAGGATCTGGCTGAACGTCAGGAAAAATTTTTACACGACCAACGAACCAATCGGCGCGAGTTAGTAGCCGATATTATTTAAAAAAAGCAAATCGAATTCTGATGAACGAAATGAGAACGTGGATGAAATAGGTACGACTTTCATAGGTTTGAGTTTTCACGTGAATAATTCTTAAAAATATGCATCGAAGACAATCACATTTCATCAAGAGACGCGGCAGCGGCTCGACGCCAAGTATTAAAAGAAAAGCGTAGCGCGCGAGCCGGCCGTACTCTTATATACAGTAAAATAGGCGTTTAATGACGTCACAGAAACTTTAAATCGTTCTCACAGGAGAACGGGTTGAGGGAAAAATCTCATATTAGATTTGAATTTTCTATGATTTTTTATCTTTCGAATGGTCCTTGGTAGAACAAAATCTATTGAGCCAATCCAGAGAAATCGAACATTGAAGATTTTGGACGCGAGGTTTGGGATCCTTCCTGTTTCTTGGAGTCAGAAAGGCGTAAGTTGTCCGCGCAGGCGCTTCAACATACGCCCTTTGCGAAACTGGTGGACATTTTCGGCCTGTGACGTCACCCGCTCCGCTGAACGCGGTATCCCCACTCTTCGCGCTCCACTGAGCGAGAGAGACAGATATATCGGGCCGCTTTTTTCCTCTACCGCCGGCGCGCCTATAGCGCTGTCTCTTTCCCTCTACCGCTTCCGCGGCCCGCGCTGTCCCTTGCCGTTTTTGTTATTATTGTATTGTTTTAAACAAAAAAAAAATGTTCATTCCAAAAAGAAATGAAATCTGAATAAAATAACTTTGCAAAAGTAAAAAAAAAGAACGCCAAGTATTAAAAAAGGATTGAAATCATTTTTTTTAAGCCAAGAAAAATAAACCGGTGACAACAAAAACTGGGGGTACATGGTTGAGAAAATAAGCATTTGTTTAATCTTCCTGGGCTTATTTTCTTAACCAAGCACCCCAAGTTTTTGTTGTCGCCGGTTTATTTTTCTTGGATTAAAAAGAATGATTTCAATCCTTTTTTAATACTTGGGTTTCTTTTTTTTTTACTTTTGCAAAGTTATTTTATTCAGATATTCATTTACGGTATTGAGTCAAACATTCTCTCACTGTACGATCTCAAGCCAATCATCCACGTAACATAATGTTACCGTCGAGCGCTTCCTCAAAGAAAACGTGTTGTTGTCATATTTTTCAGCGATGCTCGTAAAATGGAGTAAATTCATTATGTTTTACGAATAAAAATGGAATTTGAAAAACAACTAAGTTCTAAATTTTTGTTCTGAACGATCGGGCCCTTCATTCTTCCTGAATTAAGAATCAAATTAGATTTATTTCTTTCACGATCGAAGGAAATCGTCGTTTTTCGCCTCTAATCGCTAAAAATGATGACAGACACTTGCGCAACCTCTAAATATCCGCCTACGGCCTCCCCCTTTCACGAGGTTTTTTCCTTTATGATACTCCAACTTTCTATCAACTATGCTCGAAGATTAAAAATTGTTGATTTTTTTTGAGCCACCCTGATATATATATTGGGGTGCTTCAAAAAAAATCGACTTTTTTTTTCTTGACGGTGCAATCAAATATGCTGGTATTCCATGCAAAAATGATTCTCCCAAAATTTGGGATCTGTAAAAAAATATTTAGAGGTCGCGCAAATCACTTTTATATATTTTTGCTAGAATCATGATTTAAGTCTGTTTATTTTTCATTGTCGCAACAAAAAATGTTAATGCTTGAACGAAAGGTCATTTTCCTCAAATTTGAGTTTAAAACAAAAAAATTCAGCGCTGCCGCAAACGTCCTTTAGAATTTTTTTTTATAATTCAGCACAAAATCACGGAAAAAAATGTCAGTTTTTCTGTGTCGTAACCAAATATGTCTGTAACCAGCCTTGGGTACGCCCGCTTCGCTGGGCACACAATGGTCTCCAATGACACTGGGACCCCAATGAAAATGATTTTTTCATTGGGGTCTATATGATCAAATTTGGAAATTTGACTGACTGACTGACTGACTGATTGACAATGAACACCCTAAACCACTGAAGATAGGATCATGGTTCCAGCCAGTCCTTCCAGTCAGCCAGTCTTTTTTTTTGTGTGTCAGTCAGTGAGTCAGTCACGCAACAGTCGGAAAAAAAAATTGCGAACATTTTTTTTTGGATAAAGAACGAACGAAATCCTTTCTTAGTGAGCGTCTACGATGGGAGAGAAGTATCTGTGACGAATTTCATAACCGTGACAAATTTCACGATCCTATCTCAAGTGGTTTAGAGTGTGCGTTGTCTGTCAATCAATCAGTCACTCAGTCAGTCAGTCAATCACGCAATAGTTATATGTATAATGATGAAAAAAAAAAATTTTGCGATAATTTTTTTTTGGGTAGAGAACGAACAAAATCTGTTCTTAGTGAGCGTCCATGATGGGAGAGGAGTATAGAAAATGAAAAAAAAATTATAAAAAAAAAAATTTCGATAATTTTTTTTTTATATAGAGATCGAACAAAATCCGTTCTTAGTGAGCGTCTACGATGCGAGAGGAGTAACCGTGACAAATTTCACGATCCTTACTTAATTGGTTTAGGTTGTTGTCAGTTGGCGTTGTCTGTCAGTCAGTCAGTCAGTAAGTCAGTCAGTCAGTCAGTCAGTCAGTCAGTCAGTCAGTCAGTCACGCGACTCTTTTATATATATAGATTAATGTGCAAAAATTAATTTCCCAAAATGTGTTTTTTTTTTCCTTTTTTAATCTGAAGACCGTCCTAATCTTTTTCTGAATTTTGTATCTAATTGCAGGGGAATATATATAATGTTGTGCCCGTGCAAACCGTCACGTGGGGGCGAGTTTGTTTGGGACTGATTTATTCGGGATATTGCCAGGGTTGAGTTAAACTCCAACCCAATACTTTCAGTTTTAACTTCTAAGGTTCATTGTGGATAAGTTCGTTACAATTGAGTGTAATTGCCTCAAGACCAATCGCGTTGCGTTCCATTTTTATGAACTAGGGGTTTTCGAATGATTGTGGAGGTGGTATTAATTGGAGGTGGTAATTATTGGTGGTGGGCAATCCATCGTCCGATGCTTTGGGGTTATTGTACAGGTGCATCGCGACGGTCGAGTGCTGAGTTTGATTGTCAGCGTTTTTGGTTTGGCCTCGAAGTTGGAGCAAAGTCCACGAGACTTGCTGAGGGATTCGTTTTTGAAACGGCACGTGCACGACATCCTGTTGCTGATTATAATATTCCGGATTTTATGGAATTGGTTGCTATGCGCGCGCAACAATCCTCCCCCCTTGGGAAGACGAAACTTGGTTTCGACTTTTCTACCTTAGCAACTTAAATTCCGTAAAATTGGTCTTTTGGCTTACAATTTACGTTTACATGCTGTTTGTTTTTTGTAATTGTTACAGGTTTGTGTATTTTTTACAGAGAATCTGTTTGAATTCGAGCTGTGTCGGTGTATATATGACTTTTAGATCTGTAGCTTATATTTCATTTTTTGCTCGCGTTGGCGAAATTGTCGTCGGGCGCTCGATGTCGGAAATTGTCCGAGCGCATCGCGCTTTACAGAATTTTCGGATGATAATGTTTATTGCAGAAATTATTAATACTGTTATTGCTATACCGTGTAGGGAGTAATTTCCCAAAATGTGAAGGTATGGATCTGACCAAATGTCAGGTTCTTCGTTTAATTTATTTTGTAGATTTTCAATTCTTTCGCCAAGTTTGTTTACTTCGAGCGAATTTGTAATGGTTTTGTTCGGAGTATTGAGATTCAATTTTAAATGTTTGACAAATGGTTCTCCGATTTCGAATGTTAGATTGTGTAGTGGTATAAAAGTTACGGTTTCTCGTTGTGTATTTTCTACAATAGTTGTTAATTTAAAATCGGCGGCAGTGACGGAACATTTCCCGTCCAAAACCAGTATTCCAGTATCGATGATCGTTGTGTACGCAGTTTTTTCGTTTTTACATTTTATTATGAGGGATTCTAGGTTCGGGGCTACGTAGAGCCATTTTCCGGGTTGTTATTAACAGCAGTGTTATTAACATGATTTCCTCTAATTTAGAGACGCGGTAGCGTCTTGACGCCAAGTATTAAAAAGAAAAGTTCGAATCGACAAGGCAAGTTACACCGCGTGTCTATATACTCGAGATTGGGCGTTTTTCCGTTACGTTCAAACTTAAAGTGGTTGTCATTAAAAAACGCGTCGGTTTATAAAAAATGTAATGGCAGTTTATATATATATTAGGGTGGTTCAAAAAAATCGACTATTTTTATTTTTTCAAAGCCCGGGTTTCTATTGTTGCAGTAAGGTGAAAAAAGATGCCTGACAAAATTTGAGCCCTTAAAAAAATTTTTTAGGGATCGCTCATCGCAATTTTCTATTTCCCATTTAAATAACACAGGGGAGACGTTACTAGCTGCTTTTGAATTCTATTCCTCGGTAACGGGTGAGGGTCCAACAACGCTCAAGGCAGTTTCTTGTAGGGATTTGAACGCTCTATAAAAAACGTGTCTTGTCATTTTACGATCAACTTACTCCTACGGAAGTTATTCGACGTCAAAATTGGCTTTGAAGGAAATTTCGACTTCTTTTCACTTTTCCGGCAAAACTATCGACCTCGTCACAAAAATCTGTGGAAAATTTTTCGAAAAACATGTGATATAGTATCATATTATCTTCCTGGATTATAAAAAAAATGAATAATTTAGAATTCTAATACTATACGGGTTATTCTTAGAGGAAAACTGCGATTTCCGTCGATCAATTCGTTATATTAACAAAAAATGATAATAAAACGGTTATATATACATATATATATACACACTATACATATACACAACAAAATATATTCAGTAAGGAAAACCCGATATTTATTTCAGATTTTTCTTTTTGAAAATTTTTGAAATCTGAAATAAATATCGGGTTTTCCTTACTGAATATATTTTGTTGTGTATATGTATAGTGTGTATATATATATGTATATATAACCGTTTTATTATCATTTTTTGTTAATATAACGAATTAATCGACGGAAATCGCAGTTTTCCTCCAAGAATAACCCGTATAGTACTAGTATTCTAAATTATTCAATTTTTTTCAATCTAGAAAGATGATATGATACTAAACCAAGTGATTTCCGAAGAATCTTCCACAGATTTTTGTGACGAGATCGATAGTTTTGCCGGAAAAGTGAAAAAAAGTCGAAATTTCCTTCAAAGCCAATTTTGACGTCGAATAACTTCCGTAGGAGTAAGTTGATCGTAAAATGTCAAGACACGTTTTTTATAGAGCGTTCAAATCCCTACAAGAAACCGCCTTGAGCGTTGTTGGACCCTCACCCGTTACGGAGGAATAAAATTCAAAAGAAGCTAGTAAAGTCTCCCCCGTGTTATTTAAATGGGAAATAGAAAATTGCGATGAGCGACCCCTAAAAAATTTTTTTAAGGGCTCAAATTTTGTCAGGCATCTTTTTTCACCTTACTGCAACAATAGAAACCCGGGCTTTGAAAAAATAAAAATAGTCGATTTTTTTGAACCACCCTAATATATATGTCGTGGGTGGTGCATCCAATGGTCCATGAATTTTTTACCTGTGACCTTGAGAAGTCCCTGAAACCGTGACATCAGTGTTTTACCGAGCCCGTTTTCATTATCGAAAAATTATTCCACAGTGACGTCACAAAATATATATATGTCTATTCCAACGTTATCGCGAATGAGGGGTAATCCGGGTCACCTATTTCGGCCATCAGGCAAGCGAAGCGGGGGCAATGGGGGTCGAGGGGGCAGAGCACCCGCAACGGGGGTCGAGGGGGCGGAGCCCCCCCGAGGACGGAATCACTATTTTGAAATAATCACATTGATTCGCACAGCCTCACACCCACCCACACATTATATTTATTCATTTATTTATTTATTTCGTTATTATTTTCGTTATTATTTCGTTATAATAAAAAAAAAAAATCAACTGCCAAAAAGAAATGAAATCTCAATTAAATAACTTTGCAAAAGTAAAAAAAAAGAACGCCAAGTATTAAAAATAAATTGAAATAATTTTTTTTAAGCCAAGAAAAATAAACCGGCGACGACAAAAACTTGGGGTGCTTGGTTAAGAGAATAAGCCCGGGAAAATTTAAAACATAGACATAATCCTATGCCTGTTATAATGCTTATTGTCTTAACCATGCACCCTAAGTTTTTGTCGTCGCCGGTTTATTTTTCTTGGCTTAAAAAAAATGATTTCAATTTATTTTTAATACTTGGCGTTCTTTTTTTTTACTTTTGCAAAGTTATTTAATTTTTTACTATTCGTGGCGTACAGTTACTTTTTTCTGTTTTACTGCCTAGGAATACGGATACTTCGCAAGGGATTGATTTTCCTATTACTTGCGTTGCCTGTTTTGGTTGGCAAAAATATTGTTTTTCCAATTTTTTGCATTCTTTTAGATTTTGCTGTGACAATGAGAGATAGTTTCTGTTGTCTGTATCTACCGTAATGATTTTTTCTTTCGTTTCTAGGAATTGGAATGTGTTAGCTTTTGTTCTAACTGGTAACGGATAGACTTTGTTTATTGTAAATACGGTATTTTCTATTAATGGTATTTTTATTACGATCACTACTCGTGATTCGATGCTGTAAGATCCTAATTCGCATGTTTTCAATACTTCTTGAATTTTTTCTGGTGTTAATTCGACTGGGAAGCTTAACCCAGGCGGGATACTTCCGCGTGCTTTCGTTAAATAATCTACGAGTTGTCTAGGTGTTAGGTGTTAGGTCAATTACCTGTTGTGCCCGCAAATCGTCACGTGGGGACGAGTTTGCCAGGGACGAAAATAGTTCGGGATGTTGCCAAGGTTGAGTAAATCTCCAACTGAATACTTTCAGTCTTAACTCTAAGTTTATTAAAGATGTTTGTTACAATCGGGTATGACCCTGAAGACCAATATGTGCGATGAGTGATCAGATACGATCAGTATCGGATCGCAGACTGCTGGAGTCGCAGGATGTCCTTGGTTTTATAGGGTTAGGGGTTTTACAATATTATTAAGGGAGGTGGTAATTATTGGTCAATCGATCGTTCCGATGTCTTGGGATCATTTCCCAATGAGGTCATTAAAGCGGGACGATCGATTGCGAGATCTGTGATCGTCAGCATTTGATTTAACCTCGTTTTACTTTTTATGCGAGGTGTGCTTAACGATGACCTGTATTTGTGGCCAGTTGCTTGAGTGCTGACGATGCTTCGTTGCGAACGAACTCGTTTAAGGAATATGATTGCGACACTGGGCGCAACAATCCTCCCCCCTTAGGGAGACGAAACTTGGTTTCGACTTTTCTAGCAATCCAAATTCTGTAGTATTGGTCTTTGGGTTTACAATTTTTCGTTTACATGTGTTTGCATAGGTTTACATGTGTTATAAGGTATCTGTATTGATTGGTCTTGGTGACGGTGAGTATATAACTTTTAAGTCTGTAGCTTGTATTTCTCTTTTTGCTTGCGTTGGCGAAATTGCCGTCGGACGCTCGATGTCGGAAATTGTCCGAGCGCATCGACCTTTGCTAAATTTCCGAATTGCAATTATTATTGCGGAAATAATGAGTGCTGTTATTGTTATACCGTGAAGGGAATAATTTCCCAGGATGTGGAGGTATTGATCTGACCAAAGGTCTGGCTCTGTATTTAATTTGTTTTGCAGATTTTCGATTCTTTCGCCTAGCTTATTTACTTCGAGAGGATTTGTAACAGTTTTATTTGGAGCATTGAGATTCAAATTTAAATGTCTAGCGAGTGGTGCTCCGATCTCGAAGGTTAGATTGTGTGGTGGTATAAAAGTTACAGTTTCTCGTTGAATATTTTCTATTATAGTCGTTAGTTTGAAATCGGCGGCAGTGACGGAACATTTCCCGTCCAAAACCAGTATTCCAGTATCGATAATTGTTGTGAACGCGCGATTTGATCGTTTTTTGTTTTTTTTGTTTTACATTTTATAGTGGGCGTTTCACTTGTTTGTACTACGTATAGTCATTTATCGATTTTTTCTATGTGGTTATTATGATAATTATTTACAATTTTTACTTCTTTGTGTACATTTGTTTTTCCCTGGTTTTTCTGCCTAAATATAGATACTTTGCAAGGGAGTTTTTCCTAAATTTGCATTGCACATTCCAATGCTTATTTTCTATGCTTTTGCAGTCTTTTATTCTTTGCTATTATTTTATTCTATTTGTTCATTAATATCTTTTCGATCATTTTTGTTTTTTTTTTCTTTTACTACGATTTTTTATTTTTTCGTGTTTTAATGCACATTGAGCTTAGTATGGTTGTTTTGAGTTTGTCTGTATATATATATATATTTTTTTTTGGTTTCTTGAAAGGTGCTCATGTTTGAATTAGTTCATCTTTTAGCGTAAGTTGACTACTGTTTTCAAAATTTGTTAAGTTTTCTTCTTGTACTTTTCGTCAAGAGTATTTTTCTTTAATATTTCATCAAGCTAATTGTTTTATTTTCAATCTCTTTTATTTTGCAATAATTTTTTTTTTTTTCGCGTGAGTGTTCGCTGCGAGGAGCGTCGTGGTAATTTTTCCTGGCATTAGTACATTTTGTTTTTTCTCTGTCTCGCTCGGGCGCGTTTGCTGCATACCGGAGTCGAGTGGCTAGTCTTTGCTCTCGCTTGTTCCTTCGCTTATTTCCGAAGTTGCATTTTTCGCTGATGATTGTTTTCGTTCTGTCTTTTTTTTGTTTGAACTTCTCGTGAGGCGGTGTCCATTGCGCGTAATGCTTACGTTTTCGTGGCCTTGAGCGGCCATTTCCGTCCTCGTTTTTAGGTCGAGTTGACATTCTCGGCCTGAATCAGCATTATTGTATGGAGAATATTTTGCTTCGTCCGACTGATCCGATATTTCAGGAATATTGGGCAGTGGATGTGAGTCTCCTTCCATGGCTTTGTTTAATTTTGGGAAATCCTTTTTTCGAATTTTCTTATTGTTGTCGCCCTTTTTTGGACCGTTTTGTAACGGGGGCTTCCATGGACTTGGACGTTTAATTTCGTCCTTGAGCATTTGTTTTGCTCGACTCGGCATTTTTGTTTTGCGAGTCTTTGGCAATTGACGTCGCCTAATACTTGATGATGCGGCGCCTTCCTCCGTATATATACGGTGATTCATAAGATGCGCAGATCCGTGTATTTCTTCCTCGAGATGGGATACGTCGGATTTTTCGTCGCTGGATTCCTGGAGAAATCCTTTTTTCTTTTCAAGGAGTGGTGCTTGACTTAGAAGCGCTTTCCAATGTTGTGCCCATTTGTTTGTAGGGTTAGTTTTTGGAACATTTTCCTCCTGTGTTGAGGCTGTATTTGGCTTTTTTCCAAATTTTTCGATTTTCACGGTCGGTCTTTTTTCCTTGACTCCTTGTTTCCGTGCGCTGTCGATTACGACTGGACGTGTGTGTCCTTGTGAGGCGATTATTCCGCCTATCGTCATTCTTGGCGATATTTCTTTGGCAGCTACGCATCCTACCTTCATTTTCTTGGGTGTAGCGTAGTGTACACTTTCGGAATGGGGTGGCGACTTCTGTTTTCCCCTTCCGTTGATCAGTGGTTGAGTGTGTCCGTAAATCTTGATGCGACGGCCACCTAGTATGTTCACGTTGTGCCTTTTGATGAAGTCCATGCCCAGAACTCCGTCGGTGTTGATTCCGATTGCGTCGTCGATGACGTAGAATCCGTGGCGGATGTTGATTGCTGGCGTTTCCAACACCAGTTCCACTTTGCATAATGCGTGGAAAATTTTTCCTCCAATCCCTTCCAGCTCGATCGTCTCGTCGATGGCTTCTGTGTCGGGGTGGATGGCACTTTTCTTTATCAGGCAGCATTGTGCTCCTGTATCAATTTTTAATGTGAGAAGTTTGTCTTTTGTTTTTGCCTGCGATGATGCGATGTGGAAATCGCTTGCCGAATTTTGGGGCTTTATTGCGTGTCTTGGTACGCTTGCGTGGGTGACGTTTGACCCATTAGTTTTGAACCGGCCTGTAGCTCGCTGCTTGGCAGTAGTGCTGACGGTGAAATTCTGCTTTGCCGTGATGGCATTGACCGTGAATGAACCTACTGTTAGATTCTGGTCGTTTGAAAAATTTTCTTCACCTGTCGAAGTGTGGGGACCGTGGTCGTTGTTTCCGTCGAAATTTCCTTGGTTTCGTCCGGAATTCCCTTGTTGAGAATTATTTTGGCGTTGTCCAGAACCGTCCTGGCCCTGGCGCCTAATTCTACTGCGACATTCCTTCTAGTGATGACCTGGGTTTTTGCAGTAGGTGCAGGTTATTGCCCCTATGTTACCTGTCGGAACGGGTAAATTGCTTCGTCCGTTGAAATTTGAGCTTCGGCAGTCTTCGGCTGAATGACCTGGTTTTTTGCACCTTTCGCAAAATTCGTGACGCCTCTCGGAGTGCGTCTGTTTCGCTACTGATTCATAGCCTTGCAGGATTATTTCTTCGTTTTGGGCCCCTTTTATTGCTGCATTTAAATCTGGGTACCCTTTTGCTTTGACGAGGATTTGGTACTCTTTTTTGAGTCCTCGCTCGAAATTAGATAACGCTAGTTTTCTTACGTAGCGTTCTACCGCGAGTTTGTCTGGTACGGAAGATTCAGATTCTATGCTTGCTTCTATTAGCTCCATTGTAAGGGTTTGTAACCTTTTTCCAAAATCGGCTATGCTTTCATTGTGATTTTGTTTGCACGTGTGCATCTCTACTTGTAGAGCTTCTACGGTTCGTTTTGTCCCATATCGTTCCGTTAAGTGTTGTTGAATTGTTTGAATGTTTCTATTGTTTTATAACGGACGTCTTCCCGTGCGTCGTCTGTCAGTTTTGTCGCAAGTACAAGTTTTAAAAGGATTGGTCTGTCACACTCGTCTACTAAACTATGAGCTATTTCGTACGCGTCGAGTAAACTTTTTGCGCGTCTAGGATTTTCTCCGTCGAAAACGGGAATTAAAGCTCGTGCCTCGTTTAAAGGCATGCCTCTTGATCTCCTTGGAGGAGATTGAGGGGAACCGTTGGTTGTACCAGAACCGTCACCTGCGGGTGGGTCGATTACGAGTACGGATTGGTCCGGCATAATGTCGTTGTGTGGGATAATAGACAAAGAGAGATCTGGCAAGTCGGTTTTATTGAAACTTTCGGTTTCTTCCGCGTCTCGAAAAGATTCTTCTGAGTCAAGAGATTGGTTTAGGGTTTCTGTGCTTTGACTGCGCTTGATATTTTTGACTGACTGTTCTGACTTGACTGAATATTCTGTTTTTGGGGAACGCGTAAAAGTGAGATTCCGATCGAAAAATGAGTCTAGGGATCGAGATATTACGCGTACGCCTGGTAATTTTAGACGGTTTACAAAATCGTCGTTGGACATACGTAACTGTTTGATTTGCTGTTTTTCCGCGACTGGTTTTGGCGGGTTACAAAAGAAATTGTTCCGTCACTTACAGGATGATGATCTGGTAGATCTGCATGCTGCTGATGCTGTTGATCCGCTAGCTGATTTTCTCTCGAAATGGTGAATCTGCTTGGTCGATTGGTCGATTGGTCCGCTCTTTGGGTAAACGGTTATCGTTCTCCGGGTCGTCGAATTTGAACAGCTTTGGGCGCCCGTTGTCCTCGTTCGGTTGATCCTCGGATACTTGATAGATGTCGTCCTTCTGGCGGTGTGTGAAAATTCCTTTTCACCTCAGAGTGTAGTCGAGTTCTTGAGTTGTGGCAATCCCACCGCTGCCACCAATGTTGTGCCCGCAAATCGTCACGTGGGGACGAGTTTGCCAGGGACGAGAATAGTTCAGGATGTTGCCAAGGTTGAGTAAATCTCCAACTCAATAGTTTCAGTCTTAACTCTAAGTTTATTAAAGATGTTTGTTACAATCGGGTATGACCCTGAAGACCAATATGTGCGATGAGTGATCAGATACGATCAGTATCGGATCGCAGACTGCTGGAGTCGCAGAATGTCCTTGGTTTTATAGGGTTAGGGGTTTTACAATATTATTAAGGGAGGTGGTAATTATTGGTCAATCGATCGTTCCGATGTCTTGGGATCATTTCCCAATGAGGTCATTAAAGCGGGACGATCGATTGCGAGATCTGTGATCGTCAGCATTTGATTTAACCTCGTTTTACTTTTTATGCGAGGTGTGCTTAACGATGACCTGTATTTGTGGCCAGTTGCTTGAGTGCTGACGATGCTTTGTTGCGAACGAACTCGTTTAAGGAATTTGATTGCGACACTGGGCGCAACATACCGTTGGGTCTACTATTCCTTTTTGGATTCCTACTAGGAAATTTGAAATTCGTCGTACGTCGTTTAATAATGGTGTGATTACGAAACCTATTGCGTCTATGTTTTCGTCTAGGTTTTCTCTTTGTCGTACTAGGTCTGTCTGTTCGTTAAAGGCTTTTTCTATATTTTTTGTTGCTTTGCCTAGGGCGTTTATTTTTGCATTAACTTGTGCTAAATTGTGTTGAAAAAGATTTGTCGATGATTTAAAAATTTGTAAATTCTCTTTCAATATGTTTTCGTCTGTTACTTGTCTGTTATTTATTTGTTGTATTTGTTCTTCGATTTTTTGGGCGTCGTCTGCGTCCAAATTTCCCGTTATCGATTTTATTATTGATCGTAATCCGTTTATTAGGCCTCTTATTTGTCTTGGTTTCTTTTTTCCGACGAGGTCGTGGATAGTTTGTAGTTCATTTTTTATTGAATCGATCATTGGGTCCATTGTTGTGGATAGTGTCGAACATAGGGTGTCTTTTTGCGTGTTGTTGCATATTTGTTTTAGTCTTTCCATGGTTATTTCCAACGTAGACTTTCGGAGTTGGATTGGTGATAGGTTCAATTGGATTGCCAATTTTCAAACTTCTTTGATGGTGTGCAAGGTTCCTATTTCTTCGTAATAAATTCCAGGGGTGGTTCGTAATTTTTCCACGTGGAATTGGTCCATTGCTGTTGTCAAGGACAGCGAGATCGCATACCTGTAATGGTGCGTTTTATTAGCTTTGTTTCTCTTGTTCGTGGGAAAGTTCTTATCATTTTGTGTTCCGCTGTTGCCTTGTGGCGGATTTTGCTGACGCTATATCCGCCTAGGTGCACTTGCACTGGGCTGCGAGTTTGGCTCGTGAATTCGTCTGTCTTTTTCTGGATCACGGTTAGAGTCTGGGGTGTCCTTTTCTAAGATCTGTCCTCTCTGTTTTGCTAATTTTTTTCTATAAAATCTCGTGCAGTGGTCTGTCGCTTCATTACCACTTCTATCGTCGTTCGTGTCACGTCTGTCGCGATTTTATTAAAAGGTGAGTGATTTTGAAATTTTCTTATTATTGTTTTAATCTTTAATTTTATTCTATTTTATTTATTTCTTTGAATTCATTTCATTTTTTATTTTCTTTCGTTTGTTTTTGTTTTTCGATTTATTTCGTTTGAACTTCCTTTCGTTTTCTCTCCTTTTTTTTTTTTTTCTTTCTTGTCTTTTCGTTGGTTATTTTTCCGTTGATTTATTTTTCCCTTTTTTGTTTTGTTGTATATTTTTTTTTTTTTTTTTTTTTTAGAAAAACCATGTCTTCTTTGGGCAAAAGGAACCATACAGTCTCCTACGGTGCGGTGGCGCATTGCTGGAGAGACGGCAAATTTTGGTGGATGGTAAGTGTCGTACTTTTTCTTTATTGTTATCAATATTGTTATTATTATATGTATTTATTGTTTCGCTCTTTTTTTTCATTTCTGTTATTATTTTATTTTATTTATAATAATTTGTTTTTGTTTCGTTTTTCTTTTTTCAGAAAGTTCCCAAGATGGCGTATCGGGGACCGATCAGCCAGGTGTGGTTGGCACCGTTCGTCGCGGCGGCGAAAACCGCGAGGAACCGGCGGTTCGAGTGCGCCATGGCGTGGGCGCGGCTTTGGCGCGAGGACCCGTGGTCGCACGAGGTCGATGCGTGGAACCCGGAGTCCATTCCCGGGGATGTTTTGGGGCTGCGCAGGCTGTTCGGGATGGGTCCTTACCCTGGCCCAGTCATGAGCTCCTCCGACGTGGAGATGTGGGAGCTTTTTGGTCCCGATTATTTTCGTCGTAGTCTCCGTCGTCGTGTGTAAATTTTTTTTGAAAAAAAAAATTTTTTTTTTTTTTACTGTATTTAAAACCGTGTTTTTTTTTTGAATTTTTGGCTGTAACAATATATATTTGTTGTGCCCGTGCAAACCGTCACGTGGGGGCGAGTTTGCTTGGGACCGGTTTATTCGGGATATTGCCAAGATTGAGTTAAACTCCAACTCAATACTTTCAGTTTTAACTACTAAGGTTTATTGTGGATAAGTTCGTTACAATTGAGTGTTAAATGCCTCAAGACCAATCGGTGTAATTAATGATTTGATAATTCGGTATCTGATCGCAGAGTGCCCGATTTGGGCGTTGCGTTCCCTTTTTATGAACTAGGGGTTTTCGAATGATTGTGGAGGTGGTATTAATTGGAGGTGGTAATTAACCCAAGATGCCCACATGGGGTGTGACACACCCCAGGCCATTTACGAGCTGGAATTTTACCTGTAAAATTCCCAAATCGACACTATTACCCTTTCCTACAGTTAGATCGAACCTTCCTCCCTAGGCTCAGGTAGCGGGGACTAATTCCGGCGCGTTAGTTTAGCTCCTGTAGTCGCCCAAAGCGGACGATCGACAATTCTGGGGTGTGCAACACTCCGAACCCACAAAAACTATTATCCTCACCAGAAAGAGAATGCTTTCGCAAATCAGACCCTGCTTGAAGTTTGTCGATATGTCGAAAAACAAAAAAAATACAGCATTTTTAGTAAAAAAGGGCTTTTTCGCCAATTTTTTTTCAATAATTTTTGAAACATACTTTAAACTAAAATTTTCGTTCCATTTTTGGATAGAATAATAGAGGAACGTTTGAAATATGTTCCCAAATTTTCTTGAGCCCTCAAAATCATTCTACGAAATGCTACAGCGCTCCAAAGTGCTTGGGGTGTGACACACCCCATGTGACCACCACGGGATTCTCATGAGGTGTGACCGTCTTGGGTTAATGGTGGTGGGCAGTCGATCGTTCGATGCCTTGGGGTTATTGTACAGGTGCATCGCGACGGTCGAGTGCTGAGTTTAATTGTCAGCGTTTTTGGTTTGGCCTCGAAGTTGGAGCAAAGTCCACGAGACTTGCTGAGGGATGCGTTTTTGAACGGCACGTGCACGACTTCCTGTCGCTGATTATAATATGATAGTTTTATGGAATTGGTTGCTATGCGGGCGCAACAATCCTCCCCCCTTGGGAAGACGAAACTTCGTTTCGACTCTTTATGTGTAGCAACTAAATTCCGTAAAATTGGTCTTTTGGCTTACAATTTGCGTTTACATGTTTTTTTTGTGTAATTGTTATAGGTTTGTGTGTTTTTTTTTTTTGTTTTACAGAGAATCTGTATTAATTCGTCTTTGTGTTGGTGTATATATTACTTTTAGGTCTGTAGCTTGAATTTCATTTTTAGCTCGCGTCGACGAAATTGTCGTCGGGCGCTCAACGTCGGAAATTGTCCGAGCGCATCGGGCTTTACAGAATTTTCGAATGACAATGATTATTGCAGAAATTATTAGTACTGTAATTGTTATGCCATGAAGGGAATAATTTCCCAAAATGTGGAGGTATGGATCTGACCAAATGTCAGGTTCTTCGTTTAATTTATTTTGTAAGTTTTCAATTCTTTCGCCAAGTTTGTTGACTTCGAGCGAATTTGTAATGGTTTTGTTTGGAGTATTTAGATTCAATTTTAAGTGGTTGACAATTGTTTCTCCGATCTCGAATGTTAGATTGTGTGGTGGTATAAAAGTTACGGTTTCTTTTTGTGTATTTTCTACAATAGTTGTTAGTTTAAAATCGGCGGCAGTGACGGAACATTTCCCGTCCAAAACCAGTATTCCAGTGTCGATGATCGTTGTGTACGCAGTTTTTTCGTTTTTACATTTTATTATGAGGGATTCTGGGTTCGGGGCTACGTAGAGCCATTTTCCGGGTTGTTCTAGTGTTATTAACATGATTTCCTCTAGTTTTACTATTCGTGGCGTACAGTTACTTTTTTCTGGTTTACTGCCTAGGAATACGGATACTTCGCAAGGGATTGATTTTCCTATTACTTGCGTTGCCTGTTTTGGTTGGCAATAATATTGTTTTTCCAATTTTTTGCATTCTTTTAGGTTTTCTTGTGACAATGAGAGATAGTTTCTGTTGTCTGTGTCTACCGTAATTATTTTTTCTTTCGTTTCTAGGAATTGAAACGTGTTTGATTTTGTTCTAACTGGTAACGGATAGACTTTGTTTATTGTGAATACGGTGTTTTCTATTAATGGTAGTTTTATTATGATCACTACTCGTGATTCGATGCTGTAAGATCCTAAATCGCATGTTTTCAATATATCTTGAATTTTTTCCGGTGTTATTTCAACTGGGAAGCTTAATCCAGGCGGGATACTTCCGCGTGCTTTTATTAAATAATCTACTAGTTGTCTAGGTGAAATTATAGTGGGATCTACTATTCCTTTTTGGATTCCTACTAGGAAATTTGAAATTCGTCGTACGTCGTTTAATAATGGTGTAATTACGAAACCTATTGCGTCTATGTTTTCGTCTAGGTTTTCTCTTTGTCGTACTAGGTCTGTCTGTTCGTTAAAGGTTTTTTCTATATTTTTCGTTGCTTTGGCTAGGGCGTTTATTTCTGCATTAACTTGTGCTAAATTGTGTTGAAAAAGATTTGTCGATGATTTTAAAATTTGTAAATTCTCTTTCAATATGTTTTCGTCTGTTATTTGTCTGTTATTTGTTTGTTGTATTTTTTCTTCGATTTTTTGGGCGTCGTCTGCGTCCAAGTTTCCCGTTATTGATTTTATTATTGATCCTAATCCGTTTATTAGGCCTCTTTTTTGTCTTGGTTTATTTTTTCCGACGAGGTCGTGGATAGTTTGTAGTTCATTTTTTATTGATTCGATCATTGGGTCCATTGTGGTCGATAGTGTCGAACATAGGGTGTCCTGTTGCGTGTTGTTGCATACTTGTTTTAATTTTTTCATGGTTATTTCCAACGTAGACTCTCGGAGTTGGATCGGTGATAGGTTCAATTGGATTGCCAATTTCCAAACTTCTTTGATGGTATGTAGGGTTCCTATTTCTTCGTAATAGATTCCAGGGGTGGTTCGTAATTTTTCCACGTGGAATTGGTCCATTGCTGTTGTCAAGGACAGCGAGATCGCATACCTGTAATGGTGTGCTCTATTAGCTTTCTTGAATATTTCGTGGGAAAGTTCTTATCATTTTGTATTTCGCTGTTGCCTAGTGGTGGATTTTGCTGACGCTATATCCGCCTAAGGTGCACTTGCACTGGGCTGCGAGTTTGACTTGAGAATTCGTCTGTCTTTTTCTGGATCACGGTTAGAGTCTGGGGTGTCTTCTTCTAAGATCTGTCCTCTCTGTCTTGCTAATTTTTTTCTATAAAATCTCGCGGAGTGGTCTGTCGCTTCATTACCACTTCTATCGTCGTCAGTGTGACATCGTTCGCGAATTAAATTAAAAGGTGAGTTATTTTGTGTTTGAAATTTCTCATTATTGTTTTATTCTTTTATTTCTTTATTATCAATTTGCTATTATTTTATTTGTTTTATTTTATTTACTTCTTTTAATTCATTTTATTTTTCTTTTTATTTCGTTTGCTTTTGTTTCATTTTATTTCGTTTGGTTTTGTTTTTTTTTTCTTTAAATTTCTTTCTTTTTTTTTTTTGAATTTTTCGAAATTTCTATTTATTGATAATTTTTTTTTTTTTTTTTGTATTTCCTTCTTCCGTTATTTTTTTTTCCTTTATTTTATTTTATTTTTCTTCCTTTTTATGTGTAGTTTTATTTGTGCCCCTTTTTTGTTATTCGTTGATTATTTTTTATTGTTTATTTCCCCTTTTTTTTTTTTTTTTTTTGGTTCTTTTGAATTTTGAATAATTTGGTTCTTTTATTAATTTGGTTCCTTTTCGTTTTTTTTTTTTTTTTTTTTTTCAGAAAATCATGTCTTCTTTGGGCAAAAGGAACCATACCGTCTCCTACGGCGCGGTGGCGCATTGCTGGAGAGACGGCAAATTTTGGTGGATGGTAAGTGTCGTACTTTTCTTTATTGTTATCAATATTGTTATTATTATAAGTATTTATTGTTTCGCTCTTTTTTTTTTTTCATATCTGTTATTATTTTATTTTATTTATAATAATTTGTTTTTGTTTTGTTTTCCTTTTTTTCAGAAAGTTCCCAAAATGGCGTATCGGGGACCGGTCAGCCAGGTGTGGTTGGCCCCGTTCGTCGCGGCGGCGAAAACCGCGAGAAACCGGCGGTTTGAGTGCGCCATGGCGTGGGCGCGGTTATGGAGGGAGGACCCTTGGTCCCTCGAGGTCGACGCCTGGAACCCGGAGGACGTTCCGGGGGATGTCCTGGGGTTGCGCCGTCTATTCGGGATGGGTGCATATCGTGGTCCTGTCATGAGCCTGCGGGATGACGAAATGTGGGACCTCTTCGGTCCCGATTATTTCCGTCGAGGTCTCCGACGTTGAAGTTTTGTGCGCGTGATGTTGTGCCCGTACCATTAGAACTTTTTTTTTTCTTTGATATATAATTTTTTGAAAAAAAATCATTTGAATGTAACAATATATGTCGAAAATTTAATTATTCGTTTTATAATTTTATTTCTTCGTTCCCGTTCCTTTTTCCTGTCCTTGTTAGTTATAATTTATTTGAGTTGGACTTTAATTATTCATTATTTTCTTTATTATTTATATTCTCTATTTATTTATTTATTTATTTGTTTATTTTTATTTTTTCAATTTATTTTATTCCCTTTTATTATTTCGTTGGATATTTTTATTTTAGTTTTTTTTTTTTTTTGATTCATTCTATTCATCGTTCGTTTTATTTTTATCTCGTTTATCTTATTTCGTTCGTTTTTTTTTTTTAATTTTCTTTCTTTTTTTGTATTTTAGTTTAGCTTTTTGTTTATTATTTTCCTTTTGTATCGTTTTTAATGTGAATTTTCATTTTATTTTGTTTGAATTTTAGTTTGAAACGAAAAATTTTTTATTTTATTTTATTTTATTTATTTTTTCTTTATTTCTTTATATTTTTTATTCTTCGTTTTTATATATATATATATATATATTTTTTTTTCTAATTCTTGCGAGTTTTATATTGCGGACGTCGCGGGTCCGTGTGCGAGCGTCAGCGTTTTTTTTTTTTTTTTTTTTTTTTTCATCGCGCTGAGAGCTCGCACGTGCTACTGGGTCAGGTGTTGGCAGCCATATTGTCGGCGGCCATGTTGTCGGCTAGTGGGCGACGTATAATTTAATGCGGTCTACGTGTACCCGCATTGTACGTCGTCCGCGGTTGATAATATAGTTCACGGCCGACTCTTTGCTCTTTATTGTGTAGGGCCCCGTCCACTTGGGGGTCAGCTTGGCTGATCTGCCTCGTCGCACCGTGGGATCGTGCAGGAGGACTTTGTCGCCAACGCGGTACTCTGGGTTACCGGCGGCTTTGTCCCTGCACTCTTTTGATTTTTCTTTTCCCGTAATTAATTGTTCTTTTGCGACTTGCCAAGTCGCTCGCAGCCGTTCCCTTAATTCAGCGACGTAATCGTCGTACGTATAGGTTGTACGCGGGGGCTGCTTTAGGGCTGTCGGTAAATCCGCTCGTTTACCAAAAACGAGTTCGTAGGGAGAATATTTGGTCGCGGTGTGGGGGGTGGTGTTGTATGTAAACATAGCGTACGGTAGCCACTCATCCCAATCCGCTTGATCTTCCTGTATGAAATTTTTTAAATATTCGGCTAATGTACGGTGAGACCTTTCAAGGGCTCCGTTTGATTGTGGATGATATGCCGTCGTTTGTATCTTTTTAATTTGCAGGAGTTTACACATTTCTTTAAACAGGTCGCTGAGGAAATTTGTCCCTTGATCCGATAAAATTGTTCGCGGGGTCCCGAATTTACAAATGATTTCGGTAATTAGACCCTTTGCGACTTCCTTTGCCTCCTGATTTTTCAAAGGTACGGCGGCGCTGTATTTTGTAAGCGCGTCCTGGAAAGTTAGGATATATTTATTTCCTCTCTCTGTTTCGGGTAAAGGTCCTACAATATCTACCCCACATTTTTCAAACGCTTGATCAGGGGTGTCGGTAATTACCATGGGTGCATCTTTTGTTCGCGTTAATTTATTTCGCTGACACTTATCGCATGCAGATACGTAGTCTTGGATCTCTTTTACCATTCCAGGCCACGTGTATTTCTCTCTTATTCTTTCTGTCATTCTTTTTATGCCTGGGTGTCCGCCGAGTGGAGTGTCGTGGTATTCTTTTAATATTATTTTTCTTTCCATCTCGCTCGGGCACGCTCGCTCGTGGCTGGAGTCAGATGACTCGTCTTCGCTCTCGCTCTCTCCTTCGTCTGCCTCCGGAGATGCATTTTCTGCTGACAGCTGTTTCTTCGCTTTGTTTTCGCTCTGTCCTTCTTTGCGATCGCTCCGTTCTTTCGTCTTCGTGACGTATTGGGGGGCGGAGCCTGTTGCGCATGATGGCCGCCGTTCCGCGACCTTGCGCGGCCTTCCCCGTCCTCGCTTCTCGGTCGGATCGCGTTGCTCGGCATGAGTCAGCATGATTTCATAAATTCTGCTCAGTGCATCCGCGTTTGTGTTCTTTTTTCCTGCTTTATACTGGATTTCGTACGTGTATTCTTCCAGTTTAATTCTCCATCGCATTAGCCTTGAACCTGGGTCTTTTACGTTAAAAAGCCAGGTGAGAGGTTTGTGATCGGTGACGATAATGAATTTCGTACCGTAAATATATGGGCGAAATTGTATGACTGCCCAAACGATGGCTAACATTTCCCTTTCCGTGGTGGAATAATTTCTTTCCGCCTTATTTAGGGTTCAGCTGGCATAACAAATAGGCAAATCCTCTCCTATTTTTCCTTGCGATAAAATTGCTCCGATTGCTTTATCCGAAGCGTCCGTGGTAATTATGAACGGCTTCGTGAAGTCTGGATATTGGAGAATCGGTGCTGTGCTCAGCGTTTCTTGGAGTTGTTCGAATGCTTGTTGTGCGCTCTCTGTCCACTCGAATTTTTTCTCCTTTTTTATGAGTTCTGTGAGTGGTTTGGCGAGTTTTGAGAAATCCTGTATGAATTTTCGGTAATACCCTGCAAGACCCAAAAAGGATTGTACTTCCTTGACGTTTTTTGGGATAGGAAATGATTTTACAGCTTTTATTTTTTCAGGATCGGGTTTCACTCCCACTTCGGTGATGACGTGACCCAAATATTGTGTCTCTTTTCGCAGGAAATGGCATTTTTTCGGCTGAACTTTTAGGTTGGCTTCTCGTAGCCGGTCGAATACTTCTCGTAGTCGATCGTTGTGTTCTTCGAAGGATGATCCGTGGATAACGATGTCGTCGAGGTAGACGTAGCATTTTAATCCTTGTAGTCCGGCCAGGACCGCGTCCATCAGTCGTTGGAACGTCGGTGGGGCATTTTTGAGTCCGAAAGGCATGCGGTTGTATTCGTAGTGTCCCATGGGTGTCGAGAAGGCTGTTTTTTGTTTATCCTCCTCGGCCATCTGAATTTGGTGAAAACCAGAGGCGAGGTCGAGCGTGGTGAAATATTTTGCCCGACCCAATTGGTCTAAAATTTCGGAAATGTTGGGGAGGGGGTATGAATCTCCCTCTGTGACTTCGTTTAATTTCCGAAAATCCACTACGACCCGTTTGCGAATGTTGCCTTCGGCGTCGGCCTTTTTTGGAACGACCAGTAACGGCGCATTCCAGGGACTTTTGCTCGGACGTATGATTCCGTCTTTGAGCATTTCTTTTGCTTGCCTCATCACTTCTGCCTTGTGCGTTTCTGGCAACCGATATGGCCGTATATTTACCGGCACGGTGCCTTCCCGTGTGTGTATACGGTGTTTCACAAGATCCGTTGTTCCTAGTATTTCTCCCTCGAGATGAAATACGTCGGAATATTCGCTGCTAAATTCCCTTAGGAATTTTTCTTCCTCCGGATTGAGATGTGCTTGATTTCCCAATTCTTTCCAGAGTTTTTCCTGTCTTTCCTGTCTGCTTAATGCGTTGATTTCAGGAGTTTTTTCTTCCGGTTTGGTTTCCGGTGTGGACTCGTTTGGGAACTCTTCGATTTCCACTGTGGGCCGGTTTATTTCGACCTCTTCTTCCAGGGAGTTCCTCAGGACAATAGGGCATGCGAGTCCTGTTGTGACGGTATTTCCGCCCATAGTGATGCCTGGAGCTATTTTCGTGGCAATTACGCAACCTACTCTTGGTTGCTTGTTTTTAGCGTAGTGCACGCTTTCGGAACGGGGTGGTAATTTCAGTTTCCCGTCTCCGTAGATTAGTGGTTCGGTGTGCCCGTACATCTTGATTGAACGGCCACCTAAAATGTCCACGTTGTGCTTCCTGATGAAATCCATTCCTAGGATTCCGTCGGTGCCGATTCCGATCGAGTCGTCGATGACAAAAAATCCATGGCGGATATTTACTGCTGGTGTTTCCAACACCAGGTCTACTTTGCATATGGCGTAGAATTTGTTTCCCCCGACCCCTTTCAGCTCAATCGTCTCGTTGTACGCCTTGGTGTCCGGGTGGATGGCACTTTTTTTTATTAAACAACACTGTGCCCCTGTATCTCCTTTGAGGGTGAGAACCTTCTCCCTAGCCTGGAGTGATGCGATGTAGAAATCGCTCGCCGAATCCTCTGGATTTATGGCTAGAATTTGGATACCTGCGTGGGTTACGTTCGACCCATTAATTTTGAGCTGACCTGTAGCTCGTTGCTCGGCAATGGTGCTGACGGTGAATTCTTGGCCGGCCTCGATGGAGCTGACCGTGAATGACCCAACTGTTGGTTTCTGGTCGTTCGACGTTTCACCTGTCGCGTTGCGGGAACCGTTGTTGCTTCCGTTGTTGTTTCGGTTGTAGTTACGGTTGTTGTTGTATCGGTTGTTGCTGTTACGGTTGTTGTTGTTGTTTCCGGCTCGTCCGTGGAAATTTCCACGATTTCTTCCGGAATTCCCTTGCTGAGAATTGTTTTGGCTTTGTCCAGAACCGTTTTGGCTCTGATTTCGTTGCCTAAGCCTATTGCGACAATCTTTCCAGTGGTGTCCCGGTTTTTTGCAATAGGTGCAGGTTATTACTCCTATGTTACCTGTGGGAACGGGTAAATTGTTTCGTCCGTTCGACGGGTGCGAGCTTCGGCAGTCTTTGGCCGAATGCCCGGGTTTTTTGCACCTTTGGCAAAATTCTTGACGCCTCTCGGGGTGCGTCTGTTTCGATACTGATTCGTAGCCTTTTAAGACCGTTTCTTCATTTTGGGCCCCTTTTATTGCCGCGGTTAAATCTGGGTACCCTTTAGCTTTGACGAGAATTTGATACTCTTTTTTGAGTCCTCGTTCGAAATTGGATAACGCTAGTTTTCTTACGTAACGTTCTACCGCGAGTTTTTCCACTGGTGAAGATTCGGATTCTATACTTGCTTCTACTAGTTCCATTGTAAGAATTTGCAATCTTTTTCCAAAATCGGCTATGCTTTCATTGTGATTTTGTCTGCACGTGTGCATCTCTACTTGTAGAGCTTCTACGGTTCGTTTTGTCCCATATCGTTCCGTTAAGTGTTGTTGGAATTGTTCGAATGTTTCTATTTTTTTATAACGGACGTCTTCCCGTGCGTCGTCTGTCAGTTTTGTCGCAAGTACGAGTTTTAAAAGGATTGGTCTGTCACATTCGTCTACTAAACTATGAGCTATTTCGTACGCGTCAAGTAAACTTTTTGCGCGTCTAGGATTTTCTCCGTCGAAAACGGGAATTAAAGCTCGTGCCTCGTTTAAAGGCATGCCTCTTAATCTCCTTGGGGGAGAGGGCACGTTAGCGGGATCGTTATTTGAGGCACCAGCACCACCTGCGGGTGGGTCGATTTCGAGTACAGATTGGTCCGGCATAGTGACGTTATGTGGGATAATAGACAGAGATAGGTCTGGCAAATTGGTTTGGTTGAAACTTTCGGTTTCTTCCGCGTCTCGAAAGGATTCTTCGGAATCAAGAGACTGGTTTAGGGTGTCTGTGCTTTGACTGCGCTTGATATTTTTGACTGACGGGGAATATTCTATTTTTGGGGGAGGCGTAAAAGTAAGATTACGATTGAAAAACGAGTCTAGGGATCGTGATATTGTACGTACGCCCGGTAATCTTAGACGATTTACGAGCTCGTCGTTGGACATGCGTAGGTGTTTGGTTCGCTATTTTCGCGACTGGTTTTGGCGGGTAACAAATGAAATTGTTCCGTCACTTACAGTAAGATGGTCTGGTAGATCTGCATGCTGCTGCTGTTGCTGCTGCTGGTTGATCCGCTAGCTGGCTTCCTCTCGAATTTGGTGAATCTGCTTGGCTGATTGGTCCGCT
Source organism: Diadegma fenestrale (assembly GCA_037043255.1). Classification (NCBI taxonomy): domain Eukaryota; kingdom Metazoa; phylum Arthropoda; class Insecta; order Hymenoptera; family Ichneumonidae; genus Diadegma; species Diadegma fenestrale. Next base: position 1,384,020 of record CM073311.1, read on the forward strand.
CTTTGGGTTGACGGTTTCCGTTCTCCGGGTGTCGATTTTGAACAGCTTTGGGCGCCCGTTGTCCTTGTCGACTTTTTCCGGATACTTGGCTGATGTCGTCCTTCTTTTGGCGTTGTGTGAAACTTCCTTTTCACCTCAGAGTTGTAGTCGAGTTCTTGAGTTGTGGCAATCCCACCGCTGCCACCAATGTTGTGCCCGTGCAAACCGTCACGTGGGGGCGAGTTTGCTTGGGACCGGTTTATTCGGGATATTGCCAAGATTGAGTTAAACTCCAACTCAATACTTTCAGTTTTAACTACTAAGGTTTATTGTGGATAAGTTCGTTACAATTGAGTGTTAAATGCCTCAAGACCAATCGGTGTAATTAATGATTTGATAATTCGGTATCTGATCGCAGAGTGCCCGATTTGGGCGTTGCGTTCCCTTTTTATGAACTAGGGGTTTTCGAATGATTGTGGAGGTGGTATTAATTGGAGGTGGTAATTAATGGTGGTGGGCAGTCGATCGTTCGATGCCTTGGGGTTATTGTACAGGTGCATCGCGACGGTCGAGTGCTGAGTTTAATTGTCAGCGTTTTTGGTTTGGCCTCGAAGTTGGAGCAAAGTCCACGAGACTTGCTGAGGGATGCGTTTTTGAACGGCACGTGCACGACTTCCTGTCGCTGATTATAATATGATAGTTTTATGGAATTGGTTGCTATGCGGGCGCACCATATTGAAAGTTTAATTTTTTGTTTCTCGATTTTATTTCTTCGATCCCGTTCCTTTTTCCTGCCTTTCTTAGTTGTAATTTATTTCAATTGACCATTTGGCTTTGATTTATTTTTATTTGAATTCATTTTATTCACTTTTATTCGATATTTTCGTCATTTTGATATTTTCTTTCATATTATTTAATTATTTTTCCAATTTTTTTTTGAATTATTTTATGTTAATTATTTATTTTATGTCAATTTTATTTTGTCGTTATTATTTTATTACCTTTTATTTTTATTCAAGTATCTTTTATTATTTTGGATTATTATTTTGGGTTTATTTCTGTTTTAATATATTGTGACGGGTTCGACACAAGCGCAAGAGAAAATGGTGGGGGAAACAAGTAAAGGACACAAAAAGAATAAATTAAAATAACAAAAACAAGTTTTGGATTTGTTTAGCAGATTTTATACAATGGAAAATTCGGGGCGCCAGCTGGTTCTGTCGGTCCAGCAACCGTTACAAAAAGGGCCAAAATTTAGCGAACGAAAACAATAATCAATGATTTTAATTAATGAAATTATTAGAACTGGCTCAGGGAGAATCACGATAATCTTTAACGCAGGGACAGAGGGTCCCTGAAACTCAGGCGTCTTACAATACCAGTGACAAAAAGGGGAACGCGAAAGAGCGAGCCACGCGATCGAACAAACCACGCGGACGCTCGAATCGGCTGCGACGACGCGGCCGATTGAGCAAAACAAAGCTTTGCTCGCCTCGCACGAAAACACACAAAAATACGCGAAAACGGGGCTAATTTAACGAAAAAGGGACACGAGGAGGGCGATCGACGATGGGAATGCACGAAAATATGTCGACGGGACTCGAAAACGCGAAATTATGACTCGAAAAATTATTGGGGAAAATGGCGAAACAAAAAGGGGCAAAATCACTTCTCAAATAATTCACAGGGGACGGACTCGATGGCACAACACTCGTCGCGTCGACTGACCGACGAATCAATCTCTTTCTCGAACGAAAAGTTCGAGAAAGCACACGAAAACGAAAATTTGGGAGTTTGAGGAGAATCAAACGACAACGGGAAAATGGCGTCGCACGCCCGGCAAGAATCGAAGGACTTACTTGTTTTCTGGATTTTTGAGAGGAAAATCGAGAAATCTGGTGCCAAAGTGGTCCAAGAATGTCCGGAGAGTGGTCCTAAGTGAAGCCGGGTCGTCGTGATGATTCTTAATCGCAAATTTTCACACAAGAAACTCGAAAATAGCACAAAAAACTCGACAGCGATGTTGAGCGTGTCGAGTCCGAAGCGGAAGAGAGAGAACTTCAGCGTCTCCTCGAGCTCCACGGGACGCTCTCGAAGCTTCGCGAAGTACGCGCGTCTCGATAGCCAATCAGCACGCGGCTTTAGCGCCGGCTGATTATCGATCCGGTATTGAGCGCCGGCCTCGCGAGATCGCACACAGGTGGCGCTGACGCTGGCCTCGCGACCGGGCGCTGGCGCCACGCTGTCTGCCTCGCGAGACCGAGGCTCTAACAAGATGGCGGCGCCCACGGCTGTCAAAACAGCCGTGGCGAAAATTCGCCTCGACGCCGCGGAACACGCTGGTTTTTTCTCCGACTTGACGGGCGAACCTGTTGTCGGAGGAACGATGGAAGACGCGTGCTCCGAGACTCGGCGATTACCGACGAATTCGAGGTGGGTACGGGGCTAAGGGGGGGAAAATAAAACAATTACACGCGGGGGAGGGAGGGAAAAATAGCGTAAGTAGGTCAGAAATCGGGGATGTAGAGCGATTTTTATCGTCGCTCGATCGGTGGGTCGCTCGCTCGCGTTCGCGAGAGTATTCGGGGGGGGAATTTTGGTGATTTTTCTCTTCGGGCTGGTCTTTTCATTCGGTCCTCCTCGATCCTCGGGGCTGAAATCAGATAAAAAAGAAAAGGCCGGTCCCAGACTGGGATCCGGTAGCTCTCGCCACGGCTCGACAGCTGGCAACAAAAGTGACAACGTCACAATATATATATTTTTTTATTTTTCTCATTCGTCTGCGGACGTCGCGGATTCGTTGCGAGCGTCCACCTTTTTTCTATTTCACGCGGATTTTCGCGTGTGCGGTATGGGTCAGGTGTCGGCGGCCATATAGTCGGCTAGTGGGCGACGTACGGTTTAATGCGGTCAACGTGTACTCGCATCGTACGTCGTCCGCGGTTGATAATGTAGTTAACGGCCGACTCTTTACTTTTTATCATATAGGGCCCCGTCCATTTGGGGGTCAGCTTGGCTGATCTGCCTCGTCGCACCGTGGGATCGTGCAGGAGGACTTTGTCGCCAACACGGTACTCTGGGTTACCGGCGGCTTTGTCCCTGCACTCCTTTACCTTTTCTTTTCCCGTAATTAGTTGTTCCTTTGCGACTTGCCAAGTCACTCGCAGCCGTTCCCGTAATTCGGCGACGTAATCGTCGTACGTATATGTAGCGCGGGGGGGCTGCTTAAGGGCTGTCGGTAACTCTGCTCGTTTGCCGAAAACGAGTTCGTAGGGGGAATATTTGGTCGCGGTGTGGGGGGTGGTGTTGTACGTGAACATCGCGTACGGTAACCACTCATCCCAATCCGCTTGATCTTCCTGTATAAAGTTTTTTAAATATTCCGCTAATGTACGGTGAGACCTTTCGAGGGCTCCGTTTGATTGTGGATGATATGCCGTTGTTTGTATTTTTTTGATTTGCACGAGTTTGCACATTTCTTTAAACAGGTCGCTGAGGAAATTTGTCCCTTGATCTGATAGAATTGTTCGCGGGGTCCCGAATTTACAAATGATTTCGGTAATTAAACCCTTTGCGACTTCCTTTGCCTCCTGATTTTTCAAAGGTACGGCGGCGCTGTATTTTGTAAGCGCGTCTTGGAAAGTAAGAATGTATTTATTTCCTCTCCCTGTTTCGGGTAAAGGTCCTACAATATCTACCGCACATTTTTCAAACGCTTGATCAGGGGTGTCGGTAATTACCATGGGTGCATCTTTTGTTCGCGTTAATTTATTTCGCTGACACTTATCGCATGCAGATACGTAGTCTTGGATCTCTTTTACCATTCCAGGCCACGTGTATTTTTCTCTTATTCTTTCTGTCATTCTTTTTATGCCTGGGTGTCCGCCGAGTGGAGCGTCGTGGTATTCTTTTAATATTATTTTTCTCTCCGTCTCGCTCGGGCACGCTCGTTCGTGGCTGGTGTCGATGACTGGTCTTCGCACTCGCTCTCTCCTTCGCTTGCCTCCGGAGATGCATTTTCTGCTGACAGCTATTTCTTCGGTTTGTTTTCGCTCTGTCCTTCTTTGCGATCGCTCTGTTCTTTCGTCTTCGTGACGTATTGGGGGGGGGGGAGCCTGTAGCGCATGATGGCCGCCGTTCTGCGACGTTGTGCGGCCTTCCCCATCCTCGCTTCTCGGTCGAGTCGCGTTGCTCGGCCTGAGTCAGCATTATTTCATAAATTCTACTGAGTGCATCCGCTTTCGTATTCTTTTTTCCAGCTTTATACTGGATTTCGTACGTATATTCTTCCAGTTTGATTCTCCATCGCATTAACCTTGAACCTGGGTCTTTTACGTTAAAAAGCCAGGTGAGGGGTTTGTGATCGGTGACGATAATGAATTTCGTACCGTAAATATATGGGCGAAATTGTATGACGGCCCAGACGATGGCTAACATTTCCCTTTCCGTGGTGGAATAATTCCTTTGCGCTTTATTTAGGGTCCGGCTGGCATAGCAAATAGGCAAATCTTCCCCTATTTTTCCTTGTGATAGAATTGCTCCGATTGCCTTGTCCGATGCGTCTGTGGTGATTACGAACGGCTTGATGAAATCTGGATATTGGAGAATCGGTGCTATACTCAGCGTTTCTTGGAGTTGTTCGAATGCTTGTTGTGCGCTCTTAGTCCACTCGAATTTTTTCTCTTTTCTGATGAGTTCAGTGAGTGGTTTCGCTAGTTTTGAGAAATCCTGTATGAATTTTCGATAGTAGCCTACAAGACCCAAAAAGGATTGTACTTCCTTGACGTTTTTTGGGATTGGAAATGATTTTACAGCTTTTATTGTTTCAGGATCGGGTTTCACTCCCACATCGGTGATGACGTGACCCAAATATTGCGATTCTTTTCGCAGAAAATGGCATTTTTTCGGTTGAACTTTTAGGTTGGCTTCTCGTAGTCGGTCGAATACTTCTCGTAGTCGATCGTTGTGTTCTTCGAAGGATGATCCGTGGATAACGATGTCGTCGAGGTAGACGTAGCATATTTATCCTTGTAGTCCGGCCAGGACCGCGTCCATCAGTCGTTGGAACGTCGGTGGGGCATTTTTGAGTCCGAAAGGCATGCGGTTGTACTCGTAGTGTCCCATCGGCGTCGAGAAGGCTGTTTTTTGTTTATCCTCCTCGGCCATTTGAATTTGGTGAAAACCAGAGGCGAGGTCGAGCGTGGTGAAATACTTTGCCCGACCCAATTGGTCTAAAATTTCGGAAATGTTGGGGAGAGGGTACGAATCTCCCTCAGTGACTTCGTTTAATTTCCGAAAATCCACTACGACCCGTTTGCGAATGTTGCCTTCGGCGTCGGCCTTTTTTGGAACGACCAGTAACGGCGCATTCCATGGACTTTTGCTCGGACGTATGATTCCGTCTTTGAGCATTTCTTTTGCCTGTGTCATCACTTCGGTCTTGTGCGGTTCGGGTAACCGATATGGCCGTATGTTTACCGGCACGGTGCCTTCCCGTGTATGTATACAGTGTTTCACAAGATCTGTTGTCCCTAGTATTTCTCCCTCGAGATGAAATACGTCGGAATATTCGTTGCTAAATTCCCTTAGGAATTTTTCTTCCTCCGGGTTGAGATGTGCCTGACTTCCCAATTCCTTCCAGAGTTTTTCCTGCCTTTCCTGTCTGCTTATTGCGTTGATTTCAGGAGTTTTTTCTTCCGGTTTGGTTTCCGGTTTGGGCTCGTTTGGGAACTCTTCGATTTCCACGGTGGGCCGGTTTATTTCGACCTCTTCTTCCAGGGAGTTTCTCAGGACAATAGGGCATGCGAGTCCTGTTGTGGCGGTATTTCCGCCCATAGTGATGCCTGGAGCTATTTCCGCGGCGATTACGCAACCTACTTTTCGTTGCTTGGTTTTGGCGTAGTGTACGCTCTCAGAACGGGCTGGTAATTTCAGTTTTCCGTTTCCGTTGATTAATGGCTCGGTGTGTCCGTAAATTTTTATTGAATGACCGCCGAGTATGTCCACTAGGGTGGGCCAAAAAAAACGTATATTTTTTTTTTCGATTGGTACTCCGAAAAATAGGTTCCTAGACACCTCTAAGAAAGCCTCTCCAAGTATGAGGTCTTAATTGTAACGGGAAGGTCCTCCGCCTTACACATTTCTATTTTTTTCTTATTATTAGACACAAAAGTTCATATCTCACTTCCAACTACTTGAAAAAATATCTCGTTACATAGATTTTGTAGGAAATTTAATGCTCTACAAAAAAGGTCTCTTACGATTTTCTCGTAAACCTAACTGTTTTAACGATATTAACGGTTGAATTTTGATTATTTTGAGGCAAATTTTGTTTTTTTTTTCTGAATTCCATAACTCAATGAAAAAAAATCATTTTCGATCGAAAAACTCATTTTTTCGTAGAAAAAGTACTGCTCTACAAAAAAGGTCTCTTACGATTTTCTCGTAAACCTAACCGTTTTAAAGATATTAACGGTTGAAGTTTGGGTTATCGAAGGATTGATGTGTTTGTAATATATACAAATTTTTAAAAACTGCAAGTCATGATTAGCATAATTGTAGAACAGTGAATTTCCTACAAAACTATGACTTTTTCGATTCATAATGATTCTTTTTTTATTGAGTTATGAAATTCAGAAGAAAAAACAAAATTTGCCTCAAAATAATCAAAATTCAACCGTTGATATCTTCAAAACGGTTGAGTTCACGAGAAAATCGTAAGAGACCCTTCTTGTAGAGCATTCAATTTCCTACAAAATCCATGGAACGAGATATTTTTTTGAGTTGTTGGAAGTGAGATATGAATCCTTCTATCTAATAACAAGGAAAGAATAGAAAACTGTAAGGCGGAGGACCTTTCCGTTATAAATAAGACCTCATACTTGGAGAGACTTTCTTAGAGGTGTCTAGGAATCTATTTTCCGGAGTACCGATCGAAGAAAAAAATATACGTTTTTTTTGGCCCACCCTAATGTCCACGTTGTGCTTTTTTATGAAATCCATGCCCAGGATGCCGTCGGTGTTGATTCCGATGGCGTCGTCGATGACGAAAAATCCGTGGCGCACGTTCACCACTGGCGTTTCCAACACCAGGTCCACTTTGCAAATCGCGTGGAAAACGTTTCCTCCGACCCCTTTCAGCTCGATTGTCTCGTTGTACGGTCCGCATTTGCTGGAACGTCCACGTCGTTGCGGACGGGCAACACTCCGCAACCAGGGGAGACTCGCTCTCCCCGCCTTTGAACGCGCGGAAGTGGCTAAGACCAGCAGACCCCCGGTGATATTCGAACGTGATCATCGGGGAGGTTATCCGGGCGCTCTCGCGGGCTCGCCGTACTTTCGAACGAGCTACCGCGGTGTTCCTGCGTTGAGCAGCGCCGGAATGACAGGCTTTGAATGGCGATAACAGCCTGTCGCGATGCCGAGATAGTGAGTCACCCCGGTGACTCTGCTCGGTGGTGGGGACGGCTTTCGTGAAGCGGTGCCGGGCAGTTCTTGCCAGCATCGTCCGAAGCGTCAGCCCCTGCTATTGCTCAAAGCAACATCGCACCCCCGCGAGAGGGGGGAGCGCCTCGGCTGCCCGTGGGCGCCGGTCGCCCGCCACGAATCGGCTGGAACTCCCAGGCCGCGCAGTCATTCCGACACAAGGTGCCGAATCGCCCGCAACGGATGGGTGTGCAAATGATGCGAAATGCAGATGCGCACCCACATGACGAAATCAGCGCGGAGCCACATAGTGGCTGACAAGCCGGCTGGGAGCCCTCCCGGTATCTTGGGCGCGGTGCCTGGTTCTCCGCGCAGCCGCCGGGTGTCTTCCTCCTCTCGTTCCTCACCCTTCCCCCCTTCCTTACTCCATCCGGGCCCGGTGCTGCGGCGACCTTCTGGTTGCCTCGGTAGACGGAACCGGGGAGTTCCCCTCCTCACTAATCATTAATCATATTTTCTTTCAGCTATTTTACTAACAATAAGTTTCAGGTACACTAATCTTCTTTCTCTCTTATGGTTACAGATCAGCCCCGTAAGACCGGCTTTGAACTGAGGTAGCAGCCGGTTGCGATGCCAGAGACAGTGAGTCAACTCACGTGACTCTGCTCGGTGACGGGGGCGGCTTTCGTGAGACGATGCCGAGCAGTTCTTGCCAGTATCGTCCGAAGCGTCAGCCCTCGTTGTTGCCCTTGGCAACATCGCTCCCCCCGTGAGAGGTAGGAGCGCTTCGACTTCGGCCGGGCGCTGGTCGCCCGCCACGAATCGGTTGGAACTCCCATGCCGCGCAGTCGTTCCGACACAAGGTGCCGGACGGATGGGTGTGCGAATGATGCGAAATGCTGATGCGCACCCAGATGACGAAGTTAGTGCGGAGCCACATGGTGGCTGACAAGCCGGCTGGGAGCCTGCTCGGTATCTTGGGCGTGGTGCCTGGTTCCCGCGCGGCTGCCGAGCGTCTTCTCTCTCTCGTCCCCCACCCTCGCCGCCTCCTCACTCCATCCGGGGCCGGTGCTGCGGCGATCTTTGGGTCGTTGCGGTACACGGAACCGGGGAGTTCCCCTCCCTACTAATCACTAATCATATTTCTTTCAGCTATTTTATTTAAGTTTCAGCTCCCCTTGCTTCCACTTGGGCTCGGCGTTGCGTTGATCGAGAGTTCATTGCGGCGCACGGAACCGAGATGGCCCTCCCAACTAACCCACTTAGCTTCTTTAAGTTACAGGTACACTAATAAATGAACATTTGCCATTTCAGCTTAACGGCTGGGGGTTGGCGGTCCCCGGCGGCACCTAAATGCCGCTAGTTACAAAAATGGCTGTCCCCCTAAGGATAAATTATTCCGGAGGTAAACTAGGCCCCCGTTCGGATCTCCGGAGCGGGGCCATCCTTGCGGAGACAGTCGACAGGTTCGATGGTGTGAGTGAGAGTGAGAGAATGGGGAGCCTGCCCGCGCGCCCGATGACCCGTCGGTCTCCTGTGGCGAGCAGTGCGAGTTCTTCGTGCCCGTTGGCACCTACCACTGCTCGCCAAGGCACTCCATGCGTGGCTCGGGCGACTAGCGCCAGGTCTCAGAATGCAGGTTTTGGGCTTCGTGCCGTCCAGGTTGTTCTGGCGAGGTGTGACGAGGCGAGCATTCGTGCCGCCAGAGTCGTTTTGAATAGGTGCGACCAACAGGTCCTTAACGTTAGGCAAGTAGACCGGCCAGCCGCGGCCGAGCGCGATGCAGGTAGACCCGCGAGTCTCCCCAACCCCGTTCAAGTTGCCGCACCGGGCGGCAACCGCGCGTGTACCACGGATGTTAGGATACTGTAGCTGGATATGCGTAGGTCGGCTGTGGTTTCAGGTGAGGTTCGTGAGCTCGTCAGCCGAAAGCATCTGGATGTCTTGCTCTTGCAGGAACCGCACGTCCGGAAGCAAGGCCAGAGCTTCCGGACGTGCGGTTCCGCCTCTGCGGACTAGGGATCGGTATGCCGATTGCCGCCGTGCGCTCGGAAAAACCCTGGGCGGTGGTGGCCGTTTGCAACCCGTCATTTCAAATGACATACATCTCGCAGCTCAGCACCGCCCACTGTGCATGTGCGGAAGCGTTGACACCCGGCCTCTCGTTCTACGTAGTCTCAAACTATTTTCAGAGCAGAGATGAAATCGAGGGGCACCTCAGGCATCTCGAGACGGTGCTTCGTTCACTGAGGGGGCAGAGAATATTAGTGGCGCTCGACGCCAACGCCAAATCTCTCTTGTGGGGCCCCCAAAGGGCCGACCAACGGGGAGTTCAGCTTGAAAACCTGATACGGGCGTTTGGCTTCGATGTTATAAATGATGTCCAACAGCCGCCCACGTACTGGACGGCAAGAGGTTCGTCGCTCATCGATGGGACCATGGTTTCTCCCTCCATGTCCCGTTTTGTCGGGAACTGGAACGTCAGGGAGAACTGAACAACGAGCGATCATCAAGCTCTCGACGTTACACTGAGGGTTCCGAAAGCCGCAGGAAATGAAGAAGGGGCCGTCGTCAGCTGGTTCAATACTAGTAAAGCCGACTGGGAACTATTCGTTCAGATCCTGGCCGATCTTTCGGCAAACAGGTTGAAAGGGCTCCCGCTGACGTCACCGGAGGAAGTCGAGAGGATGGCGGAAACTCTCACGAGCGTTCTCACGGACGCCTGTACTGAGTCAATGCCTAGAAAGAGACATTTTAGGAAGTCCAATCCGTGGTGGACATTAGAATTGACGAATAGGAAGAAATCGGTATACCAGAAACGTAGGGCATTCCAAGGAGAACAGGATGGTCCCAGACGCCTCGCTCTCCAACTCGAATACCGCTCCTCCTTGCGGGAATACAGTCGGGAGGTGAAAAGGACCAAGCCTGAGAGCTGGAGAAACTTTGTCTCGTCGTACGGGAACGCGGAGCCCTGGGGCTTCGTATATAAGCACCAGAATGACAAACTCCGCGTTCAGAAAGTGCTAAGCACTCTCCGGCAAGCCGAAGGTTTCACGCGCACCATGGAAGAGTCCGCCAGCTACCTTCTTGATGTCCACATCCCTGACGACCGGGTAGGAGATGACTCCCCCCAACAGCGGGTTGTTCGGGAGAACTCGGCCGGCGAGCCAGACACCCCCGAAGACCAGGAATTTACCACTGGCGAGCTTTCTGCAGCCGCCAAGACCCCTAAGAAGGGAAAGGCTCCGGGACTTGATCTTATAGAGGTCAGTGTTCTCATGGCAGCCTGTGCCGTAATCCCCGGTCAACTGGTTAGATTGTTTAACGGGTGTCTTCGAGTAGGCGTCTTTCCCTCTGCCTGGAAGGAGGGCTCCTTGCGGGTACTCTTGAAGGGCGAGGACAAGGACGAGAAGAACCCAAAGTCGTATAGGCCCATTTGTCTTCTCTCCGTAGTAGGTAAATTGTTTGAAAAACTGATCAAGGGGCGCCTCGGTAACACTGTATTCGCGAACGGTAGGGTCTCGGGTAGGCAGTACGGCTTCACCAAAGCCAAATCGACGGAAGACGCGATAGTAGAGATGCGACGAATGGTTGATGCTGCGGACAGCACATACGCGATAGGGTTTCTTTTTGATATTTCCGGAGCTTTCGATAATGTCTGGTGGCCCCTTGTATTAGAACGTCTCAAAAGTAGGGATTGCCCACGGAACCTCTTCAAGGTTATCCGTAGCTATTTCGGTGATAGGAAAGTAGGGATTTCATGGGGGACAAATAAGGTTACCAACCAGGCAACGCGTGGTTGTCCCCAGAGTTTTGACCTTGGGCCGATCTGCTGGAACCTTATGTTCGACGGGTTGCTCCGAATCCTAGAGATGGTAGCCCCGAACAATTTTGTAGCTTACGCCGACGATTTGCTTGTCCTCGACAGGGCAATTCGCGCGCGGCCCTCGAAAGGAACGGACAAGCTGTAGTAGATACGATAGTAGAATGGTGCCGGACCGCCAAGTTGGAGCTCTCGGAGAGCAAAACGGAGGCCATCCTCCTGAAGACGAACTGGAGGAGGCCAGCTCCCATCGGGATGCGGGGAGGAGACCGTCCCGACCGCGTACGTAGGGCAGCCGTCAGGCCGAACCTGGCAAATAGATATCCGGTAATCCGTATAGGGAACACTAGAATTAACTTCAAGGATAGCTTAAAATATCTCGGTGTCCACTTCGACAAGGAGCTGGGGGCCGGTACCCACTGTTCATATCTTAAGGGGTAATGTGTGTCTCTGTTTCAGAATTTAGGTAGATTGGCTGGGGCGGGTTGGGGTTTGCGCTACCGGGCGCTCGATAAAATTTATAAGGGGGTTTTTCTTCCGACAGTGGCCTACGCTGCTGCCGGATGGGCGGACCTCTGCAAGGGGACCGACCTTAGGGTACTTAGGACGACCCAGAGGCTAGCTCTCATAGCTACCACTGCGGCCTATAGGACGGCATCATACGTCGGGTTGTGTGTGATCGCCGGAGTACTCCCCGTGGAGTTGCTGCTGAAACAGAGCAGGGCGCGTTACGACATTAGGGCTGGATGGGACACCGAGATCAACAACAGGGTGGTTCCAGCGGGCGCGCCAGACGCCGTGGAGATCATCAAGGGTGAGGCACTCAACATGTGGCAGGCCGACTGGGACTCTTCACCGAGAGGCCGTACCACATATGCCTTCTTCGACAACATTCGTGACAGGATAAACGCTAGTTGGTTCCGCCCTGACTACTATACGACGCAGGTCGTCTCCGGCCACGGTGACTTCAGGGCGCGTCTCGCGTCACTTGGACTCGCCGACGGAGACGAGTGCTCGTGTGGTCAGCCGGAAACGGCTCAGCACTTCCTTCTCGAATGCCCCGAGTTCGAACCACAGAGACTCGCTCTGAGGGAACAGCTCGGCGACCGCGAATGGCCACTGGCGGCTCGCCAATTGGTGTCCAATGCCGAGGCCTTCTCGGTCTTCTCCGCTTTTTGTCGCGAGTCCTTGTGGCTCAAATCGGCCGCGAACGTATTGGAATAGATAGGCAGGCAGAGAACGCCGGTTGGCCGACCGTTCGGACTGGCGGTCAGCCGGAACGCAACCGACAGCTCCTTCACGAGATAACCTCAACGGGCGCATGGTCTTGTGTGTGTGACTGTGTGATACGTGTGAGTGAGTGGGTTAATCACGCGAGTAAAATACCAACAAGACTAACATGACTAACACCAATCTTTTCAACCGAATAGGGGGAATTGCATGCAAAGGAGAGTTAAAACGCGGCGTGTACTAACCCCTAACAAAAACCCGATAGAAATAAGTAGAGGGCAAGGTGAGTACCACGCTCACTAGCTTTGAGGGGAAATATAGAAATATAGGGGAAAGCCGCAGGGAAGGGAAAAGAGGAGGATACTCCCACTAACGACAAGGGAGGGGGGCCGCGATTGACACGAAGTAGTGGAGGAGCTGCTCGGTCAGGGTAGTATAAAAACAGGGAGGTCCTCTTAGCGTCGAAACTCTCTATTGGGTCGCCAGTCGTGTTGCTTGAGGCGAGCCTAGTCGGGATGGTATCGGAACCCCGGACGCGGACTACCGGAGCCGCACCAATTCGCGGCCAACCGGGACATCCAGGCGAGCTCGGGCACGACTAAACAGGACGAATAGGGCACACGAACAGATACACGAGACACACACACACGACCCAACACGAAGATACACTTTACACATACTACCTACCCACTGCCCATCCTCGATCCTTGTCACTTCTGGGCCGTGTCCGGGCGGGGCACGAGAGCAGGCCTTCCCGAGGTTCCCCGTGAGTGCGCGAGGAGGCGTTCGGCCAGCACCCTTCGGGGATCGGTCCACACGCGTCCTCGCGTAGCCAAACTGCTCTTTTCGCCAACACGCCAGCGGAGGCCAAAGGATTTTTCCATTGCCCGTCCCCGGGGCAGAAGTCTCACCACTGGGAAGTAGATAGTACCCCGTAGCGTATGCCTATTCAGGCGAGGTCGCACAGGTCGGTCTGTCTTCTGACAGAAGGCCTTCACATTAAATTTCAAGCAGAATACTTAGCCATGAGTGATGCTTGTCAAGAATTAATATCACTGGATAAATCCATCAGGTATATAATTGGGCGAACATTCTATCCAATTACTTTATGGTGTGATAACAAATCAGCCAGAGATTGCACAGAAAAAGATGGGAGTCATAAACTCAAAACGTTTGACGAAAGTGTGGAAGAAATACATAAAGCATTGGCATTCAGAGAAAAAACTGGGAACAGTAAAAACATGGCGAGCACTCACGGAGATTTTGTAAAACAATGTGTGACGAGGCACGGTCCAGCATTAATGAGCGAATAAAAAGGTGATCCGAGTGGGACTCGATCTCGGGACCCACGGAGTCGTAGTCCGGTGTGCTAACCACTGCGCTAGGGCCACTTTTTTTCAAGTTTTTATTCATTTGTTCTGTTGTCAAGTGCTATAATATTGAGATACGTACAAAGTAAACTTCTAATTAAAAACGTAGAATAATCTGGTGTGTGTACTAAACTTTTGGCCGTTATGAATGGTATCTCTAAGTTTTCGAGCTATGGAGTGGGTGACATGAAAAAGTTGTGATTTTTGATTGGACAGTGGTCCTGAACAGAATTTCGGTTGTGCGTGGGAAAAAGAGGCGTGTGTTGACTTAAAATTAAAAAAACCACGATATGATAATAAGAATAGTAGGTGATAAATTATATGTCTAGGTATTAATGTCAAGTTGTGTATTATAACTAATAAATCTGAGAAATAAAGTAAATGTATATGGGGCATTCTATTGGGTTTTGGCATGTATATTGTATCCGTGGAAAAAACTTTCAAAAAGTAAAAAGAACGCCAAGTATTAAAAGATCGCATCTTGAGTTACAATTTTTTCCTTCCAGGTATCACTTTTCAAAAATAAATCAATCGCACTTACGAAAAAAAGAAATTGAATCGGAAAAAATTTCAATCCCTACAAAGGGCCACTGCAATAATTATTCAGAGAAATTCTTACGCGTAAAGTTCAAAAATTGAACGAGCAAAAAAAATTGAAATCATTGGTTTCGGTAGCAGCCAGGAATCGGACGTACCGACCATTATCGGTACTGTAACAACATGTTGTCAAAGGGCACTGCAAAACCAATGCGAAAACTTGGCGTGCATGGTTAAGTGAAAAAGCCCGGGAAGATAAAGAATCTGTTTTCGCGGAGAGGCGGGTACAGCACAATAATCGCCTGAAAAATGAAATTTTTATATTTTCATTAATCTCTAAAATCTAAACCTTTTCAGTTCAAATTTCGTAAAAATGATGATTTCCGTAACAATCATAATTTTTTTTTGGTGGGGTGACCCGTTTTGCCCGTCTGTTCCGCTTTGCCTCTTGGAGAGGTGGAGCGAAAGCACAACAATGGCCTAACAAATAAAATTTCCTGCCCTCCGGCCCGAAATTCCGGCTGCGTCGGACAGAAAAATCTTATACACACCTCGGCCAGGAAAAAGTAAAGCCTCAGACCACATGTTTGTCAGCCTCGGCTTTGCCTCGGCCGACAGTGATTACGTGTGATCTGAGACTTTTCTCATTTTCCTGCCCTAGGTGTGTAATATACTATTTTACATTTTCATTAATCTCTAAAATCTAAACCTTTTCAATCCAAATTTCGTAAACACGATACTTTTCGTAAAAATCATAATTTTTTTTTTGGTGAGGTGACCCGTTTCGCCCGGCTGTTCCGCTTTGCCTGGCTCTTCCTCAATTGAAAAGACTATCATGAATTACGCAAACAAAAGAAACTCTCATTTAATATGGAAATATCATATGGTTGTACACGGTTTATCGAATCGGGGAGGAAGACCAGAATAAAAATCGAAAATTCCGGATAAGCCATAAATAGGTGGCTGGAAAGGATAGAATGGAGGTCTCGAATATGCAAATCTGCAAAAGGGCTCGCATTGGTTCATTTCCCAATCCATGACGTCATACTGCTACTTTGGGCGTGCATGGAGCGAGTTTCTGAAAAGTACAATGACACAGCCCTTCGCCGAACTTTTTCACTTAACCATGCACGCCAAGTTTTCGCATTGGTTTTGCAGTGCCCTTTGACAACATGTTGTTACAGTACCGATAATGGTCGGTACGTCCGATTCTTGGCTGCTACCGAAACCAATGATTTCAATTTTTTTTGCTCGTTCAATTTTTGAACTTTACGCGTAAGAATTTCTCTGAATAATTATTGCAGTGGCCCTTTGTAGGGATTGAAATTTTTTCCGATTCAATTTCTTTTTTTCGTAAGTGCGATTGATTTATTTTTGAAAAGTGATACCTGGAAGGAAAAAATTGTAACTCAAGATGCGATCTTTTAATACTTGGCGTTCTTTTTACTTTTTGAAAGTTTTTTCCACGGATTTCACGTCTTTTTGAAATTTGCTTTAGTCATTTTTTTAGGAAAACTGTAACTTGAGATGCGATCTTTTGATACATCGCGTTCTTTTTACTTTTTGAAAGTTTTTCAACGGTATCTATTTACGAAAAAATTTATCATTAAAGAAGAAAATATATGATTATTCTTTTATTGCTAAAAATGTATAATTTTTAATGAAATGTTCATTAATTAATCAAATTATTCCAATCATCCATTTTCGAATGAAAATCGATTTTTTTCTTTTGAAATAATTAAATTTGCAATTAAAATTTATTGAGAATTTTATTTGAATTGGAAACCAATTAATTCTGACAAAATTTGATTAATAAATGAAAAATGCATTAAAAAAAGACACTTTCTGAATTTAAAGAATAATTAAAAGTAATTCTTCATAAAAATAAATAGTTTTTTATTAAATTTAAATCGATTGATTAAATTGTTGATTGTTTTCAAAAAATGTATTATTTTCCATTTAATTTGCATTGATATATCAGACTTTTTCATAATTATTTATTTTTAAACGGAAATCAAATTTTTCATTTCAAAATAATTGAATTTATAAATGAAAATTTGTTGGAAATACAATTTTCATCTAAAAATGAAGAATGAAGTAAAATAATTTTATAAATGAATGGAAATTAAATGAAAAATTAGAGATTTTTCCAAATCAATGAATAATTCATTCAATCGATTTAAATTTATCGAGAAACTATTCATTTTTATGGAGAATTACTTATAATGATTCTTTCAATTTTTAAAATGTGTAATTTTCAATGAAAAGATCATAAATTAATCAAATTATTCCAATCATCCATTTTCGAATGAAAATCGATTTTTTTTATTTTGAAATATTAAATTTGCAATAAAAATTTATTGAGATTTTGATTTTAATTTGAAATTAATTAATTCTGACATAAATTGATTGATAAATGAAAATTCCATAAAAAAAAGACATTTTTTTAAATCAAAAGAATAATTAAAAGTAATTCTTCATAAAAATGAACAGTTTTTTAATGAATTTCAATCGATTGATTAAATTGTTGATTGTTTTCAAAAAATGTATTATTTTCCATTTAATTTGCATTGATTTATCAGACTTTTTCATAATCGTAATATTTTAATTTAGAAAAATGTAGTAGTAGTACAAGTAGTAGCAAGTAGTAGTAGTAGTAGTAGTGGAGTTTTACATGCATACCTTTGTCGGGTTTTTACATGGTATGCTTTTTCGTATTTCCTCTATTTTTTCTTTATTTCCACCATTTGTTTCTGTTATTCCCACTGTTTTTGTTTTTCTTCACTGCGCACTGTGGACCTACATTTTTTACGTGGGTTCGGAACCACATAGAGTACAGCTTGAGACACTTAGAAAAATCGATTGGTGTCGGCGGCGGGAATCGAACCCGGGCTCGCTGGGTGGGAAACGGGCCCATTACCACTAAGCCACTGCCTCTCCAATTTTAAAAAATGTGTTATTTTCCTCTGAAATTTTAATTCATGAATCAAATTATTCTGATCATCTATTTTCGAATAAAAATCGAATTTTTCATTTTGACATAATTAAATTTGTAATGAAAATTTACTGAGAATTCGATTTTTATTTGTAAATGAATGATACCGACAGCGATAGGTTCCCGGTCGGTGCGTGGTTTCGGCGATCACACAAGTTGAGCAGCGTTGACTGCGGTCAGTACTTGGTTGGGTGACCGCTTAGCCATGAAAAAAAGAAAGAATATGCATAGGATACATGAATAGGATAGGATACAAGTCGTACTGCGTGTAAGGAAAGCTAAAATCACATGTACAAGCGGCTACCAAACGATAACAAACGATTCCATTCGATTCGATACGACTATCGAACGATTCCATACAATTTCATACGACTACCAAACGATTCCATACTATTACATACGACTACCAAACGATTCCATACGACACCATTACGTACATATATAACATATATAACTTATGGTTAGGTAAGATGTATGTGTTAATAAATATGTAGAATATAAATATATAAGGAGTAAAGAGGTTACATAATAGGGTAATTAAAAAAGTAAACGTATATGTGTGAGAGTGGAATATATGAGGTAAATAGGTTATAAATGTATCAAGTATATAAAGTATATATAAGGTAGAAAATGAAAAATAATAGAAAAAGATGAATATATATTATATATACATAATAGGGTATATGAGAAGGTATGTGTACGTGTGAAAGTGGAATACATGAGGTAAATAGGTTAAATGTATGGGATAAATTTCTATTCCTGGTGTTATTGGAACACGCGCGCGGGTAATGACGAATTCATGGGGTTAATGAAAAAGAGGAAAATACTTTATTATGCAATTAAACAAAAGAATCTTACGATGCTAATTTCGCGACATCGACTTTACTCTTTGACTGCCTCGTGTCGACTGACTGCCTTATGTAGCGGAAGGTTGGGCCACAGTAAATAAAATATATACGCGTTCATAAAACCAACGATTTAACTTTATTTTAAGGAGATAGAAGAGATTACAAAAATGGAGCAAAACTCCATGTGACGCGACGGTGACGAGAGTCCAGACGGAAGTGAAATTGGGTCACTAGGTCGCTACGCCTAGCCTGTGGGGAGGAGAGTCGTCAAGATGGCGGACCAGATTCTCGAAACGGAACGCGAGTGCGACACGTCGGTAAAACAGAGCGGAGTTACCGACGGTCGCCACAGTACTCCCCCCTAAGTGCTTCAACATATGATCGTTGAAGGACGATGTTAACTTTCTTTTTCTTTTTGGCCGGATACGTTTTCAACTGCCCCCAAGGGCTCGCTGGAACAGCCGGGCGTGGGAGGGCCGCTGGCTGCTGAACCAATGCACGAGCCGGTCGAACAGGCTGTTGATTTGTTTGCTGCTTCGGTAATGGGGAAGACCGTGCAGGTTGATCGACTGGCTGCTGTGCTGGGGATGACGGCTGTTGAGTCGCTGTTTCCGGCGTCGAATTATTTGTCAGGGCCGTTTCAAGAAAGGCTGGCTTCAGTCTCTCCGTGCTGATTGTCGCTGGCGTCCCGTTAACGTTAATTTTAAAAACGAAATCAGATATTCGTTCAATTACTTCGTATGGACCCTCGTATGGCTGTTCCAAAGGTCTTTTCACGCTGTCAACTCTGACGAATACGTGCGTACACGTATACAGCGTTTTGTGGAAGAAAGCTCGTCTCTTGTTGTGATGTGCTGCTGGGGCCGAACGCACGTTCCGCATCGCCTCGCGAAACGTTTCGATGAAAATCTGAGGATCCGCAGGAGGTTCTTCGTCGATGAAAAATTCTCCTGGGAGCCGCAGATTTGTGCCGTAAACCATCTCGGCGGCCGTTGCTTTCAAATCCTCCTTGTAGCTCGTCCGGAGTCCGAGCAAAACCACGGGAAGGACGTCGACCCAATTTTTGTTGGCGTGACAACTGATGGCGGCTTTTAACGACCGATGCCACCTCTCGATGAGGCCGTTTGACGCTGGATGATAGGCCGTCGTTCTCGTTCGTTTGCTTCCGATCAAGTTAGTAAGAGCTTGGAAAAGTTGCGATTCAAATTGCGCACCTCTGTCCGTTGTAATGACAGAAGGAGCGCCGAAACGAGCAACCCAACTGGAGAAAAATGCTTTGACCACCGTATCCGCTGTGACGTCGACGATCGGAATGGCCTCTGGCCATCGCGTGAACCGGTCGATCATCGTTAACAAGTATCTGAATCCATTGGAAGGAGGCAAAGGGCCCACGATGTCGAGATGGATCTGATGAAAACGGGAATCTGGAATGGCGATGTGCTGCGGGACATTTTTCACGTGCCGGCTGATTTTGCTCCGTTGGCAGGATAAGCACGTTCGCGCCCATTCCAGAATGTCCTGGTTCATTCGAGGCCAGACGAAACGTTCGGCGATTAGTTTTTTCGTGGTACGGCCACTGGGATGCGACAACCCGTGGGTCGCGTCGAAGATTTTTTTTCTCAAAGACAACGGAACGAAAGGTCGAATTTCCGTGCCTGAAACATCGCAATACACATACGTGTCTGAATTGTCGACTCTCAACTTACGAAGCGTGAGCGACGATGACGTTTCGTTGTTGATCAAAGCTTGTAGCTCTTCATCGGAACGTTGCTGCTCCGAAAGTTCTTCCGTGGAGACGAGAACTGGCATGTCGATCGTTTCGAGGCGAGAAAAGGCGTCGGCAACGGTGTTGGAATCGCCGGCGACATACTGAAGATCCGTAGTGTATTGCGAAATGAAGTCCAATTGACGCTGTTGTCTGGGAGAAGCTTTATCGGATTTCTGTGTGAAAGTAAATATGAGTGGCTTGTGGTCCGTCTGGATCGTGAGTTGGCGACCTTCAACAAAACACAAAAAGAATTTGAGACCGGAAAATATGGCTTGTAATTCCCTATCATATGTCGAATATCTCGTTTGAGCTGGGCTGAGTTTCTTCGAAAAGAAACCGAGAGGTTCCCAGCGATTGTCGCAAAATTGTTCAAGAACTGCTCCGATCGCGGTATCGGATGCATCAGTCTGCATGCGTAACGGAGCATCTGCGCGTGGATGACTGAGTAAAGATGCTTCCGTTAACTGTTCTTTGCACTTTTCAAACGCCGATTCGGTCTCGCAAGTCCAAAGAATCGGTCGTTTGTCGCGTTTTTTAGCACCGGTGAGAAGCGCGTGCAAAGGGGCCTGCGCGTAGGCCGCGTTGCGCAGAAAACGTCTATAAAAGTTAATCACCCCGAGGAAACGCCGCAACTCGGTAACGTTCGTCGGTTTTGTATAGTTTTTAATTGCGGCGACTCTATCCTCTAAGGGTTTCGTTCCGTTTCCCGAGATTGAATAACCGAGGTACCGCACTTCCGTAGCACCGAACACGCACTTCGAAACATTAATTGAAAGCCCGAACTCGCGAAGTCGATTGAAAATTGCGCGCAAATGTTTTTCGTGTTCCTCGGCGTTTTTTGAAGCTACGAGGATATCGTCGATGTAACAATGGCAAAATTCCAAACCACGGAGAACTGTGTCCATGAGACGTTGGAAACTTTGTGCCGCGTTGCGAAGTCCGAACGTCATGACGTTAAATTCAAATAATCCGAAGGGTGTGATAACCGCTGTCTTCGGCCGATCCTCAGGTGCGACGGGAATTTGATGATAGGCGCGCACAAGGTCTAGCGTCGAAAACACCGTGCAAGAGTCGAGTGCATGGCTGAAGTCGTGAATGTGTGGAATCGGATATTTATCCGGGACTGTGGATTTGTTCAGTCGTCGATAATCGCCACACGGTCTCCAATCCCCGTTTTTCTTAGGGACGAGATGTAGAGGACTTGCCCACGCGCTGCTGGATGGATAGCAAATGCCTTCGTTAAGCATGAACTCGAACTCTTTCTTCGCCGTTTTTAAACGATCGCCCGTGAGTCGACGAGCTCTTTCCGCAACCGGAGGACCAGTGGTTACGATGTGGTGTTCGATGTTGTGCGGAGGTTTTTGGCTTCGGTTCGTTGGTAAAGTGACGTCAACAAACTCGTTGAGAAGATTTTTGTACCCGCTGTTAGGGTCTATGGTCGAGACCGTCGTTTCCTTCGCTCTGCTAACTTTTCCGTTAGTAGAGAGTGAAGTAATACCATCGATGAGCTTCTTGTTACGGATGTCCACGAGGAGACTGTAATGGTAAATGAAATCAGCTCCGAGTATTGGATTTGAGACGTCTGCGAGAATAAAAATCCAAGGAAAGGAACGGCGTAATCCTAAGTCAACGTAAATTAAAATTTCTCCAAAAGTGTCAATTCGAGAGCCATTCGCTGCGAATAATTTCAAATTTTTACTTGCAGGAACTGTATTGCGGGCGAGACGCTTGGGAAGAACCGAAATATCTGCGCCAGTGTCGATGAGATACGTCAAGTTTGTCTTACGGTCCTTGATATTGAGGCGGTATTTTCGTTGACCGTTCGTTGCCGCCAAACAACGAAACGGCTTGCTCAGTTTTCCTGGTCGTTACTTGTAGCCCTGGAGCAAGGAGCGCGACATTTTCGAGCGTCATTACCAAATTTGAAATGATAATAACATTCACCCTGTGGGTTTGAGTTACGCTGAGTCGAAGCGCTGCGAGGAGATGATCTGTCTCGACGGCGAGAAGATGATCTGGACCGGGACTTGGGTCTGCGAGACTGTCCTCGTCCTAGCTTAAACGAAGCAACTTCCTTCGCTAAATTGTCGAAAAGGAGTCGTAACTCTTCCAGCGATGAATTTCCAGCGCTGCGGCAAGGGGAATTTTTGTCGGCTCGAGTCGAGACAGCGGAGACACTTGATTTTGACACCTCGCAGATTCTGTCTGCCTGTAATGACAATTTTGATAAATCGGTGACTTCGCTCACCGCCAAAATATTTTTCATATACTCCGGCAAGTGTTCCAGGAATATTGTTCGAATAACTGAGTCGCTGCATTGTCCGGATGAAAGATTTCGAAGCCTCTGCAGAAAATGGGACGGTTTTTCATCGACAAGCTGCTCACCGCGCAGAATCTTCCGTAACTTGGTCTCGCTTGACTCTTCGAATGACTCAATAATTCTTTGTTTAATAGCATTGTACTTCTCGTGCGCCGGAGGTGCGGAAATTATGTCAGATACAAAGGGAAGCACTGAATTATCAAGGTGAATGATTATGTACCTGAATTTTGTTGCATCGCTCGTTATTTGCGAAATTGCGAATGCTGCTTCCACTTGCGCGAACCACAAAACGGGGTTGTCGCGCCAAAACGGAGGAAGTTTTACCGCTCGCGTGGCAGATATGGTCGCGTCGCCTCCGGGCGGGCGCAATGCCAGCGGGTCATCGCCAGGAAGACGTTGCTGATGAGGCTGATCGCCGAGCTGCGCTCCGTCGTCGGTAGGCATTGTCGGTTTCCTCGCGTTTGCACCTCACGGAACTCTCTGAACTCTCGTCGTGACGAACGAACGATTTTGTTCGTGGCGTGAGAAAAAAACTTTTCACACGCACTCTGTCTTTATCACGAAAACACCCGCGCACCGAATCGCATTCGTAAAAGAATGAAAAAGTCCACTGACGCGAAGCTTTAATTCGCGAATCGTGAATACGAAAGTTTTTATCTCGCGGATACGAAAAGAAAATCGGAGCACTTAATGCACTGATCGTTCGCGCGCGCTGACTCGTGTCACGCGGTTAACAGCCTCGTGGCGAAGGAAAAAATTTTCGAAACGGCACGTTGCCGCTGAAATTTTCCAAGTGCGATTAAAGTGGTAATCACGTCGGGGTCACCAAAAATACTGTAGCGGAAGGTTGGGCCACAGTAAATAAAATATATACGCGTTCATAAAACCAACGATTTAACTTTATTCTAAGGAGATAGAAGAGATTACAAAAATGGAGCAAAACTCCATGTGACGCGACGGTGACGAGAGTCCAGACGGAAGTGAAATTGGGTCACTAGGTCGCTACGCCTAGCCTGTGGGGAGGAGAGTCGTCAAGATGGCGGACCAGATTCTCGAAACGGAACGCGAGTGCGACACGTCGGTAAAACAGAGCGGAGTTACCGACGGTCGCCACACTTATGGCTCTCGCGCGCTCTCTGGCGGCGATCTCTCTTAACACGCACTCTCGCACACACACACTAATCATTCGCACTCGCTCGTGGCGCTGTCGCCGTTTTTCCGAATTCCTACAATCGGCCGTCCTGAAATTTTTCATCCGCCCTCGGATGAGGCTCTTCGACATCTCCTGCGTCGTCCTCCGAATCTTCGTAATCGACCCATGGCTTCACGTGATCGGCTGCCGTGGAAGTCTGCTGTGGGCCCTCGTGTTCTCCAACTTTTCGGACCAGATATCGATCATGGCGCAACACGCGACTGATCTCGTACGGACCAAGAAATTTCGACGCAAATTTCAGCCCTGGACCCTGCTGTGTCCTCTTGATTGCGACCAAGTCACCTTCCTTGTACGTTCTCGCCTTCTTTCGTTTTTTGTTGTAGCCGTTTTTGTTTTCTTCTTGGATCTTTTGCACTCGTTCTTTTGCTTGACATCGGATCTCGTCGCGCTCTTCTTCGAATGACGTGATGAACTCTTTTTCTACCATCTCTCGAAGCGAAACGTCTTCTCGTAAACGCGGACGTACTCCAAACATCACTTGGAAAGGCGAGGATCCGATGCTGCGATGGAAAGATGTATTGAGATACTGTTGTGCTAGACTTAAGTATCGAAACCATTCTCCTACTTTTGGCGCTGTCAACTTGGAGATTAGAGGAATTAGAGTTCGATTAACCCTCTCTACTTGACCGTTCGCTCTGGGTATTCCTGTCGTCGTTAGAACGTGTTCAATTTCTTCCTTCTTGCAGTAGTCTTCGAACTCTTTCGCGGTAAACGCGGTACCACGGTCGGATATTATCCTACGAGGATTGCCAAAAATTGCGGCTTGCTTGCTCAGACGATCGATGACCTCAAGCGTTGTCGTAGATCTCGTTGCGTAAAGCCACGTGAACTTCGTGAATCCATCAATAACGACCAAAATGTGTTTATAACTCTTCTTTGTCGATGGTAAGGGACCGAGATGGTCGATGTGGAACGTGTCCAATGGCGTGATCCCTTTCGCGATGGCGTTGAGATAGCCCTCTTGTTTTCCTTGTTTACGCTCTGCTACGATACAATCGACGCAATTTCTTATTATCTTTTCGAGTTTTTCGCGCAACCCTGGAATCCAATAGTCTTTTACCAAAATTGCTTCGGTCTTGGCTACCGAAAAGTGTCCCTTCTCGTGTGCACGTTTAATAATCGTCGAACACAATGATCGAGGAACCACTAAACGTATATCGTCGTCAACTTCTTTGTAGAGAACTCCTCCGCGCATGACGTACCCCGTCTTCGCTCCGTTTTCGACGCTTTCAACAATTTTCTTCAAATCTTCGTCCTCACGCTGCGCTTTCTTCAGTCTCGCCGCAAGACCGTCTTCTCGGTCGTCGATCAGCAGGCAAGTAGGCAGCGGATTCCTGCTTAACGCGTCGACGTGCGTCATGTTTCTTCCTGGGCGATGTTCGATTTTATAATTAAAGTCTTCCAAATAAAAAGCCCATCGCGCAATACGCAAACAAATGTCTTTCTTTTTCATCGTAAGCGCAAACGCTCGACAGTCGGTTACAATCTTAAATTCTATCCCTAACAGATAAACTCGAAACTTTTTCAGAGCTTTCACGATCGCCAAACATTCCAGTTCGTAACTAAAATATTTCTCCTCGGCTGCGGTCGTCTTGCCGCTCGCGAAATACACTGGATGCCACTTGTCGTCGTCTACATTCTTTTGAATTAACACCGCGCCGTACCCGTGTTTTGACGCGTCCGTGTGCAATTCGGTTTCAGCGTTCGTCTTGTACAAATTCAAAACTGGGCGAGTTGTCAAAGCGATTTTTAAATTCTCGAAAGCATTTCGTTCGTCGTCTTCGAAACGAAATTCTACACCATTTCTTAAAAGATTTGTCAGCGGACGAGCTATCAAAGAATATTTGGGAATAAATTTGCGAAAATAACCTGTAAGCCCTAAAAACGCTTGGACTTGTTTGATGTTTGTTAATTCCGGAAATTTACGCACGGCTTCCGTCTTTCTCTCTGATGGTCGGACTTGTCCTTGACCAATCACGTGACCCAAAAATTCTACTTCGCGCTGCAAAAAGTTACATTTCGACCATTTAAAAATCAAACCCGCTTCGCTCGCAACTCGAAACACGCGTTCGAGGTTCTCGATTCCACTCGCATCATCTTTCGACGGAATTATCAAATCGTCCATATACGTTAACACAACGCGCTCTTTAATCAATTCTCGGAAAACAGCGTTAATAAATTTCTGAAAAACTGCGGGTGAATTGCAAAGTCCGAAAGGAACTCTGCAAAATTCGTATTGTCCGTCTGGGACAATAAACGACGTGTATTTCCTGCTCGCTTCTTCGACTTGGACGTGGAAAAATCCATTCCGTAAATCTAACGTCGTGAAAACTTTCGCTCCTTGCAAAAGATCAAGCTGATCTTCGATAAGCGGGAGTGGGTAGCGATCTTTAATAATCTTTTGGTTTAACAATCGATAATCGACGCATAAACGATTCGAACCATCTTTTTTCTTAACTATGACGATCGGGCTAGCGTAATCGGAATGCGATTCGCGCACAATCCCGTCTTTCATCCACTCTTGTATTTGTTCGTTTACCTCGCGCTTTTCCACTTCGCCTAGCCTACGCGCTCGCTGATATATCGGCACATCGTCTTTCAAAACAATCGTCATGCAAACACCCACTTCGCGTCGTCTTTCCGGCTTGTACTCTTTAATCATTCTTGCAATCTTTTCTCGATTTTCGTTCACACATACATTTGACAAATCAGCTGTGTCGCTGTCGTTCAACTCGATCGCTTGAATTCGCAAAACTTCAGGCACACTTGCACTCTCATCATTCACATCGTTTAATGGTTCGATTTTGCAAATTTCGCGGGATCGGAAAAGTTTAACGCAATCGAGAAAATCGGTACCGATCAGGAGTTTGTGGTCTAACAATTCTTTTTTAACCACGTACAACCGAACCTCGTATTCGTGCTCGTCAATTTCCATTGTCGCGTTAAAAAACCCGACCGTCTTGTTTACTTCTTTCCCCACGCCACGGAATGGCGTCGGTTCACCTACGAGTTTTGGTTTTCCCAAATCGTCGTACTGATCTTCTCGAATAATCGTAATATCGCTCGCAGTGTCGATAATCGCATCTACAATCATTCCATTCACAACAACACGCTTCGCTTGCTTTTGATTTTTCGCCGAAGTGTCTGCAAGCACGCACGCTTTCTTCGTCTCACTCGCACCGGGACATGCCGCCGCGATATGTCCAAACTTGTCGCACTTGAAACACTTTCGACCCAATTCTTTCGACGGACACTTTGGGCTTACGTGATCTCGCTCACCGCAATTAAAACAGCGCTGTGCAACAGCTCGATCTTTCTTATTGACACTTGGCACTGTTTCGCGTCTTTCGCTCGATCGGTTCGATTCACTTTTCGCCGGTGTCTTCGTCGCACTTTGTTTGTTTTCACTTTTCGCCGCACTTCTCGTCGTGTCGCTGCGGTCGCGCAGCGTTATCTCTTCGAAGGCCTGGAGAAGCTTCTCTTTCGTCGTGAATCCGTGAATGCGCGCGGCGTCGCGCAGGTTGGAATCCGGGATACCGTCTACGATGTATTGCAATATCTCTTCTTCCGGCAAACCCAATTGGTTCGCTAGGATCGTTTTCTCGTGTGCGTAATCGTTGAACGTCTCCGTCTTCTTCCATGTTCGCTCCTCGAAGCGTCGTCTCACAGCGATTTTGTTCGAGCGTTGGAAAAACATTCCACGCAACTGACGCAACAGTTCGCTCGTCGCCATTTGAATATGTTCGGGCTTAGAGTGAAACCACTCTAGCGCCCTCTCTTTCAGTCTCATTCCAATTAATATTTTCGTTGAATCTTCGTCTAGTCTATACGCTGCTTTCAGGAAAAGCACTTGTCTCTCCCATCTCTCGTACACTTCGTTGTTTCCATCGAAGAAACTCAACAAATCTGCGAGCATCGAGAGACTCACGCGCGTGGGGCCTTGATCGTTGTGAACAACCGTTCTGCTCGAGGTCACCGCGGTCTGTTGTTCCGCGCTCGTCGCACCTCGTGCCTCGTTGTCCGCCTGCCTCCGCTGCGCCATCTCGAGCTCTCGTCGTAGCAACGCGACTTCGCGTTCGGCAAGTTCTTTCTCTTTTTTGTACAGCTCCAACATGCATTGCATCGAAGCGGCACCTTCGTCGTCATTTTCGTCTTGATTTGTTTCGGTATGACCGTCGGATCCTTCCAGAGTCGACATATCGAAACCTTCGGCTTTCGTCAAACGTA
This sequence comes from Diadegma fenestrale, assembly GCA_037043255.1. NCBI lineage: Eukaryota > Metazoa > Arthropoda > Insecta > Hymenoptera > Ichneumonidae > Diadegma > Diadegma fenestrale. The sequence goes on from CM073311.1 coordinate 1,411,755, forward strand.
GCAACAGCTCGGCTTTATTGCCAGTTGTTGGCAAGTCCAAGGACGCCAACGCTTCTTTTAACGCTTTCGTCGTACACTTCTTCGGGTCTAACATTTTGCTGTTCGTGTCTTTGTCTTTCACTCGTAGCACTTTCTCGAACGTTCTTTACACTGACGCGTGTTTACACTGGACGCGCCTCGCGCGACCTCTACGTGTCCTCTATGCGTCTTGGGCACACGCTGTACGCTCAACACGCGGTTGCTACCGCGTTTCAACACGTTCGATCTCGTCTTTTCGTCGTTACCATCCTTTGTCTTTCGTCTATCTTCGTCTTTCGTCTTTTGTCTTTCGTCTTTTCGTCGTTTCGTCTTTTCGTCGTTTCGTCTTTTCGTCTTGCGTCTTTTCGTCTTTTCGTCGTTTCGTCGTTTCGTCGTTTCGTCGTTTCGTCTTTTCGTCTTGCGTCTTTTCGTCTTTTCGTCTTTTCGTCTTTTCGTCTTTTCGTCGTTTCGTCTTTTCGTCTTTTCGTCGTTACGTCGTTTCGTCTTTTCGTCTTGCGTCTTTTCGTCTTTTCGTCTTGCGTCTTTTCGTCTTTTCGTCTTTTCGTCTTACCTCGTCTTACGTCTTTGTTTCACACTTTTTCTAAACGGCAGTTAGAAATTCGCCATACTGCGCGTCATCCCGGACGAGCCCCCAAATTTATGGGATAAATTTCTGTTCCTGGTGTTATTGGAACACGCGCGCGGGTAATGACGAATTCATGGGGTTAATGAAAAAGAGGAAAATACTTTATTATGCAATTAAACAAAAGAATCTTACGATGCTAATTTCGCGACATCGACTTTACTCTTTGACTGCCTCGTGTCGACTGACTGCCTTATGGCTCTCGCGCGCTCTCTGGCGGCGATCTCTCTTAACACGCACTCTCGCACACACACACTAATCATTCGCACTCGCTCGTGGCGCTGTCGCCGTTTTTCCGAATTCCTACAAATGTATGAAGTACATAAGGTGAAAAGTGAATAAATTTTTTTTTAAATGAATATATATCTATAATATGTATATATATAGGGAGTAAATAGGTTGCATAATAGGGTAATTTAAAAAGTAGACGTATGTGTGTGAGAGTGGAATATATGAGATAAAAAGGTGAAATATATGAAATATATTAGGTGAAAAGTGAAAAATGATGAAAAAAGGATAATATATATACACATAATATGTATATAATATGTATATATATATATATTTATATATAGACTGTACGAAAAAAATCGTTACGTTATTTATTTATTTTTGTATTACTAAGATATCTCATTATTTGTTAAATTCGAATTTGAATAATTGAAATTGAAAAACGAACGACGAAACGCGATGACGTCACAGCGGGACAAATGTCCCCTTTTGAGACAAATTCTCAAAAAATTTTCACCAACATCATCGTTCTCAGAATGGACCGAGTCGATTTTGTTGCAACAAAGACCAATCGGAAGAGAAAAATCGAAAAAAATTCAATAGAAAAATTGACATTGTTCGGTCCAGCCGTTTATCTGTGAGATCGATTCAAAGGCGCTGTGACGTCATCACTTCCGGTATATTCGCGTATATAAGAGTGCGGTAGCTTTCTTTTAATACTTGGCGTCGAGCCGCTACCGCGTCTCTTGATATTGTATATTGGGTTTTGTACTACATCTGAAAAACACTCAGGATTTTTTTCAGATTTTCCCGGTGCGATTCCGTTTCCTGATAATTTTATAAACAAACATACGGTTAGCCCAACATAAAAAATCTGAAAAAAATCACAAAAACCCTGTTTCTCATATGAAAAATTTCGAGCGTTCAACTGAAGTGGGCACAGGTTTTTTCTGTTGATAAAATTTTTTTTCTTTCAAAAAATTGGAAGAAACAAAGGCAGATAAAGGAAGATAAAAAATCTCTGTACAAGCATAGGTCTTAAAAAAATGCGTTACTTAAAAAAAAAAAAATGCGAGTCAAAGATCAAACTTTTTATTCCTTACTATTTGTATAAGATTTGTTCATTTATATCGTGCAAATCAAAAAACCGCACAAGAATACTCGGATATTTGGACACGAGTAGCACTGATAGGCAATAGGTGTGACACCTCTGCTACTTCCATTTTAAAACAATGTCTTGGAGTAGCGCGACAATCGGTTGTGCCTACAGGGCTACTGTCGCGATCGAAGCCGGACCCAGAAACGCCTCCTGTTTTGTTATAACCATTGTTCTAAGTGTCTTCAGTGCCACTCGTGTCCAAATATCCGAGTATTATTGTGCGGTTTTTTGATTTGCACGCTATAAATGAACAAATTTTATACAAATAGTAATGAATAAAAAGTTTGATCTTTGACTCGCATTTTTTGTTTGTTTGAAGTAACGCGTTTTTTCAAGACCTATGCTTGTACAGAGATTTTTCATGTTCCTGCATCCACCTTTATTTCTCCAATTTTTCGAAAAAAAAATTTTATCAACAGAAAAAAACCTCTCTCCACTTCAGTTGAACGCTCGAAATTTTTCATATGAGAAACGGGGTTTCCGTGATTTTTTTCAGATTTTTTATGTTGGGCTCACCGTATAGTTGTTTGCAAGATTATCAGGAAATGAAATCGCACCGGAAAAATCTGAAAAAAAATCCTGAGTGTTTTTCAGAGGTAGTACAAGACCTAAAAAAATTATGGACCAATTCGGAGAGGTGGTGGGTCAGACCCAGGTCGAAACAGTATGGGATGCCCCATATGTATCAACTGTATGTAAATATGTACATGGGGTGTCAGGATTTTGCTTTAGATTCGAGAGTGATGTGTGTCTGAGTATGAACGGTTTTGAGTATCCGGTTAATTGCGTCTGTGTTGTTTCCTGCGTTTTCTTTTTCTGTGCGGTCTTGTGTTTTCGTATGTGATTCTATTTCTTAATTCGTTCAAGTGTGCAGCTGTCGGGTCCATCCAAAAGTATTTGTCGCTGTTGAGTCTGTGGTCGTCTAGTTTGTCTGTCGTTGGAATCGATGTATCGTATAGAAAATTTTGAGAATTGGCTCTCATGTGCTCGAGGTTGGGGGGCAACTTTTTGTTTGCTGCGTGTCTCCTCCAATGCATGAGGATTGGGGTGTTGTTTTGGTCCTGTATTATTCCGGCTCTGTCATGCAGGATGAAAGATTGGGGCTGTATATATCCGGTTTGAGCTCTCATGTGAGTGATTATTGGATCAGGTTGTGAAAAAGCTTCGATGAGTTCGTTTTTGGAGTCCTTCGTGCATGCGTAGTAGTCACATGTCAGTCTGATTATGAAATTGTCTATGCGTCGGATGTCGGCTGTGTTGTAAACGATTGAATTCTTAACTCTGTGCTGAAACTCGGATTCAGCAGAGCGGTGTAGGAATAGTGCATTTCGGAGGCAGATTCTTTCGAATCGCTGGATATTTTCTGCTTGTGTGGCTCCTATGTTCCATAGAACTGGGGCCGCGTAGGTCAGGACCGGTCTTATTAAAATTTGGTAAACTATTGTTTTAGCTGTTGGTGTGAGGTTTTTGTTGTGCATCAGTTTTGTTAGTGAGAGGGAGCGTCTGGCTGCTCTTTCTAGTTGTATTTTCCAGTGGATGTGGCCGCGCATTAAATTGTCTATGTGGATTCCTAAATATCTGACTGTGTTTTTTGTGGGGATTCTAACTGGTGCTCTGGTGTCCGGGTTGTGTGTTGTGATGTGGAAATTGTTTTTAGCGTAACCGGCGCTCTGGTCTAGTGGCTAGCGTGCTTGCCTCTTAGCCAGAGCGTCGGGAGGTCCCGGGTTCGATTCCCGGTCTCGTAATCTTTTCGGAAGACATTGAATATGGTCGTGACTAGCTCCAGACATATTATATGAGGCATACACAAGTACACGTACAGGTGTGTGTCACATGTATATGGCTGTAGACCGTGTTTACGTTCTCCCGACAAGATGTGACGTAGCTCCGAGGCCGTGAGGCGAACCCAGGGACCGGCTGTAGTGGCCCAGGTTTTCCGCAGTTTTCCGGGGCCCGTGGCGCGTACTAACGTGCGCGCCATGGCAAATGCGCTACAGAGGGGGAAGTCGGATGCGGCCGCATGAGTGTCTCGTTACTGATCCGGACGAGGCACTCAGGGGGGACTGGCTACTGACCCGGGCCGACCCTGTAATAGGCGTTAAGGCCTCAACGCAGGGGGAAAATGAATAAAAAAAAAAAAAAATTGTTTTGAGCAATTCTGTCGGAGGCTTTGAGGCGGTTGTTACGTCTGCGAAATAGTATGGATTCACATTTGGACGGGCTCATTCTTAAGTTCCAAGTGGCATAACAATTATTTACTTCATTGACAAGGGTTTGGAGGGTTACTTGTATGCTTGGAATGTCGTTACCGGCTACGTATTTAATAAGATCATCGGCATCAGCTATTGAGTGTGTGTTTTTGTTGTTGTTTAAGTCGAATGAATTTAAAATGTCACTTGTGTATATATTGAATAGGAGAGGGGATGTGACTGTGCCTTGTTGTAGGCCTTCCGTGATTGAGAATGTGTTTGTGGATGTGTGTGTTCCGTCCCATATGAAAAATTCTCTGTTTTGTGTCATGTCCCAGATTAAGTGGCATAGGTGAGGTGGGAATTCTGTTTTTAGGAGCTTGTAGAGTAGACCCGAGAGCCAGACAGAATCAAATGCTTTTTCTAGATCAATTAATGTTGCTCCGACTGAGTGTCCGGTGGCTAGATATAGGGTTATGTCGGAAAAGAGCTTGTTGATCGCGTGTGTGGTGGAGTGGAGAAATTTGAAGCCGAATTGGTTTTCGGGTATAATCTTGTTTGCGTTGCAATGTTGTAGGATGGATGTTTGTATGATAACTTCGTAAACTTTGCTTATTGCCGGGGTCAAACTTATTGGTCGATAACTGGCTGGGTCTGTGGGATGTTTGTCTTTTTTTTTTTTATTGGATACATTTTTTATTTTTTTCATGGTGTGGGGAAGTACTTGAGATTTAAAGCGTTATTAAATATTATTGTGTAGGCTTTGTAAATTTTTGGAGGAATGTGTTTAAGAACTATCGGGGGTATGTTATCCGGCCCGCTTGAGGTTTTATTGGGGAGATTATTTATTATTTTTTGTACTGCGGTGATCATTGTGAAGTAGTGGCCTGGGAGTGCGGGTTGTGTTGGAGCGTGTGCTTTGTTATTGTTGTCGAACTTAGTCAGTGTCATTTCATGTTGTCTGTTTGTGGTGAATTCGGTTTTAAAGTTGGTTGTTCTTGTGTCTATTATTTTACGAAGTCTAGTACCGTTGTTTAGGTATCGGGGTGAGTTGATGGACTCGTAGTGGGCACCGAGCACATTAAGAATGTCTTTTGGTTCAGTGATGATGTATTTGTCGTTGTCGATTGGTGTGTTTGCAATATTCATGTTCGATCTCTGAACGATGGGGCTCGCTGTGTTGATTTGGAGTTTGTCCAGTTTTGTACGTGGTTTGGGGCTGAAGATGTTGTTTATTTTTGGAAAGAACTTGTCTGGCTGTCTGTGGTCTATGGATTTGTATACTTTTACCCAATATTTTTCTATGTTGATTTTAAATTGTTCTTTTAGTAGTTGTCGGGCGTTGTTAAGTAGTGATTTTAGACTGCGTGAGAGTGGAGTATTGTCGTGTGGGTCGAATGATCGTCTTTTGTGGATTGCAGTGATTAATTTGGATTTGTGTTTTTGTAATTCAGGTATCGTTAGGGTGGTGTAGATTTTTGTGTTGTTGGTTTCAGTGTGTTGCGGTACGTGTGTTTTAATTGCTTTATTGATGTGTTCCGAGATATTGGTAATGTGTGAGTCGATTTCTGCTATGGAGAGATTTAAGTTGTCTGGCGGGGGTGTGATGTATGTGGCCCCGAGTTCGTTTTCAAATCGTTCCCAGTCAGTGGCTTTATAACGGTATATTTTTGGTTTTTCTGCATTATTTTGGGAAGTTATCGGGTGGGGTAAAGATATCGTAAATAATAGTGCGTTGTGGTCGCTATCGTATGGCAAGGTCGGGATTCGCTGGTTTGTGAGGTTCGATAAATCTATTGAGTTGTCTGCTATGCAAAGATCTATGTAAGATTGCGATGGCAAGAACGTATATGACGCTGGTGGGTGGATTTTTACTCTTAGGAAGAGAGTATTGTCGATTTCCCACTTGCGCAGATATCTTCCTCTAGGGCTGATTATTCGGTCACCATAATCTGTATGTCAAGCGTTGTAATCTCCGGCTATAATGTATTTATTGTTTCCTTTGTGTAGTTTGAGATATCTGAAAATGTTGTTTGATCCATTTAAGAAAGTTTGTTTTATATTCGTTTTATTCGTGGCGTATAGGCTTATGATATATAAGTTAGAGTTATTATTGTGATTGCTGTTGTCTATCGTGAGCTTTATTATTGTGTATTCGATTATGGTGTTGTTTTTTGAGCTGGGATATTTGATGTGCATAAAATTTATGTTTTTTTTTTGCAAAAATTAGCTGTGCCTCTGCCGGTAGCAGGGGGTGTTATGTCTGTTCTTATTACGTTGTATTCGGGGAAAGTAATTTTATGTGTCGGGTTGAGAAATGTTTCTGAGACAAGGGCAATATCGATATTGTTGTTTGTGAGATAATTGTGTAAAGGGTATCTGCGCTGATGAGATCGTAATGATCTAACCTTGATTGCTGTTATTATCAATTTTTCTAGTGAGTTTGTGTGTGAGTTTTGGGGTGTGTTCATTTTGTGAGGCCGGATGGAGTGTAACGCGAATATTCGGCTTTAGGCTGTTTGTAGCTCGAGGCCAAGGTGTTCGAATATAATGTTTATTCTTTGTGTATTGAATTGTATTTGGTTACTTAGCTGAGATATATGACGTGAGGTTGAGTGACGTGATGTGTCCTTTAAATTCTATGACCCAGTTCGGAGTGGTGTCGTGGCTAGTCGTGGGTTCTTGCCGTGAGGGTAGTTGGTTCGGTGTTGCGAAGATGTGTTCCGGTGCCGATGGTGGCGCGTGTGTCGTGGCTTGCGCGTATGAAACGCCGGGAGAGACTTTCTTGAGTGTTTTTTCGATTCTTTCAGTTATATGTACTGTTGGGGTTTTTCTCTCGGCTTTGGTGCTTTGGTTTATAAATTTTATGTACGGGCATCCTTGGTGGCTGGCTGGGTGTCCGGTATTGTTACAGTTGGCGCATCTGAGAAGATGTTTCTCAGATTTCTCCGTCATGTTGCACTTCCCAGGTTCGTGTGATTCACCGCACTTTACGCATCTGAATGATAAATCGCAGTTTACGCTTGAATGACCGAGTCCCTGGCATTTTCTGCACTGATAAATGGTTCTTTTTTTCAGGAATTCCCATCTTATTTTTTGGTACGAATGTGGTTTGTGTGTCGGAGGTGTGTTGTTTCGCTGTCGTGTGTTAGATTTTCTATATATATGACATATCACTTTGACATAAAAAACAATTTAGATTTACAAAATGTAATGCATTTTTCCTTCCCTAAGAACGATATTTTGAAATTCCCCAAAATTTTCTCAAAAACTCTCAAGCTCAATCGACAAAAAGAAATGAAATCATTGCAACATAGCCAAGAATTAAAAAAATAATGAATAGCTACATTTCACAGGGAAACATGTGCACCCTCAATACATTTTGTGTATTTAAGGGTCTGCAAAGGCTCTACAAAAAAATGCAAAAAATTGGCGTGCATGGTTAACTAAAAAAGTTCGGCGAAGGCCTGCGTCACTGTTCTTATTAGAAGTTTCCGCATGCACGCGCAAAGTAGCATTATGACGTCATGTAATGGGGAATGGAACATCCTCCGAAATTCTAAATGTTCGCTGTTTTTTCTGTTCTCTTTCCGCGATGATAATTCCATATTATTCCAAATGTTCGCTGTTTATCCTATTCCTCTTTCCGCGATGATATTTCCTATTTCCATATTAAACAAAAATCTCTCCTCTTTGCACAATTAATAATCATTTTTCAAAGTCTGGAGAGCCAAGGGGAACGAAACTTTTAAAAAATTTCATTCCATGCAATCTGATAAATGTTTTTTTATCTTGACGAGATTTGAATGAAAACGATTTCGATTTTTCAGATGAAAAACGGAAATTCTATTTTAGGCAGTTGCTCAAGTTTGTCCGCCTCTCCCTTAAATTGATTCTTTATCTTTCCGGGCTTTTTTAGTTAACCATGCACGCCAATTTTTTGCATTTTTTTGTAGAGCCTTTGCAGACCCTTAAATACACAAAATGTATTGAGGGTGCACATGTTTCCCTGTGAAATGTAGCTATTCATTATTTTTTTAATTCTTGGCTATGTTGCAATGATTTCATTTCTTTTGGTCGATTGAGCTTGAGAGTTTTTGAGAAAATTTTGGGGAATTTCAAAATATCGTTCGTAGGGAAGGAAAAATGCATTACATTTTGTAAATCTAAATTGTTTTTTATGTCAAAGTGATATGAAGAAAATTGAGTAATTATTTTTCTACTGAGGTTGCGATCTTTCAAAATTGGCGTTCTTTTTTTACTTTTCAAAAGTATTTTTCCACGGATTTCTCTTCTTTTTGAAAAGCGGGATATTCATCAACATTTTTTTGTAATTATAGAGGCATTATTTGTTCTGGTTGGTTATTCTTGAAATAAAATAAATCTCTTCAAAAACTTCTGTCGACACCCCTGGTAAATTCCTTTAAATATCTCGACAACAGTCATGATCAAAGACTTAAAAAACTCTCATCGAGAACCTTGTTCAATCCCTCAAGGAAACCACGAAGAGACTCGTGGTCAATCTCTCAATGAAACGTCAGTGAGGCCCTTAGTCAATCCCTTAAAAAAGCTCGTCTACCCTTGGCTAGTCTGTTGCAAAAATCTCGTCAAGACTTTTTGTCGACTCTTTAAAAAATCCCATCCAGACTCTTGACTGATACCTTGAAAAAGTCTTGGCACGATTCTTGGTCGATCTGTTGAAACAAGTCTCGACCAGAATCTCGATGAATCTTTTGTAAAAGTCGCGGCGAGATTCTTTATGAATCCCATAAAAAAAGTCTCTGGACGCTTCCACTCAATGCCTTGAAAAACTTCCGTCGACACCGCTTCCGCAAATCCCTTCAAAATATATCGGCGAGGGTCATGATAAACCCCTTCAAAATTCTCGTCCAGACTCTTGACCAATCCCTTAAAAAAGTCCTGGCGAGATTCGTGGTTAATCCCTTAAAAACTCCCATTAAGAGCCTTGGTTAACCCTTTCGAAATTGTCGTCCAGACTCTTCGTTAATCCCTTAAAACCATAGTGACGAGACTCTGAGTTTAGTAAATATTAACTAACTCTTAAGAAACCACGTTCGAGACCACTGGTGAGCGCCTTAAAAAATTCCGTCAAGACTCTTCGTCAATCCCTCAAAAAAGTCCTGACGAGACTTCACCCTTCTCCCTCGTGCCCTTTCTCCCTTCGTTCTCCCGTTTTTTAATCGTTTTATTGCATTTTTGGCTTATTTTTTGACTCCGAGCGAAATTGCCCCAGGCTTACGTGATCCTGCATTAAAAAACGAAAAGAATAAGCCCAAGGTGGATCATTTTCATTGAATTTTAGAAGAGACAGGGAGTTTTTAAAACTGGGGTGATTTATGACCCCACGTCACCGGAAAGTTTAAATAAAATAAGGTTACCGTGCAAAGGTCAAAAACTTCCGTGGCAACCCCCGGTCAACCCCTTCAATCATAAAGTCTGATAAATATTTTTTATGTTGCCGAAATTTGAATGAAGAAGATTTTGATTTTTGAGATGAAAAACAAATGACATCAAAAACCTTGGAGCCGTGGACCTAGACACCGAAACCCATGAAGGAATGGACCTAGACATCAAAAACCATGGAGCCGTGGACCTAGACATCGAAAACCATGGGGAAATATACCTAGACATCGGAAACAATGGAGAAATATACCTTGACATCGAAAACTATAGAGCCGTGGACCTAGACATCGAAAACCATGGAGAAATATACAGAGACAACTAAAACCATGGAGAAATATGCCTAGACAGCAAAAACCATGAATAAATATACCTAGACATCGAAAACCATGAAGAAATATACCTAAGCATCGAAAACCATGGAAAAATATACAAAGCCGACGAAAACCATGGAGAAATATACCTAGACATCAAAAACCGTGAAGAAATATACCTAGAAATCGAAAACCATGGGGAAATATACCTAGACATCGAAAACCATGGAGCCGTGAACCTAGACACCGAAAACCATGGAGCCGACGAGCTAGACATCGAAAACCATGGAGACATATACTTAGACATCGAAAACCATGAAGAAATATACCTAGGCATCGAAAACCATGGAGAAATATACAGAGACAACAAAAACCATGGAGCCGTGGACCTAGACACCGAAAACCATGGAGAAATATACCTAGGCATCGAAAACCATGGAGAAATATACCTAGACAGCAAAAACCTTGAAGAAATATACCTAGACATCGAAAACCATGAAGAAATATACCTAGGCATCGAAAACCATGGAGAAATATACCTAAACATCGAAAACCATGAAGCCGTCGACCTAGACATCGAAAACCATGGAGAAATATACCTAGACGTCGAAAACCATGAAGCCGTCGACCTAGACATCGAAAACCATGGAGCCATGAACCTAGCGATCAAAAACCATGGAGAAACATACCTAGACATAAAAAACCATGGAGCCGTGTACCTTGACAACGAAAACCATGGAGCCGTCGACCTAGACATCGAAAACCATGAAGAAATATACCTAGGCATCGAAAACCATGGAGAAATATACAGAGACAACGAAAACCATGGAGAAATATACCCAGACAACAAAAACCATACCTACACGTCGAAAACCATGGAGAAATATACCTAGACAACAAAAACCATGGAGCCGTGGACCTAGACACCGAAAACCATGATAGCTAGACAACGGAAACCATGGTAGCTAAACAACGAAAACCATACGGAAAGAGAGGCCCGATATAGTCTGTCTCTCTCGCTCAGTGGCGCGCAAAGAGTGGGGATACCACGTTTAGCGGGGCGGGTGACGTCACGGGCCGAAAATGTCCACCAGGCACGTAAGGGCGTATGTCCAAGCGCCTGCGCACATAACTTACGCCTTTCTGACTCTAAGAAACAGAAGGGATCCCAAACCTCGCGTCCAAAATCTTCAATGTTAGATTTCTCTGGATTGGCTGAACGGATTTTGTTCTACCAAGGACCATTCGAAAGATAAAAAATCATAGAAAATTCAAATCTAATATGAGATTTTTCCCTCAACCCGTTCTCCTGTGAGAACGATTTAAAGTTTCTGTGACGTCATAAAATGCCTACTTTACTGTATATAAGAGTACGGCCGGCTCGCGCGCTACGCTTTTCTTTTAAACTTGGCGTCGAGCCGCTGCCGCGACTCTTGATTCGGTGTTGGTTGCTGGCGTTTGTTTTCATTTTGGATATTTTTATTATTGTCGTGTTCGGGAGGTCGAGTGAGGTTAGTTCTTGCAGAATTTCTTTCTCGTTGAACTCTCCTGAGAGGCCCTTGAGCACCAGAGTTTTTGGTCTCATAAATTTTGGTGTGTACGTGAAAAGTTCTTGACTGTTAGTACGGAGGATGTTTATGATTTGTGTGTGGGCGTTGATGTTTGCGGGTTGGATTGTGGCTTCGTTATTTGAAGTTTGACGAATATGGAACATTTGTGTTTCGATTTTGTTTTCGATCAGCGTAGTGATCATTGCTTTAACGCTGTTCACATTGTTTAGGTGTATTGGCGGAGCCTTAGCATTGCGAACCGTTGGTTCGGGCCGATTTCTGTTTGAGTTGTCATTTTTATGTGTGTTGTTTTCTATATCCATTTCATCGTCGACCTCTGAAATGATGTCAAAATTATTTGAGACGGGTGTTTCGATCCTGCTTGGTGGACTTACATTCGCTGTTTTTTTTTCGGTATTTGCCAGCTGTTGCTTCCCTGGTCTTGTTCGTTGATTTCGGAATTGCCGCGAGAGCCACGAGCGTTTTTGAGGTTAGGGGCGACTGCGTGGATGCTAGCGGTCGTTTTATTTTCGTGGTCTCGCATGAAATCGCGATATTCTTTATTCAGCACTTGTATGGTGCTTATTTTTGGGTTATTACCTTTTTTTTGCATTTTATGGATGTTCGCAGCCTGTTGGTCGTTGGCTTCTTTTTTTCGTTTGCTTTTCGACATGGTGAGGTTATGTCTTATCGGGTCCCCGATGGGGGTGGGGCCTTCTTTTGCACTTTCGTTTATAATATTTCTTCGCGTTATTGCTATGGATGAACTGGTTATATCTATTATTATTTTATGTTTATTTTTATTTTTATTTTTATTAATTCAAGATAGAGAAACTTGGGAATCTGGCGCATTCGTGTTATTGCGCATGCGTCATCGGAAACGATCTGTACGCTACCGAGGTTCGCGTGCGACTGCTGCGCTAGGGCCACCTCTATTCCTTCCATTATTGCCAGACCGTCACAAATGTGTAGACGAAAATAAAATAAAGGTTCTTTGCGTGTCTACTGACGAAAATGTAGCTGACATGATGACGAATACCTCAGAAAAGACACGATTATGTTAGAGATAAAATTACTGATATGATCATCAGATGAATTTCAGAGGAAAGATCAATGTGCAAAAATTAATAAATTGATTGTGTTTATGTATGTTTCTAGGACAGTAATAATTACGAAGTTACACGCACGGAAGAAGAAGAAGAAAAAAAAGGCAAAAGGTTATATTCCTTAGTTGCAATTGATGCAGCATTTCATTTGAATCATTTGTCTAGAAGTGATAACACATATTGTGATCATCTGTGTCTAATATTTAACCCAATTCCAATGTTCTTGTTTAAAGTAGAGTTCAAGTTCAAAAATCTATGTATTCGACAAAGAGAGGGAGTGTGAGTGTTCGGGAATGACGCAATAAGCCGGTAACGCGAGCATCGGTTCGTGGTTCGCGCTCTGCCGGCCGAGGCGCCATGCGACGGCCGTGTCAATTAAAGGACCTCGCGTCCATCATAATTCGGGAATTAGTTATGCGCGCTGACGTCATTGTCGCCACCGCCTGGAGCGACACGCTTGATCAGCCAATTGACATGCGCGCAATTCGTCACCATCGATCGCCTATCGAGCGGTCCTACTTCTCAATCCAGACTCGATAGAGTACAGACACGCGAATTTCGGGCTCCTTCGTTATCTTCGGTCTTCCCGTTTGTATCCGCGGGTATTGTACGCATCTCGTAACCGCCGTACAACCGGTTACGAAATTATCGGTCTCCAAGTCGAGGAGAATCGAACGTCGGGCTTATTTTTCGGGCACGTCATTATAATTAACGATTTATTGGGATTTTTGGGAAGTCGGCATCGCGTTTTGCGTCGCGGCCATCTTGACCACGCGGCCTACGGGAAGACGCTCTCGTGCACGTCGAGACTTACGACCTCGTCGTGTCCGGGATCGAGAGCTCGGGAAATAGTTTATAAAGTCTTGTATCAGGAAAACATTTGTCAAAATAAAATCGGGTTCATCGCATTGTTTGCTGTTTCGCCGTGCGGTTAATTTCTTTTCCCACCTACACCAGATCCTCATTACGCAACATTTTGGTCCTTTGAGCCGGATCTGGTGGGTTTTCTGTGCGACGATTCTGTGAAAAGTGCGGTGATTAAGACTCTGTGACTGTGAAAATTGGGGATTCGGGTTTGTGACTCTGCGATGTGAATTTATTTCCTCAGGACATCGATTTTCGACGGAGGATCGCGCGTGCACGCCACGTGCAAGCGCTCGCCGGCCGGCCACTCGCACGACGCTTGGACTCTACAGAATCTTCATCCGGGATTTCTTCGCGTTTATTTCGAACAAACTCTCAACACCATCGTCGGGTTCAACTCCCAAGCCACCGGGAAACGGGCCAAAGCCAGCAACGAGGCCATCGGGTTCACGGATCCACGCGGTTACAACGGCGAGCAACGGGTCTTCATGCTCCCTGTGTACGGGCTCGCACTACATCGTCGGGTGTCAACAATTTAAGGCCTTGACAAACGAAGCGAGACGGGAGAAAATCAAAGCTTTACGGCTTTGTTACAATTGCCTGGGACGGCACAACGTGACCGCGTGCAAGACGGCCACGAAGTGCAAATAATGCGACCGCAAGCATCATACGATGATCCACGTGGGATGGTCAAAGTTCGGGGATTCAACAGCCCAGCCGGGCTCGGGAGAGGCCAACGGAACATTAGCGGGCCCGTCATCATCGGCTTCAGCGGGAGCAACGCAATGAGATACGGCGGCATTATCTTGTATGGGTACGGGAGCGACAAGAACAGGAGTTCTTCTCGCAACAGGTCAAGCCAACCTTTCTACGTCCATGGGGTCTACATACCGTGTCCGGGTGCTGATCGACATGGGGTCCGAGTTGTCTCTCATATCGGACAAGCTCGTTCAGCGCCTTAAACTACTACGGGAGTCCTCCTCGATTCCAGTCATCGGAGACGGCGGGGTTCCTTCCGGTCACACGCGCGGGCTGGTTAGCTGCACTCTTCATTCGCTTCATTCGGGTGCATTTATTTCAATAAAAGCTCATGTACTCCCCAAGTTAATGCCTACGCTTCCTTCTTTCTCCCTCACAAATATTCATTGGTCGCATTTACGAGGTCTTACGCTGGCAGACCCAGATTTTGCATTTCCTAGTTCAGTCGACCTCATCTTGGGAGTAGATGTCTACGGGCAGCTGATTCGGGCGCGGATCAAACGGGGATCACCAGAGGCGCCTATCGCCCAAGATACGATTTTTGGTTGGGTAATTTTCGGGCCAGTGGTCGAGACTGCATCCACAGCCGGGTTCGTAAACCACGCCGCGGTGGATCACGGGTTTCAGAAGTTGCAGGATCTTCTTACGCGGTTCTGGGTCCAGGAGGAGGTGCCAATCGAAGCGGGCACGGAACTCACACCCGAAGAGCAGGAGTGTGAGTCTCATTTTGTCTCGACGCACTCTCTGGACGAGACGGGTCGGTACGTGGTCCGACTGCCGGTCAAGTCGGGACAACCGAAATTGGGCGATTCCTATCGCACGGCGCTGGCTTGCCTCCACCGGCTCCAACGTAAACTCTCACGGGATGAGACTTATTCGAATCTTTATAGTTCATTTCTCGCTGAGTACGAGACGTTACAACACATGGTTCGAGTGCCTTCCACGTTGCTCCATCGGGAACGGGCCTATTTTCTCCCACACCACGGGGTGTTCAAGGAGAGCAGTACAACGACGAAACTCCGGGTCGTCTTTAACGGGTCGAGCAAGACGGATTCGGGCATATCGCTTAACGATATGCTGCACACGGGTGCAAAGTTGCAACGGGACTTATACGATGTCCGCCTTTGGGTTCGACGTCATCGTTTCGTGTTCGTGACGGACATCACGAAGATGTTCCGACAAATTCGGGTTCATCGGGCGGATTGGGATCTTCAGCAGATCCTCTGGGTCGACGACATCGGGAATGTCGTTCCGTTCCAGTTGACGACGGTCACCTACGGGACGAGACCAGCACCATTTCTTTCGGTTCGGGTTCTGCTACAGCTGGTGCAGGACGAGGATGATAAATATCCTCAAGCGGTCGCTCCCCTCACCAAGGGGCGATACGTTGACGATATTTACGGGGGTGCTGATCAATTATTGGATCTGGCTGCGCAAGCGCAGCAATTGATCGGGATCTGTACGGCGGGCGGCTTTCCACTCGCGAAGTGGCAGAGCAATAACCCGGCGCTACTCTCGCGCATCGGGGTAAACGTCAGCAGCGAGGCTTCACGGGCAATTGAGGACTGCGAGACGAAGGTTCTCGGCCTCTCATGGTTGCCAAATTCTGACGTATTTACGTTTACGACGCTACCGTTCACGGACGGTATGAGAATCACCAAGCGCGTCATTTTATTGGAGATCGCGCAGCTATACGACCCCTTGGGATTCATCGCACCAGTCACAATCCGGGCCAAGATAATCTTACAACAGTTGTGGCTGGAAAAACTGGCTTGGGACGATAACGTTTCGGCACAGGCCAGCAGCGCATGGATCGCCTTTCGTCAGGAGCTAACCCACCTCAGCTCTATTCAGATTCCGAGGTGGATCAACATCGCCACGGGTTCAACGGTCGAAATCCACGGGTTTTCGGACGCGTCACAATTGGCGCTGGGCGCGGTCGTATACGTGCGGGTTACGGGACCAGAGGGCACAACAAAGGTGTCCATGGTGTGCGCGAAACCTAAGGTCGCGCCAATTAAACGGCTCACGATTCCGCGGCTCGAGCTCGCCGCTGCGCTATTGGCGGCGAAACTCACGCGGTACGTGCAGAAAACGTTGGAACTTGATGAGTCATGGGTCTATCTATGGACGGATTCCACGGTTACACTTACCTGGGTAACGAGTCACCCATCTCGGTGGGAAGACTTCGTTCGGAATCGGGTCTCAACGGCTCAAGAGCTCTTACCCCGGGCCCAATGGAAATGCACACCGGCACGGGACAATCCAGCTGATTGTGCATCACGGGGGCTAACCATCCCTCAGCTCGAGCAATTTTCAACGTGGTGGGACGGGCCTCACTGGTTAGCAAAACCCTCAACGCATTGGCCGACGCCTCGCACCGGGACGGAAACTTCAGCGGCGCTCGAAGAGTGGCCAGGTCTTACGCTTACCATCTCAACAACCAAACCACATATTTTCGACCTCATTCTTAAGGGGGGGGGGGGGGTAAGGTTAATTCGGTAAAAAAAAGGCATGTTTTCAAGATTTTTTTTTGGCAATACAGATGGTGTTAGTTTATTCACTCGATCCATACATGATAATGTAACATTAGAACAATATTCTGCTAAATTTTCATTGCAAAATATCAAAAATTGAGCGAGTGACAGTGAATCTCCCGAGGCGCCTCGAGAAAAAGTTGTTTTGCGGTGCCCATCATAGCTCGCAGCCAAATCATCTGAAACAAAAAAATCAAAATGCATTCGTTAAAGGAGATGTTTGTCCAGGTATTCACGAGAGGATTTTTTTTTTTCGATTTTTCAATTTTTCGTAGCACTTGGAAGCCAAAAACCAGATTTTCGCTAAAAAACGGCTAATTTGCTGTTGTAAAATTGATAATTATTGCAAAAAAAAAAAAGCTCTCGACAATACCTGGGGAATTATGTGAAGAAAAACTGTGCAAAATTTTAAATTGATTGGTCCGGTAGATTTTTAGTTATGGTGGGCACGGACTTCAAAAATGACAAGTCTCAGAAAAACGCTTTAAAGTTTTGAACACAAAGAAATCCAGAATTCCAGTTATAAGCGAATTTTATCAACATACCTCACACTAAGTCATCGATGCCAGGCCCATAGAGGTTGTTGCTCATTTCATTTCACACACTTCACTAGCGTAGCAATCGTTGAAAAGATCTATTAAAAATTAATTACCATATGATGTTTTCAAGATCCTCCGTAATTTGGTCTTCAACGGGTATAAAAATACCCATAACTTCGTCAGTTTTGCTCTAATTGACTTGAAATTTTGACACAATCTTCTTAAGATATCATGCATTCAATTAGAAAATTTAAAAAATCCAGAAAATAAAAATTAAAAACCTTACCCCCCCCTTAAATATTCGTCGCTCACACGGTTGTTGAGAATCACCTCTCTACTTTTTAAGGCGATTTATCGCTTTCGAGGAGCGGGTCACGGTACGTCGGTATCAGCCATCACACCGGGAGACCTGGAGAATTCACGGCTTTATTGGATAAAAGCCATCCAGGGAGCGTACTTCACTTCAGAGCTCAAAGTACTCAGCTCGGGCCAATTTCTCCCGAAATCGCACATTATCACGCGATTAACCGGGTTCATCGACCATCAAGGCATCCTCCGGGTCGGGGGAAGACTGAAGCACTCAGCCTTACAACCTGAGAGCAAACACTCAGTTATTCTCCCACGGGATTCGCCACTGACGGAGCTGCTTATTGCGGACGCCCACCATCGGACGTTCCACGGAGGAACGCAGCTCACGTTAGCGTATCTTCGAAAGAGTTGTTGCGTCATCGGCGGACGTGCACCGGTGCGTTCGTTTATACTGCGTGCGTACGCTGCGCTCGCTTTCGTGGACTTAAGGCTCAACAACTCATGGGTCAGTTGCCAATCGCTCGGGTAACACCGGCTCGACCTTTTCTCTTCACCGGGGTCGATTACGCCGGGCCAATCTCACTCAAGAGTTGGCGCGGGCGCGGGAACAGATGCTACAAAGGCTGGTTGTGCATCTTCGTCTGTTTTTCCACCTCTGCTCTGCACCTTGAGGTTGTTACAGATACAACATCGGAGGCCTTCATCGCAGCACTTCGTCGCTTCACCGGGAGACGCGGGATTTGTCACACGATCTACAGTGACTGCGGGACGAACTTCCAGGGTGCAGCTGCTGAGCTACGACGGATGTTCATCGGTGGAACACGTGATTCCGAGAACATCGCGCGACTGGCAGCAAACGACGGGATAAAGTGGGTCTTCAACCCTCCGGGCGCCCCTCACATGGGCGGGAAGTGGGAGGCAGCGGTTAAATCCGTCAAGCACCACCTCAAAAGGACGGTAGGTGAGACAAGCCTCACGTTTGAAGAATTTACAACTCTTCTCACACAAATTGAGGCCGTACTCAACTCCCGTCCGCTGGAGCCACTATCGGAGGATCCGGACGACCTTTCGGTCCTCACACCCGGGCACTTCCTCATCGGAGAAGCGCTCACAACGATTCCTAAGCCTTCGCTACGGGACGTCAACACTGCCAGGCTCTCGCGCTGGCAACTGGTCCAGGAGCGGCTCCAATTCTTCTGGGATCATTGGGCAACAGGATACCTGCAACGGCAGCAGGTCATTTCCAAGTGGCACCATCCGTCACATCAAATCCGGGTCGGGTCAATGGTCTGCTGACCAACGAAACCCTGCCGCCAACGCGATGGCCTCTCGCGCGGGTCTTGGAACTCCATCCGGGCGAGGATGGCCTCACCCCGGTAGTCACCATCACAACGGCTACATCCACCTTCAAGAGGCCAATAACCAAGCTGGCCATCCTTCCTATACCACAGCCGGAATCAATCGACAGCACGGCTGCCGATGGCGGGCGGGATGTTCGGGAATGACGCAATAAGCCGGTAACGCGAGCATCGGTTCGTGGTTCGCGCTCTGCCGGCCGAGGCGCCACGCAACGGCCCTGTCAATCGAAGGACCTCGCGTCCATCATAATTCGGGAATTAGTTATGCGCGCTGACGTCATTGTCGCCACCGCCTGGAGCGACAGGCTTAATCAGCCAATTGACATGCGCGCAATTCGTCACCATCGATCGCCTATCGAGCGGTCCTTCTTCTCAATCCAGACTCGATAGAGTACAGACACGCGAATTTCGGGCTCCTTCGTTATCTTCGGTCTTCCCGTTTGTATCCGCGGGTATTGTACGCATCTCGTAACCGCTTTACAACCGATTACGAAATTATCGGTCTCCAAATCGAGGAGAATCGAACGTCGGGCTTATTTTTCGGGCACGTCATTATAATTAACGATTTATTGGGATTTTCGGGAACTCGGCATCGCGTTTCGCGTCGCGGCCATCTTGACCACGCGGCCTACGGGAAGACGCTCTCGTGCACGTCGAGACTTACGACCTCGTCATGTCCGGGATCGAGAGCTCGGGAAATAGTTTATAGAGTCTTGTATCAGGAAAAAACATTCGTCAAAATAAAATCGGGTTCATCGCATTGTTTGCTATTTCACCGTGCGGTTAATTTCTTTTCCCACCTACACCAGATTCTCATTACGCAACAGTGAGGAGTAACTCTGTGAATATATATTGTAACGTTGTGAATTTTAATAGAGCGTATTTCCGTCGAGGTGAGAGTCACTGCAACGCTCACCGACAATAATCACGTTTTATTTCAGAGAAATTCTCCCCCCTCCCCCGCTAGCCCTGATTCCCTCCCCCTTTTGCCCTTCTAGACGCGGAGAGGCTCAGGAGAGCCGATCCAGCGGAGGCGGCGAGGTCTCCGGCGATCTGTCAAGTCGCAGGGCTCGTCAAATACTCCATCGACTTCGATTCCGGACGAAGTCTTCCGGATCGACAGTACAAGAGAGTCCTGCGGCGTCGAGGCAGCAACAACAACGTCGTCGTCATCGTCGGAGACGCAGGAGTCACGGAGGACAATTCGGTCCGTCGAACGACTCCTGCTGACTCGCCGTCTCACAAGAGATTCGAATTGGCCGGGCGAGACCATCTTGCCCGCGAGCTTCGGTATTCCGAGGACAGCGCGGCGCCAGCTGACAAGCGCTGACAGGCTGTCAGTGCCCTCTTTTCGCTAGGATCTCGGGATATCGAAGCTCGATAACGCGAACGCCCAATCCGCGAGCCACAGTCCCGGAATTATTGATTTCATTGGCCAAGGAATTCGGGAGCCAGCGTAGCCTCGAACCGGGCCTCGTGGTCCGGCAAGGCGCTCGCGAGGATCCCGAAAAATCTTCACTCTTACTCTCGGCGTGATAACGCGAGCATCACTAAGTAAATTTTGGTTTCCCCTTTTTATTGTGCCCCCCTTTTGGATTTTTGGACTATTTCCCTTGGCTTCGACCCGGCCATCTTTTTTGGATCATTCTGGCTTTTGGATTTTGGACCTCACGTAAGTCTTTCGTTTTTTATTGTGGCTCGCGACTCGGCGACACGTGTCCGCTGTAACCAAGTTTTCCCTTTGCCCCGTACGTCCCTCCGTTACCCGGTTCGATCCCATTTCCTTTTTCTTTGTCGCTGCGCGTTGTGGTTTCGCGTCTTTAATTTTCTTCCGGGCCTTCATTTTCGATCCTCGCGGAGTTTTGGTCGTCGCGGGTATAAATAAGACGCCGCAAAATTCAGGGACCCGCTGGCCCTGAGGTCCGTGAGTCTCATCTTGCCCTAAAAATTTCTGTAACGGTTGCTGGACCGGAAAACCAGCTGGCGCCCAAGCCCGGTCTTTTTCCTTGCTTAGTGAAATAAATAGTAATTTTCTTTTCGTTTTAATCGGTCTCCCGTGTTGCTTTATTTCCCTTTTTTTTTCTCCTCATTTCAGGGCGCGTTTTTCTTTGCTTTTGGTAACAAAACCGTCACAATATTGAAACGTTTCGCCATTCGGTGTCTGAGGCCGAATGTCGAAACTTAGGATTTTTTAGATCCTCTTCTCAGAGAGGCAGTGGCTCAGTGGTAACGGGCCCGGCTCCCACCCAGCGAGCCGGGGTTCGATTCCCGCCGCCGACACCAATGGATTTTTTCTAAGTGTCCCAAGCTGTACTCTCTGTGGTTCGGAACCCACGTAAAAATACAGGTCCATAGTGTGCGTAGTGGAGGAAAAACAAAAAGTGGAAACATAAAAGGCGAATAATGGAAATAAATAGAGGAAATATAGGAAGCACACCATGTAAAAACCTGACAAGGGTATGCATGTAAAACTCCACTACTACTAGATCCTCTTCTCTTCTTTAGGAGAGGTCAGTGTGCAGGTTCGTGCACTGACCGGCGAGTCTTGCCCAGGATGGGTTATCACCTTCAGATTTTCCCGTCTTGCGATCCGAGGAGATATCTCGAATCGGCTCATTACACTTTCGTCCGGATCATTAAAGCCTTTTATTGACTTTAATATACGACGATAGTCGTATAAATGCTTCTAATTTCTTATGATTGTGTATATTTTTATACACAAACCTTATAGGCGCACGGGGGATACGTCGCGCAAGCGAAAGCGCTCCAGCCGTTGCCCTCTGGCAGATTTCTCTATGACTAGAAATCCAGCCAGGGATAAGGCCGTTCCGTTACAATATACACTACTCACAAAAATTAAGGGATATTGGAAAAAAATTGAAATTCGAAGGTGTTTTGAACAAGCGATAACTCGAAGAAAAATGGTCGTATGGGAATCTCAAAAAAAGGAAATTGTAGCTTCAAGTGTCTAGTATCCGGATGTTGGGTGTACATTTTTTTGTCGTCTGCGGTTTTCAAGTCGTCATCCGAAAACCAAAGAGAAAAAAATTCTCGAAATTTTTGCTCGTCTTCGAAATGGTCTCCGGACTTCAAATAATTTTTTTCCATCATTCGACCAACTTACTCTTTTAGGTAATTTAATCGATTCAATTCGATTTTTTAAAGAGCTCTGTACGATTTTTTACTGTGGAGTTATCATCGATCAAAGCAGAAAAGTAAATTTTAACTTTGACAATCAATTACTCGGGAACTAATGGTCCTATAGAAAATGAAAGTTCGGTTTTGGAAACTGCAAAACATTCTCTATGACGAGAAATTAGTGACTGTTTTTTCAAAAGAGAATTTCAAAGTGATAATGCAGACTGAAAAAAATGTTGAATATTGTCAAATTAAGGATATTTGGAAAACATGGGATAAATTTGGATATAATGCATAAACGAAAGATATCGTCGGTAATTTTTTAACCTCGGAGTATCCCTAAAAAACTCTCAAAGTTGGAAAGAGCTGCGATTTTTTTTTCTTAGTGCTCCGAGGGTTCCATTTTGACGTTTCTGTCAAAAATCACTGTCCGAAGCAATTTTCCCATCCCTACTCATTTTTTAACTGCAGGTGGTATTTTTTTTGTCAATGGATACTTTTGCATGAAAAAGTCACGCATCATTGCTAGGAGAAAAAGAAACACCACTTGCAGTTGAAAAATGAGTAGGGATGGGAAATTGCTTCGGACAGTGATTTTTGACAGAAACGTCAAAATGGAACCCTCGGAGCACTAAGAAAAAAAAATCGCAGCTCTTTCCAACTTTGAGAGTTTTTTAGGGATACTCCGAGGTTGAAAAATTACCGACGATATCTTTCGTTTATGCATTATATCCAAATTTATCCCACGTTTTCCGAAATATCCTTAATTTGACAATATTCAACATTTTTTTCAGTCTGCATTATCATTTCGAAATTCTCTTTTGAAAAAACAGTCACTAGTTTCTCGTCATAGAGAATGTTTTGCAGATTCCAAAACTGAACTTTCATTTTCTATAGGACCATTAGTTCCCGAGTAATTGATTGTCAAAGTTGAAATTGACTTTTCTGCTTTGATCGATGATAACTCCACAGTAAAAAATCGTACAGAGCTCTTTAAAAAATCGAATTGAAGCTGATTAAATTACCTAAAAGAGAAACTGTTGGTCGAATGATGAAAAAAAATTATTTGAAGTCCGGACACCATTTTGAAGACGAGCAAAAATTTCGAGAATTTTTTTCTCTTTGGTTTTCGGATGACGACTTGAAAACCACAGACGATAAAAAAATGTACACCCAACATCCGGATACTAGACACTTGAAGCTACAATTTCCTTTTTTTGAGATTCGCATACGACCATTTTTCTTCGAGTTATCGCTTGTTCAAAACACCTTCGAATTTCAATTTTTTTCCAATATCCCTTAATTTTTGTGAGTAGTGTATATATCTATATATATTAGGGTGCTTCAAAAAAAATCGACTTTTTTTTTTTCTTGACGGTGCAATCGAATACGTTGGTATTCCATGCGAAAATGATTCTCCCAAAATTTGGGACCTGTAAAAAAATTTTTAGAGGTCGCGCAAATCACTTTTATATATTTTTGCTATAATCATGATTTAACTCTGTTTATTTTTCATGGTCGCAACAAAATATAGTAATGCTTGAACAAAAAGTCATTTTCCTAAAATTTGAGTTTAAAACAAAAAAATTCAGCGCTTCCGCAAACGTCTTTAAGAATTTTTTTTCTATTTCAGCATAAAATCACGGAATAAAAGTTTCAGGGCTTCAGTGCGGTAACAAAAAATGTTAGTAATTGATGTTTAAAAATTAAGAACGTTGTATGACGACGGACAAACCTGAATTTTTTGTTTTCAGTTTTTCTTACATACAAAATGGTTTGCGAGCCTAATTTCATTGGACAAAGTTGTTACGAATTGAAAAAAGAACAACGTACTCTAAATTCAAAATTGTCCGAGTTAATCTGTATTTGTTATATAATGAAGAAAATTTCAAAAAAAATTTACGACCCATTTGAAAAAAAAAACTAAATAAGGTTTCTTCGATGTTACATAAAACTGTATGCAAAGCTTAAAGAGGCTCCACCATTCAGAAATCGAAATATTTGATGTTGAGAATTGGAATTTTTAACATACGCTCTTATGAGAAACTACTAAAAATTGTGATTTTTATAAATAAATATTTCGACTTCTACATGGTGACACCTTTCAAAACTGCGCGAGCTATTAGACATCACTATTCTCTTTGTGTGGTGCAAATTTAAAAGAATTCTATCGATGGAAAATTCGGCAAAAAACGTCGTTAATTTCCCAAAATTTTGTTATTTATTTTTATTTTTGATCTGAAGACCGTCGTAATCATTTCCTGTATTTTTTTTCTACTTGACGAGAAGTACATAATGATGTGGTTTCCTTTTGAAATCACAAGTAAGTACTTTTGAGTATTCCATAAAAAATCAACACGCTTAATATTGAAGCCTGTCAAAAAAAAATTTAGTGGTCATCCGCAGCGAGTTTTCCATTTTTTAATGGTTACTCCGGCTGAATGGACCGCGCACTAATGGCTTTAATAGAGCAACTGTTACAGTTGCTAATGGTTGAAAGAGCAGTATCTCTGAGGACAGAGTTCGACTGATACGTTAAAAAGAAATGAAGATCAACAGCAATATCTTCTGCAAATTGTGAACGACCATAGAAAAAAATATGCTTCTTGTAGGACGAATATCTCATTCGAATTTTGCAACTAATATTACACATCGATGTCAAATAAAATCGGATTGCTTGACTGAGAGCGTGAAATTTGGAAAAAAAAATCACAATATCAGTTGCAAGATTCGAATGAGAATTTCGTCCAACAAGAAGGGTATTTTTTCCTTTGGTCGTTGACGATTTGCAGAAGATATTGCTATTGATTTTCATTGTTTTGTTATGTATCCGTCAGACTCTGTCATCAGAGAGACTGTTCTTTGGATTGTTAACAACACTAAAGGGTAGTAGTAAATTTAACGCAATTGCAGCCGCGTCATTTTTGCCGGAATAACAATAGCAAAATATCGAAAACTCGCTGGGGGTGACCACGATTTTATTTGTACAGCCTTCAATATTAAGATGATTCGTTTTTCATGGAATACTCAACGGTCGTTACTTGTGATTCGGAGCAAACCATATTATTTAGAGATGCGGTAGCGTCTTGACGCCAAGTATTAAAAAGAAAAGTTCGAATCGACAAGGCAAGTTGCGCCGCGTTATATATATTCCCCTGCAATTAGATAAAAACTGCAGAAAAAGATTAGGACGGTCTTCAGATTAAAACAGGAAAAAAAACACACATTTTGGGAAATTAATTTTTGCACATCAATCACTAACATATTTCTTTACGACACAGAAAAACTGACACTTTTATTCCGTGATTTTGTGCTAAATGATAAAAAAAAAATTCTAAAACACGTTTGCGGCAGCGCTGAACTCTTTTGTTTCAAACTCAAATTTTAGGAAAATGACTTTTTGTTCATGCATTAACATTTTTTGTTGCGACAATGAAAAATAAACAGAGTTAAATCATGATTCTAGTAAAAATATTGTGACGTGGTCACTTTTGCTGCCAGCTGTCGAGCCGCGGCGAGAGCTACCGGATCCCAGTCTGGGACCGGCCTTTTCTTTTTTATCTGATTTCAGCCCCCCCCAGGATCGAGGAGGACCGAACGAGCCGACGAACTTGGAGAAAACACCACGAACTTCCCTGAACATTCCCGCGAGCGCGAGCGAGCGACCCACCGACCGAGCGAACGGCTGATTCGCCCTAAAACTCGCGCACTTGACCCACTTACGAATTTCTCCCTCCCTCCCCCGCGTGTCCATTTTCGTGTTCCCCCCTTAGCCCCACTCACTTTAGCCCGCACACACTCGTTTTTCGCGACAAGCGTCGAGTCGCGGAAACCGTGTCACCCATCGTCCCTCCGACAAGGCTTGTCCGTCGAGTCGGAGGAAACTCAACGGTTTCCGCGGCGTCCAGGCGCGTTTTCGACAATACGACCGCGACTCTGCCACGGCTGTTTTGACAGCCGTGGGCGCCGCCATCTTGCTCGAGCCTCGGTCTCGCGAGGCAGGCAGCGTGGCGCCAGCGCCCGGTCGCGAGACCGACGTAGGCGCCACCTGTGTGCGATCTCGCGAGGCCGACGCTCGATAAGCGGATCAATAATTGGTCGGCTCTAAAGCCGCGTTTCGATTGGCTATCGGAACGTTCGCGAAGCTTCGCGAGCGTCCCGAGGGGCTGGAGGTGACGCTCGAGCTCTCTCTCTTCCGCTTCGGACTCGACACGCGTAACATCGCTGTCCAGTTTTTTTTGTGTTTCTCTTGAGATTTTGTGTGCAAATTATCAAAGTTAAATCATTACGACGACCCGGCTTCCCGAAGGACCACTCTCTGAGCATTTTCTGGATTACTTCGGCATCGTATTCTCGTGTTTTCTCTCAAAACCGAGACGACAAGTAAGTCCTTCGATTCTTGCCGGGCGTGCGACGCCATTTTCCCCTTGTCGTTGACTCTTCCCCAAACACCCAAATTTTCGTCATTTTCGTTCGCTTTCTCGAACTTTTCGTTCGAGAAAGAGATTATTTCGTCGGTCAGTCGACGCGACGAGTGTTGTGCCATCGAGTTTGCCCCCGTGAATCACCCGTGAAATCGTTTTTGCCCCTTTTTGCCCGTCATTCCCTCCCGTGATTTTTCGAGTCAGTGTTTCGCGTTTTCGAGCCCCGTCGCGATATTTTCTTGCCTATTTTTCGACTCCCATCGTCGATCGCCCACCTCGTGTCCCCTTTTTCGTCATTTGTAGCCCCGTTTTCGTGTTTTTCGCGTGTGACGCGAGTGAGATTTCGCTCGATTCATTCAATCGGGTTCCGCCGACGCGGCCCGGTTCGAGCGTCCGCGTGGTTCGTTCGATCGCGTGGCTCGCTCGCGCGTCGTTCCCCTTTTTGTCACTGGTATTGTAAGACGCCTGAGTTTCAGGGACCCTCTGTCCTTGCGTTTAAGTTTTTCTTGATTCTCCCTGAGCCAGTCCAATTTATTTTCATTAATACAACTCATTTATTATTGTTTTCGTTCAATTTTTGGCCATTTTTTTTGTAACGGTTGCTGGACCGATTTAACCAGCTGGCGCCCCTTATTTTTCTCATATAAATTCCCTTATTTTCATTGTATAAACTCGCTAAATAAATCCGAAACTTGTTTTTATCATTTTAATTCATTTTTCGCAGCGTTTATTTATTTTTCCCCCACAATTTCTCTTGCGCTTGTGTCGAACCCGTCACAAATTTTTGGCGCCCAACGTGGGGCCTGAAAAACATATTAATTATTAACTTTTCCCCTTTTTCTCATAATACCTTTCAATAACAAACAAAAAAAGTTCCAATTAATTAATTTCAGCCATTTCGAACCATTTTTTGACTTTTTTTGACCTGATTTTTCGTGTTTCGCGTCTCGCCCGAGTGAATCGGTGCGAGAAAATTCTTTTTCGTTGTCTCATTGTTTTAGCGTGCAAAATAGTGCTCACCAGTGACCCCCCTCCCCTTTCACGCGTTCGACGATTGCACAACGCTTCGGCGCGAGACTGCCGAACGTTAATTCTCTTGTTTTGACGACCTCGAGATTTCCTATCCCATTTTCCTTGTGGTTTTCGATATTTTTCTGACTTGTGGAATATTTATGTGATAATCAAGAGTAATTCTGTTCGATTTTTGAGTTTTTTTTGCGTGTTTGTCGAGTTTTGCGTGATTACGCCACTCGACGTGAATATCGCCCTTCCCCCCCCTCTCAGCAATAACCCTCCGTGCCCAATATTCGTCGTAAAAATTCCCCGAAAAATATTCTCGCCCTCCCAACGTGATTAAAAATAATTTTCGTCAATTCCGTGACGATTAAAAATTCCCTCTTGTCAATTATTCCCCTTTTGTCACTAATTTTTCGTTTTTCTTTGAAATTTCGGGTTTTCAACCGATAATTAAATGACCTTTTGTTCTTTTCATTCCCTAGCATAATTTTGGTCAAGTTTTCGGGCCAAATAAATTACGTTCCGTTTTCTAAATTTTTATTTCGTTCCCTTTTCTCATTTTTACTATTTTTAATTCCTTTTTTGAGATAAATTCACTCCCCCTCGTCATAATTGCGCTTCGTGGAGTGCAATCGAATCCCCTTTTGATCAAAAATTTTCCAATAAACTCTATTTAATTTATTTTCGTATTTTCCCCGTATTTTCTCCCTTTTCACGATGGATCCCCCGGTTAGCGTTCCGGTTTCGACCGTAACGGTGACTACCCCTATTTGTGCAGCCCCTACGACCACAACAGCAACGAGTAGTGGCTTGGGTCACACTCAGTATCGACCGGCACCCACTGGCCCCTCAATAACGGCCCTAACTAATGAAATAGAGGGCCTGACGGATTTTTCCGAGATACTTTTCCGTGGCGATCGAGCAGGCATAAGCCTGGAGGGATCGATCGAACAAGTCAAGGATCGGCTCTTGAGACACGAGATCCGAGCTCGTTACCCCTACATTCCCATCCATTGGCGTGAGCATCGCGACAATCGAGTCGGTCTTCCGTACACGCTGATACATGCGTTGGAAGTCCCGGATGTCGCCGAAGTTTTGTGGCCTCCGCCAACGCCAGCACCAACCCTGCCTATTCGGTCTTCGTCTCCCCCTCCTCCGGTTCCCTCGCCCCGAAGTCGACCATCCCAGGCAACCAACCCATTCAGAGCCCCCCCAGAAGCCAACCGTCCCTTGAACCGGACTTCAGTTTAGAAGAAACGCCCGAAAATTTGCCCGAACCCTTAATCCCTCTTCCCGGACGAACCCCTGGTCCAACCGTGACATTTGCCCTTCCCCCTTCCCCTGAAATGACCAGACGATCTCTCCCTCCTCTTCCCCTGTCCCACCGACCTCGCTTATTGATTCCTGATGTCCCGGAACCCCATTTTGACGACCCAACAGACTTTACGAGAACGTACACAGTTCCAACGACCCGACCCCAACACAACAGCACCCGTCTGCCCCCAGTCCTTCCACCAGCACCCAGACGGAGTTTACCATCTGCCCTCCCCACAACAAGCCACAACACCACCCGAACAGAGCTTTCTTCCACGCGGTTGGGCCGAGACAATCACTCCGCCAACCACTGGAAGAAATATGGCCCAAAATTTGCCGGAAAACGCGAAGAAGACGCGGAGGAGTTCCTTCAAGAACTCCATGAGTACGGTCTGGGTCAAGATTTGTCTGAGGACGAATTATTGCGCGCGTTGCCCGAGGCGTTCACAGGCGCTGCGCGTCTGTGGCATCGCGTTGAGAAAAGTAACTGGCATGATTACGAAGGTTTCGTATTCCATTTCAGAGAACAATTTGGCCACGGTGATTTGCAGGATCGTCTGAGGCACGAGGTGGAACTTCGTACCCAGGGGCCTGGCGAACCCGTCGCCGAATATTTAGTCAAGTTAAAGGCCCTTTTCGACCAGTTCAACCCTCCCCTTTCCCTCGAGACCCAATTGGATATTTGCTATCGCAATTTGCACCCCGATTTCTCCGCCCACATCAGACGAGACGAGGTACAAAGTTACCTCGACCTCAAGCGTATGTGTCGGCGTAGAGAAGAGCTCGTTGAACGAGCTAAGGCATATCGCCCACCCCCGAGTGCACGCCAATCGTCCTTCCCTTCAAGTGCGTACAAGCCGGCCGAAAAAGCCACACCAGGCAAAGTGGCGGCGTTACAGGCTCCGAAAGACGCCCAGACGGCCCTGAAAACTCCGAATCCTCCCCAACCAAAACCCAGTCCGACAAATCCTCAACCTCAACCCATTCGGACCCAAAAACCCAGCTACGCGTCAGTAGCAGGAGCGGAGAAATCTCCTCGCTCGCAACCCCTCCCGAAAATTCCCCCTTTGTGTGAAGTAGCTCCGAAAACCTGCCCCCAACAGACTCCTCAGCCCCCTTGCTACAATTGTCGCCTCCCTGGCCATTTCTGGCGGGAATGCGTCAAACCGATCGGAAGGTTTTGTAGAATCTGCGGCTATCCGGACGTGATAGTCAGGACTTGTCCGCGCTGTTCGAGAGGACAGGCGGGAAACGGCCAGCCGGGGGGACAGTAAAGTCCTCGCCCCCCCAGGAGCCAACACCCCAGTGGCCCAAAACCCGTTCTCCGTTAGAAAAACCCTCCCAAACTCCTTTTTTGCCAAACAAACCCGTCCAGAATCCCTTTGAGTCAAGAAATTCCGACCGAAAATTCCCAGAACCCTTGAAAATTCCCAGTTTGCCTAAAAATCCAGTAGAATCTTCCCCTTGTAAGAACGACCCTGAACCCCTTGAGGTGTTCGTGTCGATGCCCGAACCCAGTGAAGACCCCAATTCGTCAAGCCAACTCATATTCACCCCAAAATCTCCGAATCAACTCGGCCCGGTGCGCCGAGTCATCAGCCTCCCTTATCAAGACGACCTTGGAAACTCAATGAAATTAAGTTTTCCTGATTTTGAAACCCTCGACCGATTCCTAAGAAAACAAAACCCCAACTCCCTTAAAATTCCCATTCCATCGCCCTGAACCCCTTAAAAATCCCAGTTCGACAAACCAACCCCCAAAAATTCCCTTCAAAACCCCTCCACAAGACGAGAAACTCCCAAGCAACCCTGATTCCGCACCCAGAACCACCAGCTTCCCTTGTAGAGACAACTTCGGCAACGCGCTGAAATTAAGCCGTCCCAATTTTGATACCCTCGACATATTCCTCGGTAAGGAATCCGAGAAACCCGTACCCAACGGCGAGCCGCAGCCCGGATGTTCAAAAGATCCGAGCCACTCGCCACCCAACTCTCCCGAACTTCCGTCTCAGTATGAATCAGCCCTTTCCACCCCAATTTACCCAGAAAAACGCCCTCAGAGCCCTGTTCAGCTTCAGGAAATCGCCCCGTCGGATTTTGCTACGCTAGGAGACATGCTTGCCGCTCTCCAGCGTCGTAACGTCGATAACCGACATTTTCTTTGGTTAAAGATCGAGGATCGACTGTGTCGTGCCTTGGTCGATGGAGGTTCGTGTCGAACATACCTCGACAAGGATCTGGCCGGCATCCTTGGATCTCATTTGTCTCCATCCCCCGACGGTATTTTAGTGCCTGGAAATAATGTACTTCCAGTTTTTGGTGAATTGTATCTCACGTACGAGATAGGTGGACGAACAGCACACCTTCGTACTCAATTGGCTTCGTTAGGATACGATTGTATCCTCGGGATAGATTTCCTTCGCGCACTCGACTTACGTGTCGATTATGGTAGCGATACGTGGCGAGTGGGAAACGGTCCAGTTCGTTCGTTCAGCCCCGAAGACATTGAAGCCCACCCAATTAGAGCCTATCCCCCGTGCGCCGGTCTGGCGATTGCAACAGACTCGGCTGCTAAGAAAGTAACCGCCCTTTTAGATGAGTTAATCCCTCCCAAAACGTCACCCATCCTCAGTGTTACCCATTTAGCAGAACACAGTATCGATGTTCAAGGTCACCCCCCAATTCGACAAAAGGCCCGAACAATTTCTCCGTACCTCCTGAAAGTCGCTCAGAAAGAGGTCGATCAGATGTTTGAGGAAGGAGTTATTGAGAAAGCCGATAGTCCATGGCTCAGTAACCCCGTGATCGTCACGAAGTCCAACGGAAAATACAGGTTTTGTATCGACTTTCGAGACGTGAACAAAGTGACCCGGAAAGACGCGTACCCCCTCCCAAACATGGACAGAATCCTTGACGGACTGCGACGAGCCCGTTACATTTCCAAACTTGACTTGAGCCAGGCCTATTTTCAGATTCCCGTGGAGCCCGCCAGCAGGCCAATAACTGCCTTTTCAGTCCCAGGACGCGGACTGTTTCAATTCAAACGGATGCCCTTTGGACTGACGAACGCCCCTGCGACTTTTCAAAGACTAATGGACAGACTAATTGACCCTGCATGGGAGCCCCATGTTTTTGCTTATTTGGATGACGTCATTATTGCAACGGAGACAGAGGACGAACACTTTGACTTTCTCCGACGAGTATTGACGGCTTTTAGGGACGCCAAGATGGAGATCAACCGCGAAAAGAGTGAGTTCTTTTGCGCGGAAGTGGCTTATCTTGGATACGTCATTGGACCCGAAGGACTTAAAGTTGACCCTGACAAAATAGCCCCCATTCTGAATTACCCTCCGCCCACCAATATCAAGCAAGTCCGACGATTCCTCGGAATGGTCGGATGGTACGCCCGATTTTTGCCCGACATTTCCCGTGATAAAGCCCCCCTTACCCGTTTGACCATGAAAGACGTTCCCTGGACATGGGGACACGAAGAACAAAAAGCCTTTGAGACCCTCCGTAATGCTCTGACCCGTACCCCCATTTTGATTCGCCCCAATTTTGACAAGCCCTTCACTATTCAGACGGACGCAAGCGACGTGGCTATCGGCGCAGTCTTAACCCAGGAGGTGGACGGTGTCGAGCACCCGATCGTCTTCGCGAGCCGCCTTTTGTCCTCCCAAGAGCGCAAGTACACGGTCACCGAGCGTGAGTGTCTTGCCGTTCTCTGGGCAGTTAAGAAATTGAGACCTTACATCGAGGGCACGCACTTCACCGTGATCACAGATCACAGTAGCCTTACGTGGCTACGAAGTATTCGAGATCCAGCAGGGCGACTCGCCCGATGGGCGCTCGCCATGCAAGCCCTGGACATGACGATTGTCCACCGTAAAGGAGCCCTCAATGTAGTCCCGGATGCCCTCTCCCGTATGTACGAGTCAACCGACGCAGCCCTGTGTGCTTTAGGGAATGCGGTCGACTCATGGTATGAAGACAAAAAGAATAGTATTCGTGAGTTCCCTTGGAAATACCCCAATTGGAAAATAGTGGAAGATAAGATCTATTACCACCGTCCTCACCCCGTAATTGACCCAGCCCTTTCCGATTTAGATGCTTGGAAATTAGTCCTTCCTTTAGAATCCAGACCACGAGCCCTCAGTCAAGCCCATGATTGCCCTCAAGCCGGTCATCTGGGAGTCGACAAAACGTATCATCGGCTCACACAAGATTTCTTTTGGCCCGGTATTTTTCAAGACGTTGCAAAATATGTCGGACGATGTCCGGCGTGTCAGCTCCATAAGGTCTCTCAAGGACAACCGAGCGGCCTTATGAGAGAGCGCACGACTTCTGGTCCTTGGACAGTCGTCGCCGCCGACGTCATGGGTCCGTTCCCCCCCAGTAAGTCCCAGAATCGTTATGTGATCGTATTTCAAGATTTGTTCACGAAATTCGTCGAGGCCAGAGCTGTTCGAGTTGCCACAGGACAGACAATAATGTCGGCATTCGAAAATCTGGTTCTGAACCGTTGGGGATGTCCGAAGTATTTGTTGACGGACAACGGAACGGAGTTCGTTAATAACTTCGTCACGAACCAACTTAAGCAATTAGGAATCCATCAGACCACCGTCCCCCCGTACCATGCCCAAGCCAACCCTGTTGAACGAGTCAATAGGACCATCAAGACAATGATTTGCACCTTCATCCCGCAAGACCAGCGAGATTGGGATAAGCATCTCCCCGAGCTGTGCTTCGCGATCAACACAGCTGTCCAATCCTCCACAATGATGACCCCTGCCTTTTTGAATTTAGGTCGCAATCCCCGTCCTGCCAAAGCCCTCCGAGACGAAGATCCAAACCCTCAACCCTTAGACCCTGGTGACCCGGATTTGTGGAATGATCGCATGAAGCGGCTCCCACTCATCCACGATTGGGTCCACCGAAATTTGGAACAAGCCGCGAAGCGGCAAGCCCATTATTATAACAAAAACCGTAAGGACACCCGTTACAGCGTAGGAGACCTGGTGATGAGGAAACATCGAGTACTCTCGTCAGGAGTCCAGAACTTCGCTGCGAAGTTAGCCCCCCGATTTAATGGCCCTTATAAAATTTTGAAAATCCTTTCCCCAGTCGTGTACGAGATCGAAGACCCAGAAAGTCGTAAAAATCCCAAAGTCCACATCAAAGACCTCAAACCCTACAGACCGCCCGAAGAACCCAACGATGATGAGAATGATGAGGCGACCGAAGCTGCCGCCCCACAACCCCCGTTACCTGATACCGTTGACGTGGAACCGGAAAACTCCGCTCCACGCCGTGCAGGCCTGAGGCCAAGAAAACCCCATTAGTCATTGAGTAACTCCCCTAGCCATTGAGAATATTAGCCCTTGAATTAATTCTTTTGTTGTTTTGCGTTTTCTTTCAGAGTAATGAGTTTAATGTGGATGGCAAGGCGTAGGGTCGGGCGGCCGCCATATCGGTTGCCACTCGGCACCGCGACGCCGTATGAATATGGCGTGTGGCGGACATCGGGCCACATTTCCTCCCTGTCCGTCTTCCCCCTTCCCCCCATTGAGCCCTTCCCCAGCCTCGGGCTGTTCCGAGGCGAGGACTGTCGCTGCGAGGAGTGTGATCCTCACGACCCGCAGCCGATGGCCCCCCCCTTTATTCCATGCATTTGCGTCCCGAATCCCCAGAAGGCCAAATTTACCCCCTCGATGCCACCATCCCAGAACCTCGCCCCCCGTCCCCAACCCCATCACAGCGTTCCCTTCCGTCTTCCCAATCCTCGGAATCCTACTCCGACGAGTCGGCCTCGTCCGCGGAAACCGTGGTACCTCCGGCGCCTTCCCCGATGTTGCTGCTCCCCCGGGCGCAGGCTGAGCCTGTGTCCGGGTCGCTGCCGCGTCCGACGCGGGCGCCGGAGAGGCTCCGGGCCACGGCTGAGGCCGCTCAAGCACTCCTTCCCCCCCCAGCGACCCTGTACATCCCCCCAACCTGGCCCGAGTTCCTCCTCCTCCAACCCTGCTCCCCAACCCCTACGAGCTCTCCTGACCGTCGTTCAGGACGGCCACCCCACTTCCTTCATCCCAGGGGAGATCCTTGGATCCTACTCCCATCCCGATGACCCCATCCCTTGCCCCTGCTCCTCCTGCGACCATCCCTTCACTCTTTTACCCTAATCCCTCCAGTTTCGCCCCGATTTCCCGATTCCCCAGAACCCTACAACCCCCCTCTGCCTCTGTGCCCTTGCGCCCTATTCCCCGAGCCCTGACACCCCCCGTTTACCCCTCCGCTTCCCTCAATACCCCCGTTGCTCCCAGCCCTGTTTCTCGTTCCGCCCCTCCTCCCTTGATGCCCCAAAATCCATCGTCTTCGTACGTTCCTCGTCCCATGCCACCTCCCCTAACACCCCAAAACCCAACACCCCCTCGTATCCCTCGCCCAGCCCCAGCTCTAATTCCACCCCTTATGCCACGAACCCGAACACCATCTCCCCCTCACCCAAACCCGACACCTATCCCACCCCTGATGTCCCTTCGAGTCCCTGTTCCGCCCTGTCTTCAACCTCCGGGACCCGAGGAGCCTTTCTGCTGGGGTTGCGATCGGCCCGGTCACGACACCGAAAGGTGCCGTTTCCGGATCGAGAACCGGCCTCGGCGGGGAGGACCCTCGAGCCCCCGGCGCTAATTGCCAGCCCACCCTAGCCCCTAGCCTCGATGCCCGCCACAAGCCCCAAGAGGGCGAAATAGAAGCAGCGTAGAACTGGACTTCGGAGTCCACGTCATCAAGTCAATCGAGCATCGAAGCCCTCAGAGTAGTCCTGGCTAAAGTCCAACGCGAAGCGGAACAAGGCATCGTAGAAATCTCCAAGACACTCAAAAGACTAGTGGTCCGGTGACCAAAAACTCCATCTATCATCTCATCGCAGTCCCAGCGGAGTGAAGAGAGCCTCTCATATTTTTCTTTCTTCTTGTTATTCAGTATTATTTCCGAGTCAGTTCAGTTTAAGTGTCAAGGGCAAAAGCCTGAGACGTCAAAGATGTTATTTTAAAGCCCAGAGTGCTAGAAACTCTCAACTAGTCCTATGTTAGTCGATATCTTCTCTAATACTCGTTAATCATTGTGATATTGTAACGAAGAGACTGATAATATTAAGTGACCACGAACCCCAGCCCCATGAAACCAAATTGTTAGCCCCAGAGTCCCTAGCCCAAAAATAATTGTTAGCCCCTTTTTGTGATAACATCATCGATGTAATATTAATTTTATTTTTGATACAAGATTTTTCAAGCCAAAGAGCTTCAAGTGTTAAGTTCAATACAAGTCAGTAAAATGCACAAGTCAGTTACATAGTTGTTGAGTTTATTTTTGTTTTATTTCCAGTTCGTTCTTTCCTTCTCCTATAATTCCTTTCCCATTTTGAATTTTCTGAGTCGCTACCCCGGTAATGGTCGAATGACTGCAGCTTGTGTGACGATGCGTACGAGATGGTACTTTCGTCAAGCCGGGGGGAGTTGTGACGTGGTCACTTTTGCTGCCAGCTGTCGAGCCGCGGCGAGAGCTACCGGATCCCAGTCTGGGACCGGCCTTTTCTTTTTTATCTGATTTCAGCCCCCCCCAGGATCGAGGAGGACCGAACGAGCCGACGAACTTGGAGAAAACACCACGAACTTCCCTGAACATTCCCGCGAGCGCGAGCGAGCGACCCACCGACCGAGCGAACGGCTGATTCGCCCTAAAACTCGCGCACTTGACCCACTTACGAATTTCTCCCTCCCTCCCCCGCGTGTCCATTTTCGTGTTCCCCCCTTAGCCCCACTCACTTTAGCCCGCACACACTCGTTTTTCGCGACAAGCGTCGAGTCGCGGAAACCGTGTCACCCATCGTCCCTCCGACAAGGCTTGTCCGTCGAGTCGGAGGAAACTCAACGGTTTCCGCGGCGTCCAGGCGCGTTTTCGACAATACGACCGCGACTCTGCCACGGCTGTTTTGACAGCCGTGGGCGCCGCCATCTTGCTCGAGCCTCGGTCTCGCGAGGCAGGCAGCGTGGCGCCAGCGCCCGGTCGCGAGACCGACGTAGGCGCCACCTGTGTGCGATTTCTCGCGATGGCCGACGCAGTCTTTGATAAGCGGATCAATAATTGGTCGGCTCTAAAAAGCCGCGTTTCGATTGGCTATCGGAACGTTCGCGAAAGCTTCGCGAGCGTCCCGAGGGGCTGGAGGTGACGCTCGAGCTCTCTCTCTTCCGCTTCGGACTCGACACGCGTAACATCGCTGTCCAGTTTTTTTTGTGTTTACTCTTGAGATTTTGTGTGCAAATTATCAAAGTTAAATTATTACGACGACCCGGCTTCCCGAAGGACCACTCTCTGAGCATTTTCTGGATTACTTCGGGCATCGTATTCTCGTGTTTTCTCTCAAAACCGAGACGACAAAGTAAGTCCTTTTTCGATTCTTGCCGGGCGTGCGACGCCATTTTCCCCTTGTCGTTGACTCTTCCCCAAACACCCAAATTTTCGTCATTTTCGTTCGCTTTCTCTCGAACTTTTCGTTCGAGAAAGAGATTATTTCGTCGGTCGCTCGACACCGACGAGTGTTGTGCCATCGAGTTTTCCCCCGTGAATCACCCGTGAAATCGTTTTTGCCCCTTTTTGCCCGTCATTCCCTCCCGTGATTTTTCGAGTCAGTGTTTCGCGTTTTCGAGCCCCGTCGCGATATTTTCTTGCCTATTTTTCGACTCCCATCGTCGATCGCCCACCTCGTGTCCCCTTTTTCGTCATTTGTAGCCCCGTTTTCGTGTTTTTCGCGTGTGACGCGAGTG
>CM073311.1:1449563-1613007 GCA_037043255.1 Diadegma fenestrale
TCCGCGTTACCCTGTGTAAGGGTTCCTGTGTTGGTACCCTTCAAATTAATCCTAGCCAAAATTCCCCTCCCGGGGAAAAAAGCTTGGACAAGTACATTTGTTGGCGATCCCCATCTCCATTTGTTTTCACAGAAAAATCTGTATCCCTCCTCGAAAAAAATTGGAAACGTGAACAAAATAAAGAATTTAAGAAAACCAAAAAAAAAAAAAATTCAAGAAGATTGAGAAAAATGTAAGAAATGCGAGAATGGTAGAAAACAATTAATGGTATTCGCTCAGCATAAAAAATTCTGATATCTATAAAAATACAAGTATTCCCTGTCTGAAAATCATGTTGATGTTCGAAAATCAATTAACGAGAAAAAAGAAAATCTTCCAAAAAGACACGTCTCAAAAAAAGGAACCCCGGAGGACAAAATGGCGAATCGACAGAAAAACTACTTCATAAAAAAATACAAAACTAAAGTTTGCCATCATATGTTGAGCGTATGCGCACAGAGTACTTGGCCGGCCCGAAATTTTTTGTATCAGCTTCCGCTATTTATAGATGGGTAGAACAACTCGGTTGTATTCATGAGAAAAATGATAAGCGTTACACAAATGTCACTGAACCTTATACATTCAAATGAATTAGTACAAATTCAAAGTTTTCTCTCAATTTGATATACAATTAATTAATTAAATCATTTGCGCAATATCTTACACAAGTATGGATACGTAGAAAAATAACAACTGATCACTAATTAAGGTGGAGCTGAATATTATATCAAATGACCCGTAATGAAGGTCGATAAAAATTGCACTTCTAGCAATTTTTTGTATTACTAGCTTGGAATGTAAATCGTTTTAGGAGAGAACCTTGATTGACTAGAGATTTTCGCCAAGCTTTCACGTGTCTTTTCTAAGAAGATTTCTGAAACCAAATACTTACGTTATGCCAAAGATTAACCAAGCTGAGCACTTTAATTCAAAATTTCGGGCCGGCCAAGTACTCTGTGCGCATACGCTCAACATATGATGGCAAACTTTAGTTTTGTATTTTTTTATGAAGTAGTTTTTCTGTCGATTCGCCATTTTGTATTTAGGGGTTCCTTTTTTTGAGACGTGTCTTTTTTGGAAGATTTTCTTTTTTCTCGTTAATTGATTTTCGAACATCAACATGATTTTCAGACAGGGAATACTTGTCCTTTTATAGATATCAGAATTTTTTATGCTGAGCGAATACCATTAATTGTTTTCTACCATTCTCGCATTTCTTACATTTTTCTCAATCTTCTTGAATTTTTTTTTTTTTTGGGTTTTCTTAAATTCTTTATTTTGTTAGCGTTTCCAATTTTTTTCAAGGGAGGGATTAGATTTTTCTGTGAAAACAAATGGAAATGGGGATCACCAACAAATGTACTTGTCCAAGCTTTTTTCCCCGGGAGGGGATTTTTGGCTAGGATATCACTTATTTTTTCTGATTGAAAGTCTCCCATTTTTTTCAGTCCGGTGGGAATACTTTGTTGATTTTTCCCTAGAAGTGTACCCTGTGGAGCTCATTTTAAGCCAAGAATCATGTCTCTATCTCAATTTTTCACCGATACATGATTTTGGCCCATTTCCTGCTCGAAAATGACGATTTTTTCATAAATTTTCGTCGAATCGAAAATCGCTCTTCTCCGAGCAACGACGGTAAAATCATGTTTTTGTCCACATGGTTTGTTGAGCTGGAAGGAAATGTCAACGCACGCTATAATCTTAATTTTTCTTGGGAATTGTATTTTTGCCTTTCCACCATCAGCTTACAAAAAAATGACATTTTTACATCACTTAGGAGCGAAGAATTTATTTGTTAGGCTTCATGAACATAAAATGCTAATTTTTTCCCTAAAAGTATACTACTGTGGACCTTAATTCAAGCCCAGAATTATGTCTCTATCTCAATTTTTCATCGAGATATGACTTTTTGCTCTATTACCATGATTTTTTCTTGAAAAGGACGGTTTTTCGACAATTTTCAAACAAAAATCGCGCTTCTTCGAGTAAAAATTTTATAAATTATGATTTTTTTTCTAGCCACTCGATTGGATACGCTAAAACAAAGAGAAAACACGTGCCAAAGTCTCAATTCATCGCGAGAATTAAATTTTCGACTTCTGCCCACGAGTTGGAAAAATCAATATTTGAAGATGAAGTTCTAGCGAAGAATTTTCCTTCTTGCCTCCATGAGAATAGAATGCTGATTTTTTCCCAGCAACGAGACTCTGTGGAGCTCAATTCAAGCCCAGAATTATGTCTCTATCCCAATTTTTCATCGAGATATGATTTTTTGCCCATTACCATGATTTCAGCTTGAAAATGACGATTTTTCGACAATTTTCAAACGAAAATCGCGCTTCTCCGGGTAAAAATCGTATAATTTATGATTTTTTTCCCAGCCACTCGGTTTGATACGCTGAAACAAAGAGGGAAGACGTGCCAAAGTCTCAATTTATCGCGAGAATTAAATTTTCGACTTTTGACCACGAGTTGGAAAAAATCAATATTTTAGCATGAATTTGCCAAGAATTTATCTTCTTGGCTCCATGAGGCCAAAAATGCTGATTTTTTCCCTGCAACTAGACCCTGTGGAGCTCAATTCAAGCCCAGAATTATGTCTCTATGTCAATTTTTCATCGAGAAATGATTTTTTGCCCATTACCATGATTTTAGCTTGAAAATGACGATTTTTCGACAATTTTTAAACGAAAATCCCTCTTCTCCGAGCCAAAATGGTGAAATTATGATTTTTTCCAGCCACTCGGTTTGATACGCTGAAACAAAGAGGAAACACGTTCCAAAGTCTCAATTCATCGCGAGAATTCAATTTTCGATTTTTGACCACGAGTTGGAAAAAATCAATATTTTAGCATGAAGTTGAAGTGAAGAATTTTTTTCATCTGCTCCATGAGAATTTTGGCAGAAAGGAACAAATGTACAATTTTTTCTTGTGGCCCAGCGACATGATTTTTATGTCACTGAGCCCTCGCAGCGACAAGATTTTCATGTCACTGAACCTTCGCAGCGACAAGATTTTTATGTCACGGAGCCCTCGCAGCAACAAGATTTTGATTTGCCTTAGCGACAAGATTTTCATGTTGCTCAGCGATAAGATTTTCATGTCGCTCAGCGACAAGATTTTTATGTCACTGAGCCCTCGCAGCGACAAGATTTTCATTTGCCTCAGCGACAAGATTCTCATCTCACTGAACCCTCGCAGCGACAAGATTTTCATTTGCCTTTGCAAAAAGATTTTCATTTGTCTTAGCGACAAGATTTTTGTTTCGCTGAGAGATATTATTGCTCAGCGATTAATCTTCATGTGGCTCAGCGACAAGATCTTGATGTCACTGAGAGTTATCCGGAGCTATTAGATAACTTGCAGCGACAAGATTTTCATGCGCCTCTGCGACAAGATTTTTATGTAGCTCGGATCAGCGACAAGATTTTTTTATATCGCTGAGAATTATTATGTATAAGTCATGCTGTAAATGAATGAAATGGTGGGAGTAGGAAAGGGTCGAAAGATGTGGAGCATATTCATTCATGAAGCATATTCTCTCGTCATCGGAGCATGTCGGTAATATAACAGTTGAAAATTCGAAATTGTGAGGTTATGACGAGCTGTCAAAGCTGTATCACAGCATTCGTTCAGACTCGGTAACGAAAAACCAGCAACACATTCTTCTCCCATAACCTTGCATCCTCAAGAAAATAAATGGTTAGCCAACGTTCGTTGTTTGACAAGGAACAATTGTAACAGTTATTTTCTCGAAAATATCAAGGGCGGAAAAGAAAAATATGAACTTATTTCAGCTATCTCTCTCTCTCACATTCACGTCAAAATGGGCCTTCGAAATATCAGCTGACATTTTTCGCTCGCTCATCTGCACTGTCGTGTGCACACGACGGATCCATTGGAATCATCGCAGCCTCGACCAATCAGGAATTTCGCAGCCCGGGATTGGCTAAGATGGGCGCTGAGACCCCTTTGAATGTGTTGTCGGGCGGCCATGTACAGACACGTCAAATCCTTCGATGTAGCGTGGTTCTGACGCAGGCTGAGATCGGACTAAGCCCGTGCAAAGTTTTTTCTCAGCAATTACTTAATCAATCGTATCGAATTTGGGCTCTATCGAAAGGGTATCGCGTAATTAGTCTCCATGTCAATTTTCAGGTCGCTAGACGACTTCTGGGCTTTACAGTTAGCTGAAATGTCATCGAAATTTTTTTTCCCACCACCGCGAATCGTTTTACTACGAG
This sequence comes from Diadegma fenestrale, assembly GCA_037043255.1. Lineage (NCBI taxonomy): Eukaryota > Metazoa > Arthropoda > Insecta > Hymenoptera > Ichneumonidae > Diadegma > Diadegma fenestrale. The sequence goes on from CM073311.1 coordinate 1,453,848, forward strand.
AAAGTATAGACCCGGCGAGCGCTCGGGACAAGCAGACGACGCACAGCTGTTTTCAAATGTACTTGTCCCGAGACTCTGCCGAGTCTCTTGATTGCTTGTTAAAAATTATAAAGTCAATGTAAGTTATGAGAACAAAAACCTAACCGGTCGAATTTTTGATTTACTTTTAATTAATCAAACAGATTCACATGAGACTAATCAAATTACGCTAGGTTCGGTGAGGCATATGCGTGCTGCGATCCTTCGATGTCATCGACGTCTTCGTCTGACCCATCGCTCGCGCATGCGTTATTCGTTTTGCACTCCATGCCTTGCGCATGTGTATATTGGTTTTTGGACTGAAATGTGAGCGAGACATCCGAGTGTTAACGTTGTGCTGCAAGGTTCGCAACCTTTCGTTATACTTAGCTCTGAGTGACGGAAAAAATCTCGACGGCCGCCGTTGTTTCGCAGTCTTCACTCATGAAAGTGCCCAAACTTTTCCAATTTTACGTAGAAAATCCGTTCCGCAGATCCGTACATCTACTACTGAATGTATCAGAAACTTTGCAGCATCAGGCATTTTTTGTTTTATCTATAGAAAAAAATTTTTATCTGTAATTGCAATTCATGGCATATTTTTTTATTTTTTCCTCATTGTTATTAAACCACCCACTAAGAGGAATAGCCCATCTTTGTAACACTTTTTGGCATTTAGAATTGAGTAAAAAAGGAGTGAAGGCAAAAATAATAATGATTTCATAGATCGAAACTTGAACATAGCCTTGTTAGATCCTAATTGTCAGCATTCTTTGGGAATCTCATTCATGGTCGTCTCCTGTAATTTTCGAACCCAATACAAATTACAAAACAACGAATATAACGTATTGAAAAATTTTCCACTTCTCGCCGATAAATTCATTGGGCCTCGGTCAATCAAATTACGCGCGGTTCGGTTGGATGTAGACGTGCTGGGAAGCGTCCCTTCCTTTTGCCCATCACTTGCCTTGTTCCTTTCTTGCTCTGTAGCTTGCGCACGCGTCTAACACTTGGTGGTCTTAAGTGGCAGACAAAATCTCAATCGATATCGTTGTTCCAAAAGTTTTGCAGCGTCTTATCCACTAACGTTTGTATCTACGATCTTATCAAACTTGGCTCGGGTTTTCTAATAATCGATTTGTTTTTTTTTTCATTTTAGTTAAATTATTATGCATTGGATTTATGCGGATATTTTTGACATATGGTAGAGTTTATAATATCAGTGGAATCTTTTTTTTCGTTCAACGAATGAAGTTTTAATTTCTCATTGCGATTTTTCGAAATATTTTTTTTTGTGTTCTATCCTATTTCTCAACCATCCGCTAAATGGAATAGCTTATTTTTCAAAATCTTCCCAGAATCCACAATCAAGTAGAGGGAAAGTGGAGGCTAATTCGAAATAAAATGCCGCCGAAAGTGGCGTACGATAAGATTGACTTGCGGCAAATCTTATCGGATGCTGAATGTCGGACGATTGATGATGACGGGCATCTTTTTCCACCTTCTCATGAGGTATATTGAAAAATTTCAAATATAATAGCTGACAAAGGGTCGGTTATCACACCCAAGCATGTTCATTGTAACGGCACGGATACGCGACAGCAGACGATCCGCCTGGGGCGGCGTCCGTCGCTCGACTACGGTGGCGCCAAGCGGCCGATAGCCGAACCATCTCACGGCTCGCGAAGACGCGAGCTAACAAAGTGGGGGAAAGTGATAAATTTGTGACAAAGGAGTGGGGATTACGCGTGCCTCATTCGATAGTGCGTCGAAGAGTGGGGACAAGAAGGACTGTGCGAACGTTATGCGCAAGCGTGATGAATGTTGAACGAATGCGAGCGAAGGATGAATGAGTGGGAGAAATTAATCTCCAATAACGTTTTGGCAAGCGCCCCACCACAAAGAACTCGAGCGAATAAGACGGCGAGTTATTTTTAGAAAGGAGAACAAAAGATTCTGACAGTATAAAAGCCGGTGCAGAACAGCACTCGGCACTCATTCTTCTCGAAGAACTCGAGGCATAACTCTAGACCGTCAGCAAGGACTTCTTCGCCTCTACGAAACCAGAACATAACCTCTCCACATTTTCCTTGGTGCTGTGACGGTGTTTTTTTTTTGCACCGCCATCAAAAGTTTAAAAACAAGATAAAAAGAGAAGAAAGACGTCTCGCGTGTCGAGGAAGATCCTCGTCCCTCTCGCTCGACGTTCCGGCCACGCAACGCTTCCGCAGGGTCCTCGTTAAGAGAAAGAGAGAAAAGAGCGAGAAATTAACGTCGTCCCGTGTTTTTTTTATTTTTTTCTTTTCATGCGAGCTTTTCGGGAGGAGATCATCGTCGGTGTCGTCCGTTCGGAGATAAGGATCGGGAAAAGGCCATTTTCGTTATATAATTGTCCACTAAGCAGGGGCTCGTTGTCGTCGGATCCCGCCGTTGCCAAAAACGAAGATTTTCCCGCCAGGAAGATCTTGGAGAGGCGAGGAAAAACCGTTCGCGAAGGAATGTTCGAGAATCGTCGAACAGAGAGAGAAGGAGGAGAGGAAGATTTCCGATCAAGAAGGACGAGCGCGCTTTTCCCTTCCCCGTCGGACCCGGGCAGTATCGTCCCGAGAAGTCTCCCGCGCTAACTGTCGTCATTTTCGTCATTTTCGGAAAGAATTTCCCGAATTGTTGGATTTTTACGGTGTGAGGGGTGCAATTTAATCGTTTTCGCGAGCCAGGGGGAAAGGAGAGCATCATCGCCGACTCTCAAAAATTTTAATAAAGAAGCGCCTCGTCTAACGCTCGCGAAACGAATAATGACGGTGACGGACCTGTCAAACGCGGTGGGAATATCCAAAAATTAGGAGGGGCGGGAGGGGAAAGTTAAGCGGCTCGCGGACGGGTGACGATTTCGGCAGATTTTCGTAGAGCATCGAGCGGGACGGACGAGGACCTCGTACTTGGAAAAAAACCGTGAGTTATTCCCAGATTCTTCTTCGTTCCGGTTGGCGAGCATCGCGATTTTGTGTCCTCCCGAATAAGTTATTTATTACAGCAAATAATTTCGTTGATTGGGGTCGCCAAATTCCCGTTCTCTTTTTGTAAATTGGTGGTCGCGGCGGCTGCTTCGCCACGTGTGGCGTGACGCCGAGAAAATTTCCGTCCGCGTTCCGAGTCTCAGGTTCGACGTTTTGCGAATCGGTCCATTCGGGAAAATAAGATCAATATTCGCGGAGTAATTGTCGTGGCCGTGCAGGAATCTCAAATTTGTTTTAAGATCGTGGGAAAGTGTTGGGAACGTGAGTGAACGCGAGAGTGTGAGTGAGTGGGCCGGAGACGAACAAATTCGCGGATTTTCGATAGCTCGACCGGGTCACCGATTATCGGGGGCTCGGTTTTTCCCGTCTTAACAACGCACGTTTCTTATTTTTGGAATTTAATCTATTATCATCGTCCAGCCTCCCGTTCATGAGTAGATCCGTGACGGGAATGATTACGAGCTCGTTTTAAATTGTAAGGAGTGCAGGGTCTCGGCCAAGTTGTCGTTAGAGTGAGAGAGTACGTGTGTGTTTCCCGATTCTTTCCCGCGTGATCGTTATTCGCGTTCGTTTCCGTGGAGCCGGTTACCGTTGCGAGGATTGCGCCCTAAGCGTTTTCCCGATTAAGTCTCTGTAATTTTTTTGTTCTTGTTTTCCTCTTCTTTTGTACATCGAGTGCGCTTCCCGATCATCGGGACATTAAATGAACTAAATAAGAAAATTAGACTGAGACGAGTGTTTTAAAATAATTTCCAGCCTTGCCCGCCCATCCCGCTGCAGCCGGTCAACTTATCTTTTTCTTTCCCTCCCGTCGAGTCGCTTCGCGACTGGCGCCCACATACATTTTCGATCAAATTTTTAAAAAGAAATCGACGGGAGCGAGGGACTGAGGTTTTGTGGCCCTGGAAAATCGGTCACAGTGCATATGACGACGGAGTGGTTCGGTTACGTTCAACTCCCGCAGCCAGTGTACTTTTCCTTAACCTAAATTCCCTTGGTGCATACGACGACGGAGTGGTTCGGTTACGTTCAGCTCCCGCAGCCGGTGTACTTCGTAAAACCTTTCTTTTGTGCGTTCGACGACGGAGTGGTTCGGTTACGTTCAACTCCCGCAGCCGTCGCACATCATTCCTTCCTTTCTCAAAACTTCATTTTTTCGTAGAGACAAAGAAGATCGACGCATAAAAATTATTTAGAAAATAAACTCATTTGTCAGAATCCTAATTAAAAACTTGTCGAAAATCAATTGAAGTTATAAGCCTGCGAAAACTTGTCAAATTGAATAAACCAAATTGTAAAACCGAAGTAAGCGTGCGTCATCTGCGAAAAACTTGTCCAATTCAACAAATCGACTTGTAAAATCGAAATAAGCGTGCGTTTTCAAATAAAAATTGTCCAAATCGATTACAAAGCAGAATTAGTACGTTTTATTGTTAAAATTAATGAAGTACATTGTTAAACAAAACACACATGCGTGCAGATCATAAAATAAAAGCGTAGAAACAGATTCAAAATCAGCGTCGCGCCAAACAACCGTTTTCTGTAAAGTTTTCCGCGTCTTCAAGCGTAATTGGTCATCAAAATCAGTCAAAATTAATAATACAACTTAAGATTGTATAGAATCAACGAGTTTAACTCGAATTTTAAAGAAAATAAGAAAGAAAAACGTAAATTACCACAAATTACCATAAATTACCATGTGAGCGGTAAAATGACCGAATAAATTTCCATCGAGATTTTAATGTCAAAAAATTCATTTAATTTTTGCGGATTTATTGCAATAAAGAAAACACATGCAAAATAAACAGAACACCTAGAAATTTGTAAAATAACTCGTAAAATTTGAATAAATCGCTTTTTATTTGTTAAACCTAAATTTATTTAGGTTTAACAAATAAAAAGCGATTTATTCAAACTCTCGTTTTTTTCTTCACACCTGCTCCTTTCTCTCGAAGCTCGAACCGACGTGTAACGCGAAGCGTCTTTGAGCGATTTCATACCGTTATTACCGTTACTATTATTAACAATAATCGTGCTGGGTTTCGAGATATCATCATGGAAGTTTTCGGTATTCGAGAGCGGGAAATCAGCATCTCCGTGAATGACACCAATTACAGTGTCGAAAAGTGCACAGACCAGTCCACCGTTACGCTAACAAGTTTAACTTCGATGAAGGTGAACTTAGTAATTTCAGAGGAGAAATGGCAAAGTATTAAACCCGCCGAAAAATTATACGGTAAGCGCGTCTATTGAAAATTACGAGAAGGGTGGGCAGACGTGGTAGCTGAAGCTTTGTGGGTGCAGTACCATTTGAACTGTGTTTTTACGTTCAAAAATCACAATGTATACTTGAGTTCAATTTCCAAGTTTTTCTTAACAATAGAAAGGTTCGGCCGCGAATGCCACGCTAAGATCTATTGCACATTGTTAAAAGAGCCAGCGAAAGGAGTTGATGTGATACTCCAATGTAACATTGATGGCATTAGGCCCGAATCTCATTCAGGAAAGAAAAGGAGACGATTGAGAGGCGCTCGTCGCCTCAAAGTTGCAGACTATCTCATCGATGGCCGTAAACAGGCGGTGCAATGGCGACGAAAAGAAGCTGGACGTATAAAAAAATTTGGAGGTAAAAATCCGCCGATCTTACCGAGTAATGAAGTCGTCCAAAAAGCCAAGGAACAGCGATTGATTGAAATTCGGAAACCCTGCACTGAATTTATTGAACAGCGCTGAACATGGTAAGTAGCATTCAATCCGTCGGACTGTATCGCTTCAACTGTATCTATTGGCTACCCGAACAACTGCAAATATACATCGCCCGTTGTCGAAATGACCCTAACGCAACATTGACAATCGATGCTACGGGAGGCATTGCCAAGCGCGGTAAGTCACAAAAGCCGCACGTTTTTTTATACCAGTGTGTGGTCTCGACGAAAGACGGTAGCGTGCCAACTTTTCAGATGGTTTCAGCCGTTCAAAGATCCATCATCGTCGCTGGTTTTTTAAGCCACATTCTTGCTGCAAACGCTCTCATCCCGCCGATCGTCGTGATTGATTTCGGGTGGTCTTTGTTGATTGCGGTAGCGCGAATATTCGGCCAATGCGCAAGTTTGAACGATTATTTGCAGAAATGTTATGGTGCAATTGGAAATGAGGAACCATCGCTGCCATCGACGTTTATGCGATTAGACGTACGTCATCTGTCATCAATGATCACACGATGGCCGAGTTTATAAGGTAAGGATAAGTCTTTGGTACGGCGATTTTATAAGCGATGCGTTGGAAAAGCTTGTCAAATCTCGAATCTCGAAGACTTATCGTACTTCCTAGAATCGATTCTCGTCGTTGCGCTCAGCAAATGCATTGGGTCCGGACCAGATGACAAGGTCTTACCGTCGGTTGATCGTCTCCGTTTCTTGAGCAATAGAATCAAAGGGATAGAAATGATGAGCGATGACGATGATGAAGCCTCAGACCCTAGCAACCGAGAAGCCTCCGATAATATTGACGAGGACTCTGATTCAAATCCGGAACGGAATTTGATCGAAAAAGGAATTCACAAACCAGGCTGGAAATCATGGTGTGATAGATTGTACGACGCTGCAGTTGAAATCGCTGACCAGTCGTCGGAAGGTGATACTATCAATGCCTGCTACAGTATCGATTTTGCTAAAAGGTTGAAAAGACATCTCCTTCCATACGTATCTCTCTGGACCGCAATCATGGTGTCTATTTTTGGGAGAGGCTTACTAACCGCCACCTCCGCTGCAGTCGAATCCGAATTTGCGGATATGAAGAGTGCCGAGTTTATCGGCGAAATTCCCATGCGGATAGACAGATCAAGAGACGCGGTAGCGGCTCGACGCCAAGTATTAAAAGAAAGCTACCGCACTCTTATATACGCGAATATACCGGAAGTGATGACGTCACAGCGCCTTTAAATCGATCTCACAGATAAACGGCTGGACCAAACAATGTCAATTCTTCTATTGAATTTTTTTCGATTTTTCTCTTCCGATTGGTCTTTGTTGCAACAAAATCGACTCGGTCCATTCTGAGAACGATGATGTTGGTGAAAAATTTTTGAGAATTTGTCTCAAAAGGGGACATTTGTCCCGCTGTGACGTCATCGCGTTTCGTCGTTCGTTTTTCAATTTCAATTATTTAAATTCGAATTTAACAAATAATGAGATATCTTAGTAATGTAAAAATAAATAAATAAAGTAATGATTTTTTTCGTACAGTCTATATATAAATATATATATATATACATATTATATACATATTATGTATATATATATTCACCTTTTTTCATCATTTTTCACTTTTCACCTAATATATTTCATATATTTCACCTTTTTATCTCATATATTCCACTTTCACACATACCCGTATACCTTCTCATATACCCTATCATGTACATATAATATATATTTATCTTTTTCTATTATTTTTCATTTTCTACCTTATATATACTTTATATACTTAATACATTTAACCTATTTACCTCATATATTCCACTCTCACACACATACGTCTACTTTTTAAATTACCCTATTATGCAACCTATTTACTCCCTATATATATACATATTATAGATATATATTCATTTTAAAAAAAATTGATTCACTTTTCACCTTATGTACTTCATACATTTAATCTATTTACCTCATGTATTCCACTTTCACACGTACACATACCTTCTCATATACCCTATTATGTATATATAATATATATTCATCTTTTTCTATTATTTTTCATTTTCTACCTTATATATACTTTATATACTTGATACATTTATAACCTATTTACCTCATATATTCCACTCTCACACATATACGTTTACTTTTTTAATTACCCTATTATGTAACCTCTTTACTCCTTATATATTTATATTCTACATATTTATTAACACATACATCTTACCTAACCATAAGTTATATATGTTATATATGTACGTAATGGTGTCGTATGGAATCGTTTGGTAGTCGTATGTAATAGTATGGAATCGTTTGGTAGTCGTATGAAATTGTATGGAATCGTTCGATAGTCGTATCGAATCGAATGGAATCGTTTGTTATCGTTTGGTAGCCGCTTGTACATGTGATTTTAGCTTTCCTTACACGCAGTACGACTTGTATCCTATCCTGTTCATGTATCCTATGCATATTTTTTCTTTTTTTCATGGCTAAGCGGTCACCCAACCAAGTACTGACCGCAGTCAACGCTGCTCAACTTGTGTGATCGCCGAAACCACGCACCGACCGGGAACCTATCGCTGTCGGTATCATTCATTTACAAATAAAAATCGAATTCTCAGTAAATTTTCATTACAAATTTAATTATGTCAAAATGAAAAATTCGATTTTTATTCGAAAATAGATGATCAAAATAATTTGATTCATGAATTAAAATTTCATAGGAAAATAACACATTTTTTAAAATTGGAGAGGCAGTCGCTTAGTGGTAATGGGCCCGTTTCCCACCCAGCGAGCCCGGGTTCGATTCCCGCCACCGACACCAATCGATTTTTCTAAGTGTCTCAAGCTGTACTCTCTGTGGTTCCGAACCCACGTAAAAAATGTAGGTCCACAGTGCGCAGTGAAGAAAAACAAAAACAGTGGGAATAACAGACACAAATGGTGGAAATAAAGAAAAAATTGAGGAAATACGAAAAAGCATACCATGTAAAAACCCGACAAAGGTATGCATGTAAAACTTCACTACTACTACTACTACTACTTGCTACTACTTGTACTACTACTACATTTTTCTAAATTAAAATATAACGATTATGAAAAAGTCTGATAAATCAATGCAAATTAAATGGAAAATAATACATTTTTTGAAAACAATCAACAATTTAATCAATCGATTGAAATTTATTAAAAAACTGTATATTTTTATGAATTTTAATTATTCTTTTAATTAAAAAAATGTCTTTTTTTAATGGAAATTTCATTTATCAATCAATTTATGTCAGAATTAATCAATTTCAAATTAAAATCAAAATCTCAATAAATTTTTATTGCAAATTTAATATTTCAAAATAAAAAAATCGATTTTCATTCGAAAATGGATGATTGGAATAATTTGATTAATTAATGACCTTTTCATTAGAAATTAGAAATTTTTAAAAATAAAAGAATCATGATAAGTAATTCTCCATCAAAATGAATAGTTTCTCAATAAATTTAAATCGATTGAATAAATTATTCATTGATTTGAAAAAATCTCTAATTTTCCATTCAATTTCCATTCATTTATAAAACTATTTTACAGTTATTCATTTTTAGATGAAAATTGTATTTCCAACAAATTTTCATTCATAAATTCAATTATTTTGGAATGAAAAATTTGATTTCCGTTTGAAAATAAATAACTATGAAAAAGTCTGATATATCAATGCAAATTAAATGGAAAATAATACATTTTTTGAAAACAATGAACAATTTAATCAATCGATTGAAATTTATTAAAAAAACGTTTTATTTTTATAAAGAATTACTTTCAATTATTCTTATAATTCGAAAAATGTCTTTTATAAATCAAATTTTCATTTATTAATCAAATTATGTCAGAATCAATTAATTTCTAATTCCAATAAAATTCTCAATAAATTTTAATTGCAAATTTAATTATTTCAAAAGAAAAAAATCGATTTTCATTCGAAAATGGATGATTGGAATAATTTGATTAATTAATGAACATTTCATTAAAAATTATACATTTTTAGCAATAAAAGAATAATCATATATTTTCTTCTTTAATGATAAATTTTTTCGTAAATAGATACCATTGAAAAACTTTCAAAAAGTAAAAAGAACGCCAAGTATCAAAAGATCGCATTTCAAGTTACAGTTTCCCTAAAAAAAATGAATAAAGCAAATTCCAAAAAGACGTGAAATCCGTGGAAAAAACTTTCAAAAAGTAAAAAGAACGCCAAGTATTAAAAGATCGCATCTTGAGTTACAATTTTTTCCTTGCAGGTATCAATTTTCAAAAATAAATCAATCGCACTAACGAAAAAAAGAAATTGAATCGGAAAAAATTTCAATCCCTACAAAGGGCCACTGCAATAATTATCCAGAGAAATTCTTACGCGTAAAGTTCAAAAATTGAACGAGCAAAAAAAATTGAAATCATTGGTTTCGGTAGCAGCCAAGAATCGGACGTACCGACCATTATCGGTACTGTAACAACATGTTGTCAAAGGGCACTGAAAAACCAATGCGAAAACTTGGCGTGCATGGTTAAGTGAAAAAGTTCGGCGAAGGGCTGTGTCATTGTATTTTTCAGAAACTCGCTCCATGCACGCCCAAAGTAGCAGTATGACGTCATGGATTGGGAAATGAACCAATGCGAGCCCTTTTGCAGATTTGCATATTCGAGACCTCCATTCTATCCTTTCCAGCCACCTATTTATGGCTTATCCGGAATTTTCGATGTTTATTCTGGTTTTCCTCCCCGATTCGATAAACCGTGTACATCCATATGATATTTCCATATTAAATGAGAATTTCTTGTGTTTGCGCAATTCATGATAGTCTTTTCAATTGAGGAAGAGCCAGGCAAAGCGGAACAGACGGGCGAAACGGGTCACCTCACCAAAAAAAAATTATGATTCTTACGAAAAGTATCATGTTTACGAAATTTGAATTGAAAAGGTTTAGATTTTAGAGATTGATGAAAATGTGAAATAGTATATTACACACCTAGGGCAGGAAAATGAGAAAAGTCTCAGATCACACGTAATCACTGTCGGCCGAGGCGAAGCCGAGGCTGACAAACATGTGGTCTGAGGCTTTACTTTTTCCTGGCCGAGGTGTGTATAAGATTTTTCTGTCCGGCGCAGCCGGAATTTCGGGCCGGAGGGCAGAAAATTTTATTTTTTTAGGCCATTGTTGTGCTGTCGCTCCACCTCTCCAAGAGCCAGGCAAAGCGGAACAAACGGTCGAAACGGGTCACCCCACCAAAAAAAAATTATGATTGTTACGGAAATCATCATTTTTACGAAATTTGAATTGAAAAGGTTTAGATTTTAGAGATTAATGAAAATATAAAAATTTCATTTTTTAGGCGATTATTGTGCTGTACCCGCCTCTCCGCGAAAACAGATTCTTTATCTTCCCGGCCTTTTTCACTTAACCATGCACGCCAAGTTTTCGCATTGGTTTTTCAGTGCCCTTTGACAACATGTTGTTACAGTACCGATAATGGTCGGTACGTCCGATTCTTGGCTGCTACCGAAACCAATGATTTCAATTTTTTTTGCTCGTTCAATTTTTGAACTTTACGCGTAAGAATTTCTCTGGATAATTATTGCAGTGGCCCTTTGTAGGGATTGAAATTTTTTCCGATTCAATTTCTTTTTTTCGTTAGTGCGATTGATTTATTTTTGAAAATTGATACCTGCAAGGAAAAAATTGTAACTCAAGATGCGATCTTTTAATACTTGGCGTTCTTTTTACTTTTTGAAAGTTTTTTCCACGGATTCGTTTTACAGCATCTTGAGCGAATCGAAGACAAAATAAAGGAGCGCTCCAAACCGACGGATGGCTCACTGCAAAACCAAGACGAATTATCAAAAGCCCCGGATAACACCGGCCTAAACGAATCTTCGGGAGCTCTATCGACCTCTAAGGCTGAAGAGCTGCTGAACTGCATGGAAGTCGACGATCTTCCTGACACAACGCCAGAAAATATCTTGTTTGATGTGACTGCCCATAACGTATGCAGCACTCCAAACATCTCAGTAAAAAACGTCTCAGTCTCCCCTATCCAGTCCCCAGTACCTAGTCTCAAGTCAAAAGTCGGGAATTGCATCAACATTGCCGATTCTGCGAGGATCGTCAAGAATGTGGAGCCTAAAACGACCCAGTTATCCAGGATGAAAAAAAATCTAGCTGATAACGATTGGAACGTTTGTGAGGACTGGAGAGGACTAAGCATGAACCCGAAAAGAAAAAATGAAACAGATGAGTCGCTGGTTAAAAGACGAACGAAGCCAACATGTTTGGATAATTGTCCTGAGTGGGATTTCATTAAAGACTCCAAAACTGCCCACGCACCAGTTCTTTTGAACGGAAACATCGTAGGATCAGTGCGTTTGAACAATCAATACTTAAATGTTACTTCAACCTGTGCTTTCGATTCGATTTTCTAGGTGGTTCTCAGCGGGCTGTTAGCGAATGAAGTTTACTCCGCGACTTTAAAATCATCTGACTGTCCGATCGTTAACTTGGCACAGAGTGTCAACGATAAAAAGAAAATATTGCGTGAACATCATGTTCAGCGTGCAAAAATATTGACAGGCATTCCCATGTTTCAAGAAGCGGTCACGACCTATACGAGAAATATAATACGATTAGATGTGGAGTGCAATGCTGCCCATCTAGCGCAATATCTCTTGGAAAAAGAACCAAGCTATACGTCAAGCGTCGATTGTTCCTGCGGATATAGCAACCAGCATAAATACACGTTCATAAGTGCCAGTGTTGACATCATTCTGTGCCGCGGCCTACATTTAATGCAGGAAGCCATCGAAGATTGTATAAGCATGGAAAGATCTTGCTACAACTGTAAAAGGAGCTGTTCCGGAAACTGACCCGGATTTTGCCGCTGTTTTAATGATCGAGGGCGGGATGTTGTCGCGCAGGAGAATTTCGGTATAGAGAAAAATGATTGTTTGACACGAGGCTTTGGAGAGTACCCTTTTTTTTAATTTATTGCCTATAATTACATAGAGCAAAGTCAGTTATGGAGCGATCACTCGCACTTTGTGCGTAACATCAACACGTGTTCGCCGTGAGATGAGAGAAGACGGAGATTTGTTTAGAGTTTATTTCGGAGAGTACAGATAAATTAGAGAAATAAGGAGCTGTCTCTTCGCGGCGTTAATACGAACACTTTCAACACACGCGGATGGGAATTCGACAGAGTATGAGTAAAATACGACTTAAAGGAGATTTGCCGCGATGCCTCGTGTCGCGAGGTTCAAGAGCACTAGAGAGCTCAAAACACGTCGTCTCTGTATGGAGATCGATCGAGAAGAGAGAATAAGATGGACGCTGGTCAAGTTGTCACGTTCCCCATTGTGGCAGCGCCACCCGACAACTTGGCAGCCTCCTGTCATTGGTCGTCATATTCGCGACTGTAGTGCCGCGCTGAGAGCGCGCGTCGCGGAGCGGGAATTTTAGACGGAACATTCCCAAACAGGAGCATATCTTGCGTAAATGATTATGGGTCGCACCTGGTAATCGACACAGCCGTTATCAGCGATCCTGGTTATCCTAATAAAAAAAATATAGTTGTTCCCAGGTTGGATTCACTGAAAAAAATCATCCAAGTCGGTGGAAAAACATACATGGTAGCTGCTGTAGTTGATTTCAGTCCAGACAAAAAACATTATGCCACGTATGGATTAACGGGCGAGTTCTGGTACAAATATGATGGCCTCATAAAAAAGCGCGCATCGGCGACTCTGAAAACACCGATAACGCCGCATCTCATAATATACACAATATGCCGTGTTTGAAAGTAAGTTTGAAACTTAATCAATCAAAAAAGAATAAACAAGAACGGCAAAGTAAACGAAAAGAAATGAAAAATGAAAATCAGAAACAAAAAAAAATAAAAAATGTAAAAAACCAAACAAAAATGTAAAAAACGAAAAAAAATACAAAAACGTAAAAACAAAAAAACATAGAAAAACGTAAAAAACAAAAAAAAAATACAAAAACAAAAAAAAACGAAAAAACAAAAAACAAAAAAAAATTAAAAAAAGTAAAAACAAAAATGAAGCCAGTTCTCAATACGTCCCCGTCGTTGGCTTTGGGTAGCGCCGAGATTGAGAATCCCAATCGTTTTCGGAAAAATCGCAATAGTTCCAGCTGGCGCAAAAATTTGAAACGACGTAAATGGTAATTTGTTTCTGTTCGGCCATTCTAACGTGATTTGCTGGCATTTTAACTTGGGTCCTGGAATTGAATCGAGTTCTAGGTCACAGGTCGGATGAGGATTTATGATGAACGAAAAAGTTCTAGTCTTGCACAATAAATTTAAACAGGAAAAGTTGTATTTTCCTAATTTTCAGCCGCTCTAACGTGATCTCCTGGCATCCAAGCTTGAGTTCTGCACAGAATTTAAGTTCTAGATAGCAGTTCCGAGACGGATCAATAAGAAACGAAAGAATTCTAGCTTTAAAGAAATATTTGACACGATGAAAATGGTAGTTTCCTCCTATTCGGCCATTTTAAATTGATCTGCTGGTATTTGAATTTGAATTCTGAACCCGAATGGAGTTCCACATAGCAGGCCCGATAGAGATCTCTGAAAACCGAAAAAGTTCTAGCCTTGCACAATAATTTAAAACGATGAAAATGGTATTTTGCTCCTGCTCCGCCATTCTAACGTGATCTGCTGGTACTAAAGTTGAGTTCTGGACCCGAATTGAGTTCTCCCTTTCAGTTCCGATAGGGAACTGTGAAAATCGAAAGAGTTCTAGCCTTGCACAATAATTTAAAACGACGAAAATGGTATTTTCCTTCTGTTCATTCATTCCAACGTGATCTGCTGGTATTTTAACTCGAGTTCTGTGCGCGAATTGAGTCCTACATTTCAGTTCCGATAGAGAACTGTGAAAATCAAAACTGTTCCAGCCTTGCCCAATAATTAAAAACGACAAAAATGATATTTTCCTCCTGTTCAGCCATTCCAACGTGATCTGCTGGTATTTTAACTCGAGTTCTGGGCGCGAATCGAGTTCTACATTGCAGTTCCGATAGGGATCTCTGAAAATCGAAAGAGTTCTAGCATTGCACAATAATTTAAAACGACGAAAATAGTATTTTGCTCCTGCTCCGCCATTCTAACGTGATCTGCTGGTATTCAAAGTTGAGTTCTGGACCCGAATTGAGTTTTACATTGCAGTTCCGATAGGGTTCTGTGAAAGTCGAAAGAGTTCCAGCCTTGCACAATCATTTAAAACAAAGAAAATGGTATTTTTCTTCTGTTCATTCATTCCGACGTGATCTGCTGGTATTTTAACTCGAGTTCTGGGCGCGAATCGAGTTTGACATTGCAGTTCCGATAGGGATCTCTGGAAATCGAAAGAGTTCTAGCATTGCACAATAATTTAAAACGACGAAACCGGTATTTTGCTCCTGCTCCGCCATTCTAACGTGATCTGCTGGTATTTAAAGTTGAGTTCTGGACCCGAATTGAGTTTTACATTGCAGTTCCGATAGGGATCTGTAAAAATCGAAAGAGTTCCAGCCTTGCACAATCATTTAAAACGACGAAAATGGTATTTTTCTCCTGTTCCGTTATTCCGAAGTGATCTGCTAGTATTCAAACTCGAGTTCTGGACCCGAATTGAGTTCTACATTTCAGTTCTGATAGGGAACTGTGAAAATCAAAAGAGTTCTGGCCTTGCAAAATAATTTAAAACGTTGGAAATGGTATTTTTCTCCTGTTCAGCCATTCCAACGTCATTTGCTGGTATTTAAACTTGAGTTCTGAACGCAAATCGAGTTTTGAATTGCAGTTCTGATACGGATCTGTCGGAAAGGAGAGAGTTCTAGATTCGCAGAATTGTTTGAAACAATGGAAATTGTATTTTTCGAATTTCCAAACTTTCTGCCATTATCCGCTGGTATTTGAACGTGAGTACAGAACTATTCCTGACAAGTATCAGGAACTGTAGAACACGTTTGCATTCACACAGAACGCACTTTTATTTTTGATCTGCTCCAAAATGATCTGCTGCCGGAAGTTGGCAGATCATTTTCTCAGTCGTCTTTTTTCAAGGTAAAATGCCGGAACTATTTCTGAAAACTATCAGGAACTATAGAACTCAGCTGCATGCGATAAGAACTCACTTTTATTTTTGATCTGCTGGACAATGATCTGCTAAGTTCACTGACATGGGTATCGGGCCAAATTTCGCCGCACCAAATTACCAATTTTTGTATTTAATAATAAACCACACATTTTAATTAATCGCCCGCTCTTATTCTTCACCTTACCACCAACACCAGATCACGCAAAAAACAGATGCGTTGATCTTCTTCACTCCTACAAATATGAATTCTGTGTAAGAAAGGAATAAATTGCGTCGGCTGCCGGAGTTAAACGTAACCGAACCACTCCGTCGTTCGAACGCAAAAAGGAAATTTTAGGAAGATACACCGGCTGCGGGAGTCGAACGTAACCGAACTACTCCGTCGTCGTATGTATGTAGGAAATGTGAGGTTAGGTTTTGTTGTGTAGAAGCGAAGAAGTCCTTGCCTAGAGCTGACAGTCCAAAGTTTTGCGTCGATTTCTTCAAGAAAAATGAGTGCCGAGTGCTGTTCGACACCGGCTTTTATACCGTCAGAATCCTTTGTTCCTCAAACTCGCTCCTTTGTTCTTAAATCTTAAAATAACTCGCAACTTCATTTGTTGGAAATTCGAGTAGTAGGGCGCTTGACAGAACGCTATTGGAAGTTTCATTCTCCCACTCCCACTCATTCATACTTCGCTCGCATTCGCTCGTCACACTCCGCGCTTGCGCATAGTGGTCGCGCAGTCACTCGTTGTCCCCACTTTTCGACGCGCTATCGAATGGGACTCGCGTACTCCCCACTCTCATGTTCAAATTCGTCACTTTTCCCCCACTCTACAATTTCGCGTCTTTTGCGGGTCGCGAGATGGTTCGGTCAACGGCCGCTTGGCGCTACCGTAGTCAAGCGACGGACGCCGCACTGGGCACATCGTCAGCTGTATCGAAATCGTGCCGTTACAATATCTTTCGGGTCTCCACGCAATAGTTGACGCCATATCGTTCATTAAGATAGGACTTTTACACCCAGAATTACTCAGCCCTACGACAATGGAACTCATGATCAAAAGTTTCATCGAATCTCATCACCAATATCTTTTTCCCATGTCTCTAGACAAAATCCACTCCGGAGCCTTATCAAAAATTTCCCGTAATTTCCCGTTTTTCTTATCACGATAAGAAAAAAATAATTGTTATGCACATCCCTCTCCTAGAACCCGCAAGATACATCACATATAAAATTCATTCCCTCCCAATACCACAAATAATCGGAAACAATGGCCAAGGAGCAGCATATGTTCAACCCAGAGCGTCACACATCATCATCTTAAGAGAAATAGACAAATACGGGCTTATACACGAGAACGAGTTCCTTCAATGTCAACATTTGGAAAAATACGAGATCTGCTCTCCCAATTATCCTATTTTCGATACGTTAGAACACCTAAATTGTGAATTGCTGTTATTGACGGACGGAGGACCCAATCATATCAAGACTGCGAAATAAAAGTAATCAAAGAACAACAACCCAACTGGAAACAACTGGGCTCCACGTCAGGCTGGTTATTCTCGGTACCACACCCCGAGAAGGTACAAATTTTATGCGACTAAGAAGCATCCATCGTCATCGGAACGAATAAAACAGGTATATTACACCTAAGACCCGGCTGTGTCGCGAAAACACACTACGTCACGATCGCTGGATTCCAAACCCTGGAAAACACCATCACCAAAATCTACATTGCGGAATCTCAGCTGGACATAGAACAACTTGTACCAAACATTACACAATACAAATTCTTGGTAACTGACGAAAAATCAAATCAAGCCGCTAGTATTATTTCTCGACCATCATCAGGGACGCTGAAATTTGACGCCTCACTAAAAGAGATAGAATAAAAACTTCTAGCAACAGCAATTCAAGACGAAGAGCAACAGAGACAGAACACCTACACCACGACTACCATATACGGAGAAATCATGCTGGCCATAGTACTCCTCACGTACATGCTTCGGGGATACCTAGTCCACATCGCCTACACGTTCCTGAGCAGGTGTTGCACCACGCCACCAACCGAAGAAGATAAAGACGACAAGACGGTTACGTCCTGGGATTCTTTTCGATACCCGAATTGACTCTTTTTTAATATTGAAATAATTTTAATCGTATCAAGGTGGGAACGTCTCAGCTGTAGAGATCTCACGGTGATTGTCCACAATATTTGCTGACGTTGGAGATGTCACGGTAGCGAGAAGATGCTCCACACCTCCCGAACGCGCGAAGTCGAGCTTATCGCGAACTTCGCGCGCGGATTAATATCCACAAAAGTGCAGGGCACTATTTGCAGACAATTAAATAGACAGTCGATCTGGAGACCTCGAACTGAGCGGTCTACCAGCAATATCAAAGTTTCTCTAAAAACGGCCGCGACCCTCGTGGTCAAGGACCCCCTGCAAAGTTCGGTCGGAAATAATAAACGCGAATGACCCTAAACGTAGTCGTTCAAAGGGTCATTGCGCAAAACCAATAAAATGTAACCTGAATGTAATGTCAGTGTAAAAGTTTTAATAATTGTTTTATCTTCAATGAACATTGTTAATCGTTTACCGTTTACAACTAAATTAATACACCAATCGTTTCCTTCATCCACCGACGTTCCATACACAATCAAAAACTCTAAACTATAATATTCCACCTGCCTGGACAACTGGCTCCAATCCCCGATTCGCCTTTGCAAATCCAAAACCGGAGCAACTTTTGCAGCGACGATCACGGTAAGTCCTAACACAAACGGGCAAAAATACCAGGACGTAACATTTTTGGTGACAGCGGTGGGATATGTTGTGTAGTGGCAGGTAGAAAAAATAAACAAATGCAACGATCCGAAGGAAACGAGTGTAAGAATAATTTGCGAGTGCGCGAGTAGTGTCTCAAATGAAGAACTCAAAAAAGGACAAATCCACAACAGGAAAGTCCACGCGCCAAGTACAATGAAATAGTTCAGAATCGCGAAAAGACGCTCCGCGAATAAATTCAATAAAATGAAACTGTCAAATATCGTGAGTGCGAAAATAAAATAAGTGGCTCGCGTTTTCCGAATAATATACGCAAACTTTAACGTTATCAAACTTCGAATATAACGACAACACGCAAGTGCTGACGGAACTGGTGTTGCAAAATCGAAGTGTAAAAAAAATTTCTCACAAACGTCGATTAAAATCCAAAACGGAAAAATTTATCGAAGTGAGTGGAAGAAAAAGAATTTTCTTACCACACCAAACATTATTCAACCAACGAGAACATATCCACCCGTTCAATCAAAACGGACCAAGTGAAATATATATATTTTTTATTTTTCTATTTTAATATTATTGTTCCTGCGTATACCCTTGCGGGTTTTTACGACCCATTCCCTTTTTATCCCCACTTTCCCACTACACTGTTCCTGAGTTTCTATGTTTTCTTGATGTTTCTTGAAGTCACTGTAAAGTTCCTGGAGTTCCCCCCTTGAGTGTTGCCCACAGCCTCTCTTTCCTAATGCACTACTGTATCGCATTCGCACGAGGACCAAGGGGAACTGTGGAAAACCTTGGCCGATACAGGCGGCTATATTTTCACTGAGTTTCAGTTGGTTAGCACCCTCAGAAAGTCAGCAAAATCTGCCTTCCGCTCAGCGATTGATACGCCACCCGGTGCATGGCTAAGCGGTCACCCAACCAAGTACTGACCGCAGTCAGCGCTGCTTAACTTGTGTGATCGCCAGAGTCATGCACCGACCGCGAACTTATCACTGTCGGTTTCCGGACCAAGTGAAATAAAATAAGTTGAGTTCAATCGGGAAAATTGCAAGTGCACTACCAAAAACGCTTCGCGAATAAATCGAATCCTAGCCAAAAATCCCCTACACGGGGAAAAAAGCCTGGACAAGCCCATTTGTTCGTGACCCCCGTTTCCATTTGTTATCACAGAAAAATCAAACCGCCCTAAAAAAAAGAGAAAAACACCAAAAAAATTAAAGACAATTGAAAAAAATAAAATAAATGTGAAAAAGGTAAAAACGAAATTGATGATCTTCGCTCAGCACAAAAAATTCTTGAAGGACAAGTATTCCATTGACGGCTGAAAAACAACTAATGGGAAAAAGGGAAAACTTCCAAAAAGACACGGCACAAAAAAAAAGAAACCCCTAAATACTGTGACGAATATTTTCCCTGACGGGATAAATATTGTCCCTTCTCGGCTCACCTCGTCTCCCGAGCACTCCCAACGGTCGCGAGAGCGGGCTGGGCGCCAGGTACAACGTACCGCCGAAATAATTTCGACTTTTTGTTCGCCCGCTCTCACCAATCTCAATTGACCGGGGTACGCGAGAAACGAGGTGACCGATACAAACGGTAGAGGGGGTGATTCTTGGGGCGAGGTAACAGCACGAAACAAATATAAAAACAAGGCAACTCAAACGCGAAGTTAAGAGATTAACAAAATGATTTATTCAAATTGAAGAAAGGTAACGTTAACAAGGCAATTATTAAAATTAAATTGAACAAATAATAATTTCGATCCCGCGATTATTCTTGACCGTGAACGACCTTGCCTGACGATTCATGTTCGAAACGGGCAGGATAACCTCCATAAGGGGGGTTATCGCCCAGGTAACTAAGAGCGAGGCTCGACTATCAGGTATTGGCGCGACTATGAAGTGGCGGTCTTCCTCGCAGGTAAATGGGCGTAGGTAATAGAATCCCAGGCGTCTGCTCTGACTGACAGTCCAGGGAAGCAGTTCAGCAGCAACGCTGGTGATTCGCCCGAGGTCGCAACACTCAGCTCCATAGCGCGAGGTAAATCAATGATCCCAACCATACCGCAGGCAAGCGGAATCATGAAGGCAACTACAGGTAATTCGGCATGAAGGCAATGAGGTAAGATCGTCAGACAAGTCGTTTGCCGAAATACGGCGTAGGTAATCCGGTCGCAATGGAATTCGCGGTGCGGGATCGAACCGACCAAATATAAGAGATAGGTAACGCCAAGATAAGTCGCACACACGTGCCAAAAGAATGCGACGCAAAACCGAACACGAACACCCAAGAGACGAAGGATAAAGGCGCGATACAATAGCATTTACGACACACGAAGCGGCTGGATCGCCAGCGCGAGAGCGAGAGAGATAGCGCGCAAACAAACGCGCGGTCGAGGCCGCGCGCGAAACAAAGTGAACTCTCCGAGCGACGACGCGAAGGCAAAACGAAATTAACAGAAATATGTGCGTCGCTCGCGAGAGTTTTCGCCAAATAAAATTCAATAAAATAATTCATCAAAACCCGACCCGTTCCGTATAGCATAAGGCGAAAGTTATAGCAAAAGAAATAGATAGAAATTAGAAAGAAAAAGAAGACAATGCGAAAAATCGAGCGAGACCAAAATCATTAATATTGTCCGCTGAATTGCTCGACCACACAAAAGGGGAACCGGTCGAGGAGCAATGGCCAATAATGCCCGCAAAGGCTCACTCGTCCTGATTCCCCGCAAACAATGAAATTGATGCACGCTCCGGAACAACCGCCAATCTTTTCGTTGTTCCGGAGACCTTAATAAAACTACAAAAGGAAGGTCGAACAATCCAGCGAACCAAAAGGGAATAAAAGGAACGGACTCACCGAGAGACGTGTAGGCGGCAGGCAGGCGAAATTCTCCACATCGCAGGAGATACGGCAACGAAAATTGGGCAGAAGTGTGAGCCAGGCAACTAAGGTAGGCAATAAGCAACAAAGTGCAGGTAATAAGCAACAAAGTGCAGGTAGTAAGCAACAGGGTGCAGGTAATAAGCAACAGAGTGCAGATAATTAGGCAGCGAAAGAGGTATTACACTTGGCACTTGGCACTTGTCTCCTCAAGAAGGCGCTCGACGTAGACTGATTTGCGATCGCTCGCAAATCGATCGTCTTCCCGAAAATCCTCGCGCTCCCCCCACCACGCCAAGTCCCTCGCGAGGCAGCGCTAGCTCGCCCTATAGGCGAGACTAGCCGAGACGGCGCCACGCGGTGTTTCGCGGTAAATTCGAATTGAGCGTACCGCAGATTGATCAGATCCACGGCACGCTGCAATTCGAGAAATCCTCCAGCTTCTCCACCTCCACTCTCCCGCTCGGCAATCGCACCCGGCACCTACTCAGCCTTGTCTCGGGTACCTACCTCTTGGGGATCCAGGCGATGAACTGACGGGGTGAAGGGGAGGCCTCCCTCGCCACCCGCGGATCAGGTGGGCGGCGGTGGGCCCACACGCCACCAGGCAAACAGCACCTTCACCCCTGGCTAGCCCCAGATCCCCTCTAGAATGAGGCGCCGGTTTGACGCGGACGGCGGTACCCGAGAATGAGGCCGTGGACGGTGCAGCTACTCGGCTGCTACGGCGAGGAGGTCACGGGGGGCGTTCAAGATGGCCACAGATCCAGCGTGAACCTCCGACCGTCCACGAGCGAGCCACGATGATCTTGGCTCCAATGCCATGTGGGAGCAAAGCTTTGCGGGGAGAATCAAGGGGAGAACCGAGGTAAAAGGCAATGCTACCTCGCGGAAAACGAGAGCGAGGGAGGAAAGAACAAAGAAATATTATAGGCAGTAAATTAAGGGAATTTCCGATTAGCCGCTACACGTCACCCGGTAGGTAACTTCATAATAAAATAATCATTAATCGCTCTCCGCTTCGCGACTTAAAGTAACGGGTGTTCGCTTCGCGCAAATGATTAAATCTAATACGACAAAATAAAACAAAATGAAACAAACGCTTAATAATTACGGACGATGAGTCTCCGCCAGCGCGCTCCCCGAGAAATCGACGAGCGACGACCCAAAAACAGGACCGTAAACCCGGTCCACTCTGGTCGACACCCATTCGTGCGAGTGGCGGGACAAAATGTCACGTCACAATACAAAACGGTGAATCGACAGAAAAACTTCATACAAAAAATGACAAACTCAAGTTTGCCATCGCATGTTGAGCAGTTGAGCGGATGCGCACAGAGTACTTGTCCGGCCCGAAAATTTTTGTATTAAGGTACGGCCTCATGCAGCCGCTCGTCGCTCGTTTCCAGCGACAAATGTGGTCACGTGACCCTATTTCGAATTTTGCGCGATTTGGAAAGGTGTGCCCTCGTGCAGTCGCTCGTCGCCCGTTTGCAGCGAGTGGCAGCGACAAATCTGATGACGTCATACGTAGCGGCGTAGCGAAAAAGCTGAAAAAGTTGAGCTTTGTCTCTTTGTTCGCTGGTAAAAAACCAAGAGCCGGTCGGATTCAAATACGTGTGGTGCTGCAAGTTTAATCAATTGCTTCAACATTTTAACAATTAATTCAGCCGAGGTAAATATTTAAAAAGATTTAATTAATTAGTAAAGTATAGAAAATATACGTTTAAAAGATGATTTTGTTTTTCCGTCATTATAGACTTTTATCGAGATTCTCGAGATCGAGAGACGAGAAAAGTCTATGTTACTTGTTATCATAACCACACTTATTTGATAACAGTTTACAATTAGATGATAAATATTATTGTTTTGTTTTTCCAAAGGTTGTTTATACGTGTGGGATATGCGAGACCATTTACGAAGACTGGGCGAATGACCCATGCATTGAAGGATACGAAAGATTATTCGTGGACGATAATCTTTATTTCTATCCGATGACAGGTAAGGAACATCATTGTGCCTATTATTGTTATTGTTATTGGTGCTGATGGAATAAGTGCAATCATATAATTTTTTTTATGCAAATTTTCTAAGATGATGGCAATGTGATACGCCGAAGCAGACTTGACGATGGCATTGAAGCTGTGGTCGAGGACGAAGCACCCTCAGCAAAAGGGAAGGAAAATGTGGGCCCCAAAAAACGTTAGTACAATATTATTATTATTATCATTATTATTATTATTAATATTCTTATTGTCGTTGTTGTTGTTTTATTATTATTTGCAGAAGCTTCAAAATTCGAGAAGGGCCGAGGGCAATCGCAGGTCCTAAAACGACCACTGTTCATAAACCGCAATGGAAAGCTGACGGACGAGGAAATCGAGCTTCTCATCCTCGCGGTAGAGAGAAGAATTCCGTTATGGAACTTTTAACGCCGATAGAAGAGAGAAGTCGAGAAACGACGTCCAGGTTGTGGGAGGAAGTTTCAATGGCACTTGACGGTAAAGAAAAATAAGATTTTCAATCCTTCGGTCTTCCCTTTGATCCTTTTCTCACATTTTCTTTTATGTTCGCATCGTTCCAGCACTGGCTTCTTTTCTAGTACTCCGCTTCTACTGTCCATATATCCCTTCTTCACCAACTCGCCTACATTTTTCCATTTCTCTATTCTTCTTTTACGATTTCCCTGACTCTTATCTATCCTGTCTCGGTCCTTGTCGCTCGTAAGTCATTTTCAACACTCAAATAGGCATTTATTTTCGCGTGTATCATGATATTTGATTTTATTTCAACAGGAAAATTAAGTGCAGGAGATGCAAAAAAAAAATTCAAGGGCTTAAGGGACGTGTACAGACTTAAGGGACGTGTACAGGCGCATTATTCATGCGGAGCAGTTCCCGAGCGGTTCTGGGCGTGCAACGCCGAGAGAAAAATGGAAATTCTACGGCCAGATGGAATTTTTGCGGGACACTTGTCTCATACCACCGTAATTAAACTACTTTTTACCATTCGTTTCCATTTCCATCCAAAATTTTGTACAGTTCATGTAAATTTTTATTTTCATTACTTTATTTCTCACATACTTTGAACGAATGGAATCGATTTAGTTATTGCAATTCGATCATTTTCATTTCATATAGAACAAGCAGTAATGTCAGCCGGCTCAACAATGAAGAAGAGGATCGGGACGAATTAGATCCGGCCAGAGTTGCAGACGAAAATTTTGGCGAACACGTTCACGAGGAGGGTAACCAATTAAACTTAATCCTTATAAATTTTCCAATTTTTATCGACATTTGAACGTCAATATATATTAATGATCATTGTAATTTCGTTTAAAAAAAATCAGGTCAGTCAAGTAAGAGGATGAGAAGAGGTTCTTCGATCACGGATAAAAGAACGGAAGAATCAATGGCCGTTCTCAACCGGATTGCCGATGCAATGTCTAGAGAGGAGCCAGTGCCTGCACCACCTCCACCACCACAAATGGACGATGTCGATGGATTCTTAGTTGGGGTGGGCGTAAACTTGCGACGATTACCGATGTCGGCAAGAATGGAAACGATCATCGAGATTTTGAATGTGGTCCACCGAAAATGTCAAAAATATGCGACAAACCCTTGATTAATAACCGAAACCGTTTCGTTATCATTTTTTAAATTAAAACTCTTGTAATATTATATACATTACTTATATTACTTATATTAATAAGAAAAAGTATGATGATTGTTTTATTGATAAGAAAAAGGTGATGATTGTTTTATTAATAAACTAGCTGTAAATTTACGAAACTATATTGTCGACCTCGCACTCTACAGGATTTCGAATGAAATATATTTTAATCGATTGATTAAAGCATAAAAATGCAAAATTCTACGACATCGATTTTATTTCCCGAGTAACTCAATTTCGAAAGTTACCAAAGTTTCAATTTCTCAAAACTTCCTCCTTGCGTTCCAATCTAACGAGACATCATTCTTGCCAACTTTTCACATCTACAGGGAACTCAACTCGACTCTTCAGCCATTTTTATCGTTCTTTTCAAAGCAATCAACTTGGATATTGCTGTTTTTTTAGACTGAATTGCCTGCATGGATTTTTTTGCTCCGAGAAAGCATCGTCCGTGTTGGAAATCGCGCTTTGGAGAACGTTTCACTCCAAACTTCGCTTCGACCTTTGCCCCGAACGCATAGCCCGCCCCGTGACGTCTTTGCCATCCCTCACGAGCCTCGCACACTTTCGTTGCTTTCGACAGTCTCGAACAACCGTTTCGTGGCCCAACCCCGTGCAAACGATCCAATTTCTACGTAGGAATTTAACGGCGACTTCGACAAAGCTTCTAAATGATATTTGTTCTTGAACCGAACCTCTGAACAAACTTTCCGACGCAAGAGGCATCGCAGGGTTGGTTAACGGGGATGAAGCCTTCGATTAAACTCAGCAAAGACGAAGGATTATGTAAAAACATGAATTTTATCGTGCGACCAATTTTTTTTTGAGATCCCAGAATCCGACTCAATTTTTCACATGTTCGCAGTTTCGTGGTCATCTTTTTGTAACTCTCTAGAATCTCAACGATATATCTCGACGAATGCGATAAAATAAATCTCACGATAAAGTAAAAATCTTGATTTCTCCGAGAGAGACTTTCGATGAAACGTCACGTACGAAGCAATTCCAGGAGATAAGTTTTCGTAAACATGTCGCTGATCCAATGGATCGAGAATCCATCCATTCTCGTTTCTCGACATCCTTATACAACTTGTTTTCTCCTGCAGCCCGATATACGCATATAAATATAGATCGACAAGAAATAATCCAATCGTCCTCGAGTTGGCTGTGGCAAACAACGCGATCAAATCTTCATGCTTGAAATATATGAACGGTAACCCAGATTTCTTTATCCGAACGATTTATCTGTAAGATTGAACAGTTTTTTACTGCAATATAAAAAAATGATCATTTTTTATGCAATTTTTTCCCCACAATCGTGTGTGTGTGCGTGCGGTATTAAATATTTTGAATTTTCTGGCGTCTTTCCGGTTTGGGTTTGTTTTAAGGACTTCTCGGGATCTGGGTTCCTTTGAAACACATAGAAATGCACTATTTGAAAGAAATCAGCCGTATCCACCTTTCGAAACTGTATCCGCGTTGTATTCAAGATAACAAATTACAGCAATGATACAAAAGTTTATTTTTATAATACAATTCCAGACAACTCTCTTATAATATACATTATTTTACATAATCTCGGATGGAGGTACAAAACCAGACAATTAAGTACAACAAAAAAAATGATGACAAAATAAAATAAAAATAAATCGAGAAAAAAAATATGGAAAACAATTGCTAAAGAAATAGCCATTAATAGCGCATATTAATCGCTATCTCTATAGCGATTTTTTTGCATATTTTTCTCATTCGCTCATTCATTTCGTATTTCCCCGCTACAACGAACAAGGTCTCCTTGACACATGAGAATGACATGATTGTTAGATTTTTTGAAAAATTTCAGTTTCTCATAGAAGAACCCATGTGGAGGTGAATTTTTTTTCGTCGATTGTTATTAATTTCACGAGGCACAATAGCTAAGTTCAAATACGGTTGTACTACCATGGCACCATTCCTTCGGCATTGAAAAAATCGCAAAATTCATCCCGAACAATAATAGCAGAGCGACTGCTATTATTTATAGCAGAGGAATAAATATTTAGAGGAATAAATATTCCTCTACATCGACCATCGTGCAAAGCCGAGTTATTTTCGACTTCCGAGCTAATATTATTTGATCCTTCTGGTTCACCAATGTTCGCCGGAATGTAACTGTTGTCTTTGTCTTGTTTACGAAGCCAATTATGAAGACATACGATTGCTTGAACCGTACGTCCAATATTTCCGACTGTGCCTGCCTTCCATTGGCTTCTTCATTATCCTCCATTGACTAACCATTATGCCAAAAGTATTCTCGATCGTTCGTCGAGCACGGCTTAAACGATAATTAAAAATATTTTTGTCTTGATTTAAACCGATTCTATCTGGGTACGGGCGAAGTAAATAGTTGGTCAATTGAAATGCCTCGTCGCCATCTAGCACATATGGTAAAGCCATTCCATCAACTGTGGCTCGGGTAGTCCTATTTCTCCCTTTTCGAACTTTTGCCCTATCTCTGAATCACGAAAAACGCCACCATCACTACGTCGTCCGTAAGCACCGATGTCAACGAACGTGAAGGAGTAGTTCGCATCGCAGATAGCAAGCAATACGATGCTGTGGTGATTTTTGTAGTTGAAGTACGATGAGCCAGCATTGTCAGGACACTGCAACAAAAATGCAACATAAAAACATGAACATTCCAGTCGTCGAATTATACTGTTATCAAAGATCTGTAACTCGTGTACCTGAATTTGTATATGCTTCCCGTCGATGGCTCCTATACAATGCTGAAATTGCCATTGCTCTTCGAACTCATGAGCAATTCTCAGCCAATCAGACGTGTCCAAAGGGTATGGCAGAACTTCTTTCCGGAGACAGCTCCACAGCGCTGCGCACGTTTCTGCAATGATGTTCGCTGTTGTTGTTCCCCCTACCAAATACTGGTACGATATGGATGTGAAACAGTCGCCGGTAGCTAAATATCTGTTGAAAAATTGTTTTAGGAATAGTTAAAAGTTTGTAATGGTTTTATTTCAGCAATGGTTCAGATGCGATGGATCAGTCACCGAACCTCACATCAAAATTTCGAAATTAAAACTTTTCGATGTGGTTTGACTAATCAGAAAAAGGATCTCTACGCAGGACGATGACAAAAAAGTGCTGACGGGAGCTTTTTTGTATTGGTGAAACCGTGTCGTAAACATTTAGTTTCGAAAATTCCAGCTATCTCTTCCGTACTCACGGTGGCGAGATGGCGACTGATCCATCACCGTAAGTAGTAAAAATCTACAATCTTACCGTAGAGTCATTAGAAGTCGCGCTGCAGCAGAAATGGGCTCCCTCACTGCGTCCTGTTTTGTGATAAAAGGCCCAACTAAACATAGCAGCTCTTCGAATTGACTCATGGACATCCGCAAATAATTTTCCGTCTTTTCAGCGTACAAGGAGAGTGTAGGAAAAACAGCTTCATAAAATCCATGTTCCATTCGTAATTTGTATAATGGGTGAACCCAAAAACGTTTTCCAGTAGATTCCCTCTTGTTTTGGAGCAACAAAATTTCATTCACTACCAGAGCTGATAATACTCTTTTTTGTCGAATTTTCTGAATACGGGCCCTGTGAGCAATCTGTTGACACTGATCAACCCACTTCTGATACTTTTTAACGAACGACATATCGTCAATTTCCGAAAAAACTGTTATATATTTTTATGTTTATTCACTCCGATTACTTGCACTTGTGTCACTGCTACAACTGTCACGAAAGGAGGTTAGGAAATCAGCTACAACATCCTGCAAGCAGCCATGTTGACGCTACTGTTCGACGCGCCCACTCGTCGCTCGTCGCTCGTTTGCAGCGACAAATCTCAAATCTGTCGCTCGTTTGCAGCGACGAGCGACTGCACGAGGGCACACCTTTCCAAATCGCGCGAAATTCGAAATAGGGTCACGTGACCACATTTGTCGCTGGAAACGAGCGACGAGCGGCTGCATGAGGCCGTACCTTTAGCTTCCGCTATTTATACATAGACTAGCCAAGGTATGCCCGCTTCACCGGGCATAGGTTTTTGAATGTGACTTCGCTTGGGTTTTTACAATATAAAATTTAATATAGTATCAATTTGATTTTTAAAAAACTTTCTACGAAAACTCTCTCTCTATCTTTGATATAGAGTAAAAAAAAAACTGTAAACATTTTTTTTTTTTATAGAGGGGAATTGCCAAGTTACGCACTACTGGGGTCCTGGCTAGTTCCCCAAGTGTCGGACTCGTCTTGCAACCCTACCGTCTAAAACCCCCCTTTCTCTACGTAGCACACATCTACGTAGGTAGCTAGTCCAGCTTAGGCTTCATCGTTTGAAAGCATAATCCATACAATTTTATCGTGAATCATGATCTCGAAATTGCCTTCCAGAGTAGCTATTGCCAGGAATCGAACGTGTGGGGAGAATGTGAATGTAAATGTAAACATGTGGGGAACGTGTGGGGAGAATGTGAATGTGAATGTAAATATCTGATTGATTCTCAAAGAATTTCCTTATAGACAATATTTTTGGTTATTTTTTCTGACGGTACCAATATCACGAGGCCTTTCGGCGAACTGACGCGTGAGCAAGCTACGTAAAATTGACCATGAGAGAAACAATTTTCTCTTAAATCTACACCAGCATATTTTAAAGTTTGGCCCTGAGATTTGTTTATTGTCATTGCGAAGCATACTTTAAGTGGACATTGTAATCTTTTAAATTCATAGGGAAGATTATTGGGTATTAAAGGAATACGTGGCACAAAAACTGTGTCTCCTTGAGCACACCCACTTAAAATCGTGGCTTCAATTAAATTTTTATGCAAGGCTCTGACTTGCAGCCTAGTGCCATTGCACAATTTCGGTGGTTTTAGATTCCGAAGTGGCATTACAGGCGAACCCTTTCGTAAAGTAAGCTTATGGTAAGGCATGCCCGGTGGGTTAAGCGAATTTAAAAACTCTACCGGATAATTTACGGCTTCATCTACGTTACATACAGTGTCTATTGACTTGTAAATCATTTCTTCTCCATCAAATGACTTTAGCAATATATCGTTAATAAACGCAGCTTGCTCGTTTTTTGGAGTCAAAATAGCCCGTTCACAAAACCATTCAATTGGTTTATTGTGTATTTGTGAAATTCCCGGATAAATGTGATCTATCAATTCCTGCATGGTACTCACTAACGTGAACAATTCGTTCGGGACCATAATCATATCATCTGTTGATAGATAATCACCATTTCCGATTTTCATTAAGGGGTAACACCACTGTAAATTTGGGCAAAAATTTTTTTTTTTATGAGCTTAAAAAATACTCTGAACCCTTCTTTACCGAAAAAAAAATTTACTGGACTTTACCGGACCAGTAAATTGTGTAAAAAAAATTATTAAAAATATTTCATTATTGATAATAAATATTAAAATTGAAAAAAAAAAAAAAAAATCCATCGAATTTCGTGCCTTGTCGCGACACACGTCGGACGCGCGCTGAAACAGCTGCTGCTCCGAATTGACTGCCGGCGGTTCTATATAAGTGCTCTAACCTTAAATTTCCTGCCGGCGAACGTCATAGCATGCGTTCAGCTAGAAATACTTCCAATGAAAAGTACGCTGCTAGAAAAGTATCAGCATAGTGAGTACAGAGTCAGTGCGTATGTAATCGACAAGGTTTTTGTGGGTGGTTTTAAATTTGAACTGGTTATTCGTTATCCGCTCTGCCATGAAATCGTCGAGAAGAGCAAGTGAGGGGCAATTTTGCAGAGCCGAAGGGACGCTCTATGGTCCTGGGATAGCAGATTGACGGTAAAAAAATTTTATTCTTTGAATTTTTCAGTTCTTATAATTCAAACTAAAAACGCGTTTTTCTCGAAATGTCACTTTTTAAAACGGCACGCAGCATAACTCAAACAATTTTCATTCTTTTTATTTCGAATTTTGTCAATGTCTTTAAAATAACATTTCGAAGAGAAACACGTACGGGATTTTCGATAGGGTAATCCAAACATTTTTTATTAACGAATGATTGTCTTTTTTTTTTGCGAAAAGACACTTTCTGTTTGATTGCTCGCCAATTTTACAAAAATAAGTATTTTTGAAATCCCCTACGTCTTTCTCTAGCTTTGACTGTATAGATATTGGACAATTTTTGTTTTATGTTCCAGGTCAAAACTGCATCAGTTATGCTGCGTGCCGCAGTGCGCCTTGAATTCGTCATGGCTCCAGAGAATGGCTCGCGCGTCGCCACTTTCGAATATGTTCGGACGAAAATTTTTTGTAATATACTTGAATATACATTCAATAATTTCCTTGAATTGTATTTTCTTACCACCTTTCTTTCCAAACAAAAAAAAATCCCTTGGAAACCGCTTTTTTCGAGTCATTACAGTGGTGTTACCCCTTAAAGTATCTGAAAATTGTCCTGCTGATACATCACTATTTGGATATACTCTCATATTTTTTGTAAGTTTAAGAATTTCTATTGAAGGCCATAAAATGGATCTTTTTAGACAGGCTTTAATTTCATCAGCACGTGTGCCTCTAGGTACCACAGGTAAAGTTTGTCGAAAATCTCCTGCTAATAGCACTGTAACACCACCCATTAAATTTTTGTTACTACGAATGTCTTGTAGTGTCCTGTTTACAGCCTCAATGTCTCCTTTATGTGCCATTGTAATTTCATCCCAAACAATTAATTTTGTATTTTTTAATAATTCTGCAAGATTACTTTGTTTGCTTATATTGCCAATGGGGGTATCTGCATGTGTTAAATCCAGAGGCAATTTAAAAGTTGCATGGGCAGTTTGACCACCTTGTAGCAGCGTAGCGGTGATTCCAGGAGAAGCAACAGCTAAGGCAATGCTTTTCGTGCTCCTTACCTTTGCTGAAATCAAGTTAATGATATATGTTTTTCCGGTACCACCGGGCGCGTCTAAAAAAAAAAGTCGTCCTGTGTTTGCTTCTACACTGGTAATAATTTTATGGTACACTGTTATTCATTAATGCCTGGGCAAAGCGAAAAGTAGCGATTTTACCGACAGTGTATCGTCACTTGTCGAAGTTGCTTGAAGTTCGGAAGAGTTTCAGACTCATGTGTCAAGCGTAATTCTCAACGACCAAATTATTAACCTAGCGAATACATGACAGCGCCGAAATGAGGTGACCGCGGAAGGCTGACACAGCGTTCGGCAGATTGAAATTGGAAAAATGGGTTATGTGGGATGAAGAAAAGTTATGAGAATGTGATGCTCTATCGGACAATGGATTATTCATTTATTTTAATGTGTGAATAACAGATGCGAATGAAAAATAAAAATTAAATGAGAATTCTGGAATTCCGAAAATGATTTTATTGAATAAAACAATACTTCGATACCAAATTAAACGACATCCTCTCCGAGCTATCGCAATTCTCGATCAATGAAAAAGGAGTTATTGAATTCATGATTGTCCGGATGCATCCAAAATAAAGGATGGGATCTCGCAGCTACTTAAACTGTTTTCTTTTTAAAATGGCAAGGCTCAGTGGTAGAATCATTTGACTTAGATCATCGCAAAAAATCACGTTCCTTCCATAGCTCGTAGACCGGCTGAATTAATGAAACGAGTGAATTTGGAACAAAAAACTCATCAGTCCAACCTTGGGGTGGATGGTTTCTACGAAGCAACCACGTTCCGAACATGGTCCACCAGCTCCTACAATTGGATTCATCGGATTATTACTATCAAGAGACTCGGTAGAGTCTCGGGACAAGTACATTGCGGCAGCTCTGCTGTCGTCTGCTTGCCCGAGACTCGCCAGAGTATATTATCTCGGAATAAAGTAAATTTCTATGGTGGGGGCAGGGATCGCGCAACGCTTCGGCTTTTTACAAAGCTCAGGAGGCTTCTAGCGATTTGAAAATTGAACTGGACTCTAGTTACGCAATACTCTTTCCATTGAGCCTAATTTGAGCTTGATTGGTGCAGTATTTGCTGAGAAAAAACTTTGCATGGGTTTCGGAATATGCTCGTTCTAGTATCCAATACATCGAAGAAACGGCGCGTCTGTATACGCGCGCAGACCGGCACAAGCATAGGCCTCTTGATGCCCACGGCGCTCTAGATCTATATCGCTTCTACTACATCGAAGAAACGGCGCGTCTGTATACCCGCGCAGAGCTACACAAGCATGGGCCTCTTGATGCCCATAGAGACACTATATCTATATCTGAAGCGAGAGTGAATGTGTCTCTCTCCCTCTACCGGGTTCTACGATGCGCGCCATCTCTCTCACACTACCGCTCGTTCTTCTGTGGTAGGGCCCTAGTGGCGAAGGCGCGTAACATATCTAATACATCATAGAAACGGCGCGTCTGTATACGCACGCAGACCCACACAAGCATAGGCCTCTTGATGCCCATGGCGCTCTATATCTATATCGCATCTACTACATCGAAGAAACGGCGCGTCTCCATATGCGCGCAGACCCACACAAGCATGGGCCTCTTGATGCCCACGGAGACGCTATATCTATATCTAAAGCGAGAGTAGGTGTGTCTCTCTCCCTCTACCGGGTTCTAAGACGCGTGCCATCTCTCTCACACTACCGCCCGTTCTTCTATGGTAGGGCCTTAGTGGCGAAGGCGCGTTACATCTCAAAATTTGGATATATAGATATATCTGAAATAGACCCGCTCAGCCGCTCTCTCTCTCTACTATGTTGTGCGCCTTACGCCATCTCTCTCATTTTACCGCTCGTACTGTATAGGCGCTCGCACGCAATATTTTCAAATGCTAATGCCAATAATTGTTCTGCAACCAACAGTTCCAAAAAAATTTGCCCAACTTTTGTCCACAAAATACTAATAATTCAATTACCATTACAATAAAGTGATAACACACGAGGGAGCACGACTAAAATAAATGAAATCTTAAAGGCATTCCAAGCTCCGTAATACACAACCATTGTCCTTCTGATGCTCTTTTTAAAAACGAAGTTGAAAACATAAATTTACCCTGATCATACACAATTAATGATCGCGTCCTTAACTTTCAATTGAAAGCAGATTTTTGTTTGTATGTTTTCGGAAAAATAAGCAAAAAAAAATGAATAAAAAAAGAAACAATTCGCGTTTCAAAAGACTCTTCCGTGCTCGTAACGTTATATATCTGGTAGAATTTTTCTTGAAAACATAGATAAATGACTCATTCTCCCGTACTTCTAGAAATTACTGAAAAAACGATTGAATAAATGCAGTATAGAAAAATGATAGTCTGACTAGAAATTATTTTCACAAAAGATAATGATAAAAAATGGTCATGAAAATTTTTTACCAATTTTTCAAAATGCAAAATAAATATCAGTGTAATTACCGTAATCAACATTACAAAAAAAAGTTGAAACGAAAAAGTGATACCAAGTGCGACTTATTTATTTAGTATTTTACCAACAAAAAGGAGTGATATCCGGCCAAAATCCCCTCCCGGGGAAAAAAAACTTGGACAAGTACATTGTTTGGTCCCATAGCCGAAAAAAAATCTTCCATTCGTGCAACTGTAAAATTTGGAATATCAAAAATCTGACAAGTACTGAACAGAGATCGGCTCTAACATGTGAATCCAGCCGAAAACAAATAACTGTTTACATCCAGCCTTAAACTTTCTGATATCAGTGACAGGACAAGTATTGAATTGACCACTAGGTATCATTTAACGAGAATGAAAAAAAATAGCAATTGTTTCTTCGGAAGTATTGCTGGATTATTTTTAAAAAATGGAGAGCGCGTATGCGCACAGAGTACTTGGCCGGCGCATTACTTTTGTCTCTTTCGAGCCGTGGTCAATTCATTGAATTCGAAAGATCATACGAAGAAATTTTCTAAGACACCATGCAAAAAATTGAACTAAATTTCAGGCGATAATTATCTGGGCAGCAGCTTTGAAATTTTATTAACTGATTGAGCTGAACCATATCCTAAGCATGAGCAATTTGCATGAAAAGTAATGGGCCGGCCAAGTACTCTGTGCGCATACGCGCTCTCCATTTTTTAAAAATAATCCAGCAATACTTCCGAAGAAACAATTGCTGTTTTTTTTCATTCTCGTTAAATGATACCTAGTGGTCAATTCAATACTTGTCCTGTCACTGATATCAGAAAGTTTAAGGCTGGATGTAAACAGTTATTTGTTTTCGGCTGGATTCACATGTTAGAGCCGATCTCTGTTCAGTACTTGTCAGATTTTTGATATTCCAAATTTTACAGTTGCACGAATGGAAGATTTTTTTTCGGCTATGGGACCAAACAATGTACTTGTCCAAGTTTTTTTTCCCCGGGAGGGGATTTTGGCCGGATATCACTTCTTTTTGTTGGTAAAATACTAAATAAATAAGTCGCACTTGGTATCACTTTTTCGTTTCAACTTTTTTTTGTAATGTTGATTACGGTAATTACACTGATATTTATTTTGCATTTTGAAAAATTGGTAAAAAATTTTCATGACCATTTTTTATCATTATCTTTTGTGAAAATAATTTCTAGTCAGACTATTATTTTTCTATACTGCATTTATTCAATCGTTTTTTCAGTACTTTCTAGAAGTACGGGAGAATGAGTCATTTATCTATGTTTTCAAGAAAAATTCTACCAGATATATAACGTTACGAGCACGGAAGAGTTTTTTGAAACGCGAATTGTTTCTTTTTTTATCCATTCTCTTTTGCTTATTTTTCCGAAAACGTACAAACAAAAATCCGCTTTCAATTGAAAGTTAAGGACGCGATCATTAATTGTGTATGATCAGGGTAAATTTATTTTTTCGACTTCGTTTTTAAAAAGAGCATCAGAAGGACAATGGTTGTGTATTACGGAGCTTGGAATGCCCTTAAGATTTCATTTATTTTAGTCGTGCTCCCTCGTGTGTTATCGCTTTATTGTAATGGTAATTGAATTATTAGTATTTTGTGGACAAAAGTTGGGCGAATTTTTTTGGAACTGTTGGCATTAGCATTTGAAAATGTTGCCCGCGAGCGCCTATACAGTACGAGCGGTAAAGTGAGAGAGATGGCGTAGGGCGCACAACATAGTAGAGAGAGAGAGCGGCAGAGCGGGTCTATTTCAGATATATCTATATATCCAAATTTTGAGATGTAACGCGCCTTCGCCACTAGGGCCCTACCATAGAAGAACGGGCGGTAGTGTGAGAGAGATGGCACGCGTCGTAGAACCCGGTAGAGGGAGAGAGACACACCTACTCTCGCTTTAGATATAGATATAGCGTCTCCGTGGGCATCAAGAGGCCCATGGTTGTGTGGGTCTGCGCGCGTATGGAGACGCGCCGTTTCTTCGATGTAGTAGATGCGATATAGATATAGAACGCCATGGGCATCAAGAGGCCTATGCTTGTGTGGGTCTGCGTGCGTATACAGACGCGCCGTTTCTATGATGTATTAGATATGTTACGCGCCTGCGCCACTAGAGCCCTACCATAGAAGAGGGAGCGGTGGAGTGAGAGAGATGGCGCGCGGTGTAGAAACTGGTAGAGGGAGAAAGACACACCCATTCTCGTTTTAGATATAGTTATAGCGTCTCCGTGGGCATCAAGAGGCCCATGCTTGTGTGGGTCTGCGCGCGTATACAGACGCGCCGTTTCTTCGATGTAGTAGAAGCGATATAGATATAGAACGCCATGGGCATCAAGAGGCTTATGCTTGTGTGGGTCTGCGCGCGTATACAGACGCGCCGTTTCTTCGATGTATTAGATACTAGAACGAGCATATTCCGAAACCCATGCAAAGTTTTTTCTCAGCAAATACTGCACCAATCGAGCTCAAATTAGGCTCAATGGAAAGAGTATTGCGTAACTAGAGTCCAGTTCAATTTTCAAATCGCTAGAAGCCTCCTGAGCTTTGTAAAAAGCCGAAGCGTTGCGCGATCCCTGCCCCCACCATAGAAATTTACTTTATTCCGAGATAATATACTCTGGCGAGTCTCGGGCAAGCAGACGACAGCAGAGCTGCCGCAATGTACTTGTCCCGAGACTCTACCGAGTCTCTTGATACAGTAGAAATAAATACCTCGGAGACACACAAAGACTTACAAGAACTGGTAAAAAACGAAATGAGAACGTTGAAAGAGGAAATAAGAACTTTTGTGGCTAATGAAATGAAAAAGGAAATTAAAAGTTTTATCCAAGAGCAAATAAAAAACGAAATGCATATGTTAGTAACGGAAATGAAAAAGCTGACGTCAAATGTAAAAAACTTAGAACATGAGCGGATAACCATGAGTGAAGTAGCACCGACCACTAGAAAAGAAGTGAATTATGCGAGAAGTGAAAACATTAAAGAGACGTATGCTGACAAAATAAAAAAATCACGGGTAAAGGAAATTGTTGTTACACCGTTATCTAATCAAACAAACGAGAAAACAATGGGAGAAATTGAATCAAATATCGACATAATGAGCTTGGGAATCGGGGTCAGCAAAATAAGAAATGGAGGAAAAGGCAAAATAATCCTCGGTTGTGAAAATGGCAATGATCAAGAGACGTTAAGCACGGAATTGGAAAAGAAAATAGGAAGCAGCTATAAAGTAATAACAATTAAAAAACAACTACCGAAAATTAAAATAATTGGTATTAGTGAAAACTTGAATTTCTCCGAAGAACACGAAAACAATTTCCTTATGAAAATAATAGAACAAAATGAGCTATGCATCGGAAAACAAGAGTTGTCGCTAAGAATGATAAAAAAGACCGTCACGAGTACGGGATTGGGAACAATAATAGTGGAAACGGACCCTAAAACTCATAAAATGTTGATTGAAAAAGGGAAAATTAAAGTTGGGTGGAAAATATGCCCAGTGTACGACTTTGTGAGCGTCCTACAGTGTTACAAGTGCTGGGGATACCACCACTTCGCTAAAGACTGCAGAAATAAACAGAAATGTAGGAAGTGCGCTGGTGATCATGAACAAAAAAATTGTACAGAATAGTATTTTACGCAACAAGTGCGGAAAGCGACGAATTACATCGCGCGTGAAGTTGCCGCATGAGCCGAAGGCTTATGATACATATTCGCACGAGTACGAGTGTGAATTGCGGCACGAGCCGAAGGCGAGTGCCGTAATACACTCGTACGAGTGCGAATATGTATCATAAGTCGAGGCGAATGCGGCAAACGCGCGATGTACTTCGTTGTTTTTCGCACATGTTGCGTACAATATTTTTTGTGATACTTGCCTCGAAAGTTCGATTTGAGGATCAAAAAACATCGACTGACATCTGACAGTTAAGCTATCTGACATATGAATGTCCGCACTAGTGCGGTAAAGTCTTCTCACCGTGCGGTAAAGTCCACATTACCGCACTAGTGCGGTAAAGTAAGACAAAAGAGCAAGCGTTGAGAAATAGGCTACTTTCGCCACGGAAAACGCCAACCGAAAATCGCACTTTCGAGGCAAGTATCACAAAAAGAAACAAAAAGTGTGTTAACTGTTTGTACTATAGTGATAAGTATAAGGAAGCTGAACTGGACATACAACACGAAGCCACCCATAAAACATGCGAGATATTTAAACAAATGGTATCGAGGGCACAAAAGAACACAACGTACAGCGAATAGCAATTAAAAAACACCTATGGT
Organism: Diadegma fenestrale; assembly: GCA_037043255.1. Lineage (NCBI taxonomy): Eukaryota > Metazoa > Arthropoda > Insecta > Hymenoptera > Ichneumonidae > Diadegma > Diadegma fenestrale. Next base: position 1,492,689 of record CM073311.1, read on the forward strand.
AATATTAATAGTAGTAAAACAGTATATAACCCATTGCTCACAGTGTTAAATATCCAAGGATTCATCAATCACAAAGACGAGATGGTAAATATTCGATATCGCGGCACCAGCGATTTTCGGGCTGATTTTTTTTTTACAGTCGCGTTATGATCTGTAAACATCATAACTAGTATTGTTATGATGGCGCATGACTTTTTTTTGCAAAAAAAAAAAAAAAATCAAAAAAAAAAATTAAAAAAAATCAAAAAAGGGGGGGGCTGCGCCCCCCCACTCACCAAGACCCAAACCCAAACAAACCATCACCCACAGAAGACAAACGTGAACAAGTCCGCAAACCGCGTACTTACCCAATTTTTTTTTTTTTTTAGCAAAAAAGGTCATGCGCCATCATAAAAAACCTTTTTATATCATTCACAGGTGATAAAAAACTCATTAAAAAAAAAATCAGCCCGAAAATCGCTGGTGCCGCGATATCGAATATTTACCTGCAATTCAGTTGTCGGAAAAGTATGAGAGACTAATCATATGTAATGTATATCACTCACCTAGCCAAAGCCATGGCCTATTCATAGAATCAGTTGTCAATGTATGTGAGGAACTTGTAGAAATGGGCCCAGTGATAATAACGGGCGATTTTAATATTGATGTATCCAAAGAAACGCATTATAGAAAAAGACTGATTAAAAACTTACTTACCTTTGGGATGAAACAGTACATAACAGAGGCTACTAGAATAACTGAGAGCACAAAAACCATAATCGATTTAGTATTCGCGAATTTTAATGTAAAAGCGCAAGTTCTCTTGACCCCGAAAATAACTGACCACAATATCATAGACATTTTTACACATTGGGACGAACAAAAAAATAATAGAACCGTAATATACTATAAACGTGATTGTAAAAATATCGACAATGATAAATTTCATGACATAATGGATAATAAATTAAAACTGCTAAAAGATATCTCACATATAAGAAGCAGTGGATATAATAAAAAATTGACTAATAAAGTAGCTAACGAAATCGTAAAGATCATAGAGAGTGTTATGGAAGAAATTGCCCCATTAGTCAAAAAATCTACACAGCAAAAATGGATAGACAAACCTTGGATCCGCGATGATACTCGATCGGAAATGAAATGCAGAGATGATAGATACAAAAAAGCAGTTGCAACAAATAATACGAAGGACTGGGAGTTATACAGGATATCGAGAAATCGGGTAGTTGACCGTATTCGGAAGGATAAAAAACAATATTACGAAGAAACTATTGACAAACAAAAACATAATATGACAATGATGTGGAAAAACCTGAAACAACTAATAGGAAACAAGAAAGCAATAGAACAAACCAAGCCGGAAATAACGTTTGATGGAGTGCAGTATACAAATGATGAAGAAATCTCAAATAATTTCAACAAATTCTTTGTTGGAAGTGTTGAAAGCATCGTTCAAGAAATCAGAGTCAATACAGAAACAGGAAATAATAATTATCAGCGATGCACAAACAATAGTTTCAACGAATTCAGAGTGATTGACAATGATACACTGGGAAAGATTATCCTAGGCCTCAATAATAAAAAAGGCCTGAGTGAGACCATCACGGCTACGACCCTCAAAATTTTGTGGCAAGGAAGAAACAAAAACATCTTGACGGACCTATTGAATAAATTATTAAGAGATGGGATCGTGCCTGACGAATGGAAAAATTCGATTATACGACCGATACCAAAAATAGCGAAAAGCTTGAAAGCAGAAGAATTCAGACCAATCAACACACTACCAATATACGAAAAAGTTTTAGAATTACTAGTAAAAAAGTAACTGTTAGAATACATTACGGAAAATGATATACTCATAAATGAACAATCAGGGTTCCGAGATAAACACTCCTGCGAGACTGCGTTACAAGGTACCTTAATAGAATGGAGGGAATACTTGGATAAAAGCGAAATAATAGGAGTAGTGTTTATTGACTTTGAAAGGGCATTTGAAACTATAAATAGGGAAATATTGATACAAAAACTGGAAATGATTGGAATAGGGGGGCGCGTACTCGATTGGTTCAAGTGTTACCTCAAAAAAAGGACGCAGCAAGTGCAATATAATAAGGCAATGTCAAAAAGAAAGGACAATAATGATGGAGTGCCACAGGGTTCGGTACTTGGACCTCTGCTGTTTATTTTATATATAAATGACATAAAAAAAGCGATTACAGGCGGCAAATGCAGTATTAAACTATTTGCAGATGATATGATTATGTATGTACATAGCGACGATATGGATGTAATAGAGGAAGAGCTCAACAAAAGTTTGCGAGTGTTACTGCAATGGCTAAATGGAAATTCCTTGAAGATAAATTACTCCAAAACTGTCTTCATGCCCATACATGACTTGAGAAAAAGAAATATTAGGAATCGTATGTGCATACAAATAGAGGAAAACCAAATAAAAGAAGTCCAGGAAACGAAATATCTAGGTGTAATAATTGATGATAACCTATTATTTGAAGCAAATGCGTGGTATGTAGCGAAGAAAGTGGCGAAAAAAATTTCCTTGTTAAACCGAATTAAAAGAAGTGTATCTGTGATCACGAAAATCCAGAGACTCGGCAGAGTCTCGGGCCGAGTACATTCGACAGCGTCGTCTGCTGGCGTGAGACTCACTCGAGTATATTATCTCTGAGAAAAGCGATTCGGCCGGTGGGGGTAAACACTTTCTTAAAATACAAAGCTCAGGGGTTATTTCATGATCTGAAATTTGAATTAGAGACTAATTACGTTATCCCCCCTCGTTTAAGCCATAAATCAACCGGATTGATGCTGTAATTGCTGAGAAAAAACTTTGCACGGGTAAAATTATGCCATGATCGAAGTGTGCGTGCGTGTATGTATACGACACAGAGAAAGGGCCCGTGGCGCTAGCCTTTTTCGGATTGGTCGCGACGGTTAGGAGTGTCGCGGTGGTTAGGAGTGACGCGATGGTTTCAGTTACGTCCGTTACGTCTCTACTGTGTACTGACATTTTGCCCGCTAGGTACACACGTTTTCTTCTGTACCGAGCGGGCGCGAATCACCGAATGTACTTGGCCAAGCCTTTTTCCCCGGGAGGGGATTTTTGGCTAATAACAATATATAAGACAATCATTGGACCTCATTTCGATTACTGCGGGACGATCATGTTAAATTACAGTAATGAATGCATGGATATGCTACAGAAACTCCAAAATAGGGCAATGAGAACAATTTTATCAGTAAGTCGATATACTCCGATAAAAGATATGTTGAATGTTTCAAATTTTATGACAGTTCGAAGAAGGATGTACCTAAATGTATGTGTGCTAATTTATAAAATGAAAAACAGACTAACTCCCGAATATCTGACACGAGAAATAGAATATTGTGGAATACGGCACAACTATGGTACAAGAATACAGGAAAGAAATAGGAAAGATTTAAAAATCAGCGAAACTAGAACTAGAACGGCGGAAAAGTCCATAACGTACAAGGGTTTTAACAATAAAGTGGTTGAAAGAATGGAACGAAGTATGAATGGAGTTATAAATTTGCAAACTGTGCAAATTGTGCAATTGAAAATGTATGGAGTCGGATGCAAAGTAAAGAAATGTATGAAACATGGAAAGAAAATGTATCACAAACGAATGTAGCTAATAGCTAATTAAAGTCATTCTCTCTCTCTCTCTCTCTCCCTCTCTCTCTCTCTCGCTCATCTAAAGCGTGCTAAATACTGCTTGCATCCCGTGGCCTTGTTTATTTCGCCATTAGTGGTGCACTGCAGCGATTAACTGGAAAACTCTCCAACGAAATTTCTACAACGGAGTCGGTCTCGCCAGGTAGAACCGCACGTGGACAGGCGAGTGGCTTCTCTGCGCATGAGCAGCTCATGCTCATCCATCACCTACAATCGATACTAGCATGCGTCTGCGTGTGTTGTGCCATGTCTCTGACTGATACGCAATCGCAGACTGATACGCTTCTGCGCAATCGCAGTCGATCCTCGCCGACTTACTCCGACTTCGGCCGACTACGTCATCCCTGCTACTCTCCATCTACTGGACATACCGACTCTACCCGATAGCCACCGAAGGCTTCCGAATCTAGCCGATATACGTCTTCGCTGCGTTGTGAGTGAACCGGTGCGTATTGCTTGCTGTCACGTGATGTGACGTCACCGCGCCGTCGCACTCTGTCGCGTAGCATAGTCAGCTGTGTCACACGTCGCACAACAGTGGTTTCGTATGCTTTGATTATTTTTACCATTTCGTGCACCTGCGCATTGAGACGCTACTGCTTTGCTGATAACTCTATTTTTTCTTCATTCATTCTTTACTACGTATTTGATAGTTACTCTGCTCTGTGAGCGTCTTGTTACTTCCGCTAATAGTCATTATGCCGACTACGTGCACTAAATGTAGCAAGAGTATCGCCGGTACAGCGATCTCTTGTCCAGAATGCTCGCGCTCGTTCCACCCGAGTTGTGCCTCATACTATCTTGACACTCGAACTGCGAGCGTTTGTTGCGTGACGAACTTGCCGCCTATCTTAAACGATCTTCCACGTACTCACAGTCAACGCGCTGCTCTAAACTCTCCATCCACTGATTTTCTGAATTCCACCCCTTTACACTCTCATGCAGCTTCAACACAAAACCCACTGTCGAGCACTAACTCGGATGCGATGCTTGCTCAAATCTTAAGTAAGCTCGACAAGCTCGATTCGACTGAGACCAAAATCGATGCGCTTATCGAGCGTCAAGAAGCCATTAATGATGAATTTCGTACTCTACTTGGTCGTGTTCCGATAATCGAAGGTATTGTGAGTGAGCATGCATCCCAGTTGGGAGCGCTCAAGCAAGAAAATGAAGCATTACGAAAAGAGGTTGCAACTCTTAAAAGCGGAGCTATTAATTCTCAGGCGGGTTCCTACGTGAACGAATTAAGATTGTCGGGTGTTCCATCGGGCACTACTATGTCTCCGTATGATGTTGTCAAGCGCATCTTCGAGATCCTTGATATCTCCGTGTTAATACCGCACATTTTGTCGGTTCGTCCCCTGCCACGCAAAACTAATTCTGAGTCAAGCGCTTCATCTACTGGCACTAATTTATCTCTATCCTACGCTATTGCACTCACTAGTGGTGTTAGGCGAGTTGTTCTTGAAAAAAGCCGTGGCAAGAGAAATTTCTTGATATCTCAGATTTTGGGCCCCGGTGCGCCTCCTTCACTTAACGCAAAAATTTATATTAACGAAATGCTGTCCCCGGACACTCACAAGCTCTTCATTTCTGCACGACGCAGGGCCGAGGAACTGGGTATCCGTCAAGTATGGACTATGAATGATTCGGTGTTCGCGCGTAAGGCCGATGGGCAGCCACGGAAAGAGATCAGGAGTGTCAGCGATTTGGAAAGCATGTTGTGACTTCTGTCTGATAATAGTTTCAGTATTAACACTGTGAGCCACCGATCTTTGACACATGTGCCCGTATCGCCACCTAGCGTTCTGAAGATTGCCCAATTTAATGCTTGCTCTCTTTTAGCCCATATTGATCTTGTGCGCCAGTTTTTCAGTGATTGCTTTTATCATATCATTTCCGTTTCTGAGACGTGGCTGCATGGTCAAGTTGCGGACGATCTTGTTAAACTTGATGGATATTCTCTCATCCGCAACGATCGTGAAGGCAAAGTAGGAGGGGGCGTTGCCTGTTACGTTCATGAGTCCCTCAGAGCGCGCATCATTGAGTGCTCACCTAGCTTGTTTTCTAATTCACCTGAATTTTTGACACTGAGTATTGAATGGTCAGGCTGTGAACCTATCTTATTCGTGTCCATGTATAGGCGGCCGAAGGGTCGGTTACTGAACTCATTTCTCGACACTTTCAGTAGAATAGCGCACTCTTACAACCATATTGTGATCACAGGCGATCTTAATTGCAATGTATTATCTAATAACTTTGAATCAAATTATTTGCGCGGCCTCATTCACTCATTGGCACTCCATCTTGTTATTTCCGACGCCACGTTTCATACGGCGACGAGTGACTCTTGCCTCGACGTCATGATTGTCGATTCTGCAGAAAAAGTACTTGCCTTTTCCAAGTCCGAGACTCCATTCATCAACGGTCACGATATCTTGATGCTCTCACTACGAGTAGGACGGCCGATCGATACAGCGCGTGTTATTAGCAGACGTTCGCGTCGTGATTTCAAGGCAGATGATTACGCGGCTTCTGTTGCCAGCCTTCTTCCGCTTACGGGTATATCTTCTGCCGACGGTTCTGATCCAGCGTCCTTGGTGAACGACTGTGTAGCAGTCCTTACTAATGCATTGAGCTCAGCGATGGACTTGCACGCGCCGGTGCGTTCCTTCCCGGTAAAGCGTCGTCCAACTCCGTGGTTTTCAGATGATTTTCGTCGTCGAGTGAGGGAAAAGAATCTTCTGTATAAGCGTGCCAAACGCTCGAATTGTCTCTTGAGTTACGCGATCTACAGGAACTTTCGTAACAAACTACTTGCCGATATTAGACAGGCCAAACGTGATTATATCCATTCCAGACTGGATTCAGTAAGCGATCAAGCTGCGCTTTGGCGTGAGTTAGCATCGTTGGGGCTTATTAAGTCGCGCACGAACTCGCCGCTCAATTTTTTCAGTGCTGAATCTTTAAACACCTATTTCGCCTCAATCTCATCGACTGCAGCTACGTGCAGTGACCATGACATGTTTTCTGCTCTTACGGTGTGTCGGAGAGGCGAGCACGTGTTTACTTTTGCACGGATCCATTCCGAGGACATTATCAAACAACTTAATCAACTCCATGCATCGTCCTTATCGGAAGGGGCTGATGGCATTTCTTGCTTCGCGCTATGCAATGCCGTTCCGCGAATCCTCGGCTATCTGGTTGCGCTTTTTAATTTGTCGATTGAGTCTGGTTGGTTCCCGCAGATTTGGAAAAAAGCACTTATCAGGCCGCTCCTTAAAACTAAAAATCCATTGTCCCCTTCTGATACTCGTCCGATCGCGAATTTGCCTGTGCTAGCCAAAATTTTCGAGCGCATTGTAAAGGAGCAGGTCGAGATTTTTCTCGAGAGTCATAAATTGCTTGACCCTTTTCAATCGGCATATCGACAGCGTATGAGCACTCAGACTGCGCTCCTGCGCGTTTGTGATGATGTCAGGCATGCTATTGATGAGGGATTACTTACGATCTTAGTGCTGTTCGATTTTTCTAAAGCTTTCGACACGGTTCCTCATCTGAAACTTCTGGAAAAATTAAAGACTATTGGGTTCGACGACAATGCCTTACGGTGGACACATTCATATTTGACTGGGAGGTCGCAGGCTGTGGTGGATCATGACGGTTCGTGCTCCACCTGGCTGTCAACCACGTTAGGTGTGCCGCAGGGGTCAGTGCTCGGCCCGCTACTGTTCTCAATTTTTATCAACGATATCTCTCAGGTGCAGCAATGCAAGAGTTCGATCGTTGGACTTGGAAAGTTTGTCACCGATCATGATTAATAATGCTACGTTGCCGTATGCGAAAGAGGTAAGGAATCTAGGAATCATGTTATCCTCGGATTTGTCCTGGCACAGCCACATCTCGGAAATTTCGCGCAAGGTATGCTTTTCCCTCCATAGGTTGAAGTTTCATCGCAATTCATTATCGCGTGAACTTCGCATAAAGCTAATTTCGTCCCTGATTCTACCGCATCTTGACTACTGCTGCCTCGTTTATCATAACTTGTCTGGGGAGCTGAATTTGAAGTTGCAGCGGCTGATCAATATGTGCATTCGGTTCATCTTCGACTTGAGGAGGGACGAGCATGTGAGCCCGTATAGACGCCAGCTAGGCTGGCTGTCGGTAGCCGACCGGCGCTCGTATTTTTTAGGTATTATGGCGTACAAGGTCCTCCATGGGCTAGTTCCCGATTACATAAGTGCTCTTTTCAATCAAGCGAACGCTGTAGGTGGTGAGAACGCCGTGGCTCTACGACCGCGGAATCGAGCTTTTAACATCCCTAACTTTCGCACTGAGACTTTCCGTGACTCCTTCACGATTTCGGCATGTTATTTCTGGCATTCCCTACCACCGATTGTGACCTCGGCCCCGAGTCTTGATACCTTTAAACTTAGACTTAAGGATTATCTATCAGAAACAGAACGAACTATGGTTGTGGGATGATAAGCGGCACGATTTCCGCCTGCGGTTATTTCATTTTCATTTTTATTACTATTTTTTTTTTTTTTTTTCCTTCCCTATCTTACGATTGTTACTGCTTAACTTTTCATGCGTTTATTTTACGTTATGCTTAGCTTTTCATGCGTTTATTTCACGTTATGCTTTCATGTATGTTTTGCGACGTTACTATGGTCTTTGCGGTTTTCTTTTGTTTAGAGTTTGAGAGCACTAGTTGCAATTATGTTTTTCATTTTATTTTATTTCATGTTGTTATCTCGATCTGAATTTTATTTGCTGTTTGATTTCTTATGTATCTGCGCACTGCCTATAAGTCAGCGGACTAAGGCAAAAATAAAGCATCAATCAATCAATCTCTACTATGTTGTGCGCGCGACGCCATCTCTCTCACACTACCGCTCGTACTGTATAGGCGCTCGCGCGCAACATTTTCAAATGCTAATTCCAATAATTGTTCTGCGACCAACAGTTCTAAAAAATGTTCCCAACTTTTGTCCACAAAATACTAATAATTTAATTTTCATTACAATAAAGCGATAACACACGAGGGAGCACGACTGAAATAAATAAAATCTTAAGGGCATTCCAAGCTCTGTAATATACAACCATTGTCCTTCTGATGCTCTTTTTGAAAACGAAGTTGAAAACATAAATTTACCCTGATCATACACAATTAATGATCGCGTCCTTAACTTTCAATTGAATGCGGATTTTTGTTTGTACATTTTCGGAAAAATAAGCAATAGAAAATGGATGAAAAAAGAAACAGTTCTCGTTTCAAAAAAGTCTTCCGTGCTCGTAACGTTATATATCTGGTAGAATTTTTCTTGAGAACATAGATAAATAAACTCATTCTCCCGTACTTCTAGAAAGTTCTGAAAAAACGATTGAATAAATGCAGTATAAAAAAATGATAGTCTGACTAAAAATTATTTTCACAAAAGATAATGATGAAAAATAGTGATGAAAATTTTTTACCAATTTTTCAAAATGTAAAATAAATATCAATGTAATTACTGTAATCAACATTACAAAAAAAAAAGTTGAAACGAAAAAGTGATACCAAGTGCGACTTATTTATTTAGTATTTTACCAACAAAAAGGAGTGATATCCGGCCAAAATCTCCTCCCGGGGAAAAAAAACTTAGACAAGTACATTGATTGGTCCCATAGCCGAAAAAAAATTCTCCATTCGTGCAGCTGTCAAATTTGGAATATCAAAAATCTGACAAGTACTGAATAGACATCGGCTCTAACATGTGAATCCAGCCAAAACAAATAACTGTTTACATCCAGCCTTAAACTTTCTGATATCAGTGACAGGACAAGTATTGAATTGACCACTAGGTATCTGTTCCGGAAATTGCCCCGGAAAAATGCCGCTGAAAAGTGATCGAGAGCGGGATGGACTCGTGCGGGAGATTTTTGCTGGAAATTGAAATAATTCGACACGAGAGCAAAATAGAGAGTACACAATTTGATTTATTTACCTAGTTACACACTTTTTCTCGAAGATAAAGGCGCGTAAGAGCGATCGCAATGCAACAAGTTGCAGCCAACACGTGTTCGCCGTGTGGTCGAGCCGGCCGAGATCTCGCACAACAGAAATTAAAGAAAATAAGAGTCAAAATGCCCAAACGAGTTGGCCTGAATTGAGCGATCGCTTCGCGATGAAAAGCCGAACACACTTAATCACTCGCGACTTGAATTTAAGAAAGGAAAGTTAGAGATTTCACAATTTTCGGGAGCGCGCACGTTGTCTCGTGTCGAGAGCCGGTTGCAGAAGGACGAGAAAAATGGCTTCGCTTGAGTTGTCGCGTTCTTCATTCTGGCGGCGCCACCGACCAGCTCGGCGGCGTCCAGCCAGCGTCGTCCTGAGCGCGATAGTGGTGACGCGCTTTGAGAGCGAGTTTGGGCGGGCCAATTTAAACGGCCAATTCCCAAACATTTCCGCCCGCCATCTTCACAGGGTGAAGATGTTATCCTGTGGCAGAGTCCACGTGGAGTGGAGCCAGTTTGACCAAGGGCCGGGTCAACGTCGTTTGTGCTGTCCTTAGGGTGGCGATCCGAGGCAGTCCATCTGAGCCTGGGTGGAGAGCAGTCACTCGAGCTAAAGGCCATTTGGTGGGAGGAGTTCTCTCGTCTGTGATGAGAACTAGGGAGCCGACCTTGATGACATTCTGTGGGTGATGCCATTTCGAGATTGCCTGGAGCTGATGTAGGTATTGCGACGACCATGTCTTCCAAAATTGCTGCGTTCTTTGCTGGATTGATTGCCACTGGTTGAGTCTTGTTGGCGTTAGTTCAAGCAGCGATGGCTCAGGCACGGCGTTTAGAGCATCTCCAGTTAAAAAGTGGCCCGGAGTTAACGCTGAGACATCCTCTGGGTCGTCGCTAAGTGGCTCGAGCGGACGCGAATTCAGTATTGCCTCAACCTGAGACAGGAGAGTGCTGGCTTGCTCGTAGGTGAGCAATGCGTCGCCGACCGTCCTCCGAAGGTGATGCTTTGTTGATTTCACCACAGCTTCCCATTTTCCTCCCATGTGGGGGGTTGCTGGGGGGTTGAACACCCAGTTTGTGCCGTCCTTGGAGAGCGCACGTGCCAAGGTTTCGTGTTCCTTGGTCGCATCGATGAACATCCTTTTGAGCGCAGTGTCCGCCCCAATGAACGTGGTTCCGCAGTCCGAGTACATCGTTGTTGGGATTCCTCGCCGGGAGACAAACCTTTGGTATGCTGCGAGGAATGTGTCCGAGGAGTAGTCCGTTACCACGTCCAGATGCACGGCTGAGGTGGTGAGACAGACAAACACACAGATCCACCCTTTGTGTGTTTTCGCTCCACGACCTTGCCAAGTTTTTAATGTGAGCGGTCCTGCATAATCGACACCAGTGTGCCCGAATGCGCGAGAAGGCGTGACACGACAAAGAGGTAGTTGGCCCATCAATTGATGGGCACGGATCCCCCTCTGCCGCGCACAGATCACACACCGGAGCACGTGGGTCTTTACAGGCGCTCGTCCTCCGATGATCCAATAGAGCTGCCGCGTGTACGCAAGAGTAAGTTGCGTTCCTCCATGGAGCGTTTTCCTATGGGCCTCATCAATGATTAGGCCGGAGAGATGCGCTTCTCGGGGAAGAATTGCTGGGTGCTTCTCATCCTCGGATAACGCGGAGTTGGCCAGTCGACCCCCGACTCGGAGAATTCCATCAGAGTCGAGAAAGGCGGTGAGCCGACTGAGAGCATGACACGCTGGAAGCGGGCTTCCATTCTCCAGAATCTTGATCTCCTGGGCGAAGAACATGGCCTGTGTTGCTTTGACCCAGAAATTTTGAGCTCTCCTGAGGTCGTGTGGTGTCACGATTCGTCCTGAGGGCGTCCTTTGCTTGTGTTTCAGACGATCTAGAACTCTGAAACATAGAGCTGTCACATGGAACAGTTTGAAGACCGAGGAATACCTGAATAACAAGTCCCAGTGGTTTTCCTGGTGACGAATCGTCCCAACCAAGGAAACTCCCGGGCGTGCTTCCGAGGAGCTGGCAGCGTCAGTGAATTCAGTCTGACGAGGCCAGTGTTCCGAGGTTTTGGCGAGCCATGGTGGTCCCGTCCACCATAGCTGATGACTGGCGAGCTGTGCCGTTGTCATCCCTCGTGACGCACAATCAGCTGGATTGCACGTGCCAGGTACGTGCATCCACTGTGCGTCCTTGGTGAGCTCTTGGATCTGCGTGACTCGGTTTCTCACGTAGTCCTTCCAGCGGGATGGATGAGCCTTTATCCAGGTTAGAGCCACTTGTGAGTCCGTCCACAAATATGTTGCCTCCACGTCAAGCCCCGCCTTGTCCTTGACGTGTTGGACGAGCTTGGCCAATAGGAGAGCGCCTGAGAGCTCAAGCCTCGGGATTGTCAGGCGTTTCAAAGGAGCGACCTTTGTTTTGGAGCAGACCAGTGATGTCATCCTCCTTGTGGACGAGAGCTCGACGGTAATATAGACAACCGCCGCCATGGCAAGCTGTGACGCGTCCGAGAAGCCATGGAGCTGCACACGAGCCCTTTCACTCGTGCCGAACCACCTGGGAATGGAAAGAGCCGACACATTGTTAAAGTCTTCTCTAACAGCTAGCCATTTTGTTGAGACCAGCGCTGGGAGTGGTTCATCCCATCCAATTTTGTGTAGCCAAAGCTCCTGGATTAGCATTTTGGCCCTGATCGTGACCGGAGCAATAAATCCTAACGGATCAAAGAGCTGCGCGATTTCCGAGAGCACAGAGCGCTTGGTGAGCGCACTCTGTTTCGGAGCAGACCGCGAGCTGAACGAAAAATTGTCCTCCTTGGGTGACCATTGCACTCCGAGTATTTTGGTTGTGCAGTCGTCGAATGGTACGATCACCCTGTCGTCGGAAGAACCCAACCGAGCGAGAATCGTTGGACTGGAGGCGTGCCACTTTGCCAGCGGGAATCCGCCCGCGTGACAAAGTCCTTGAAGCTGTTGGGCCTTTTCCAACAGTTCTCCCTCAGAGTCGGCACCGCAAAAAATATCGTCTACATACCTTCCCAGTTTAATTGACGGTACTGCAAGCGGGAACCGATGACCCTCATCCTCAGCGAGCTGTAGCATCGTTCGAACAGCCAGGAACGGAGCGGCCTTTGTGCCGTACGTCACGGTGGTGAGCCGATAGGGCACGATGTTCTGATGTTCGTCCGTCCAGAGGATTCGCTGCAGGTCCCAATCTTCCTCGTGTACCTTTATTTGACGGTACATCTTCGTCACGTCAGCCGATAGAAGAAATTTGTGCTTCCTGATCCACAGAAGCACGTCCACGATGTTGGGAAGAAGATTGGCACCCGTGTGCATCAAATCGTTGGCCGAGTAGCCCGAGGAAGTCCGCGCTGACCCATTGAATACCACCCTCAGCTTGGTGGTTGCGCTGTCCGGCCTTAGCACACCGTGGTGTGGAAGGTAATAAGTGCCGATGTCCTCAGAGCGCATCGTTGGTAGTGGAGCGCGTACCATGTGACCCAAACTCTCGTATTCGAGCATGAAACTCTCATAGAGTTCCTTGTATGCCGAATCCCGAGAGAGTTTCCGAAGCGTGCCTCTCAGACGCTGGTAAGCTGCGTGGTAAGACGTTCCAAGCAGGGAACTGGGCGAGTGCAACGGTACTCGCACGATGTAACGCCCAGTTTCGTCTCGAGAGTGCGTCCGTTGATAATGCTCTTCGCACTCTTGTTCTTGTGCGGAGAGCACCGGGTCGGTGTCCAAGGGAATCTCTTCTTGCTCCCAAAACTTGGTGAGCGATTCCTGGAGGACGTGCTGATCAAAGTGCACTGTTCCGGAGTATGCCGAGGGGTTCCGTGGAGTTGTCCGAGCAGCCACAGGTCCCAGAATCAACCATCCAAACGCAGATAGTTGGGCGATTGGCATGGTTGGATCGGCGGTGATCATTTCTGGCTTGATCACTTGTCCGTAGACGTCTGCTCCAAGTAAAACGTCGATCGGCCTTGAAATATGGTATTGCGGATCTGCAAGGTCTAAATTTCGCAGATGCGACCATCCCTCTGGTGTTATCTCGACCGACGGTAGAGCTGTCGCGAGTTTTCGAAGCACGTGAGCATGAATATTCACGTGTTCCTGGGAGTAGACCGAGCAGAGGCAAAGTTGGACAATTCCCCTCGTTTTTGTTGATTGGCTTCCACCGATTCCCGAAATTGGAAGCGATGCCCGATGACGATGAAGTTGTAGAGTCGTCACTAAATCCTCAGACACGAAGCTGAGCTCTGATCCTGAGTCGACCAAGAGCCGAACCTGGTGCGAGGTCGTTGCTGTGTTAATGACACAGACTGCCGTGGCCAGGAGGGTTTGTTGTTGATGAATCCCGGTAATCCGAGAAGGGACCGTGGAGGAAGTCAGGGAGGAGACCTTGAGAGGGCCAGTTGCTGAGGAAATTGGAGAAAATACCGTGGCGTGCGATTGCACAGGAGAGGAGACCGTAGAGTGCGAAAACGGTTGAGAGAGGATGGGTGAGGAGACCGTGGTGAGGATGGGAGCAGAAACCGTTGAGTGCGATTGCGGTTTCGAGGAGACCGGTGTGATCGCTTTGGAATGCGAATGTCCGTTTGAGAAAGTCGGAGCTGAAGCCATAGAGTGCGAATGCTTCTTGGAGAAAACCGGTTCGAGGAATTTTGAGGAGACCAACGAGTGCGAATGCGCGTTGGAGGAGACCGAGGACGAAAGAATTGAGGAGACCAATGAGCGCGAATGCGCGTTGGAGGAGACCGAGGGAGAAAGCGTTGAGGAGATCGATGAGCGCGAACGCGCGTTGGAGGAGACCGAGGAAGAGAGAGTTGAAGGATTTAAGGAGCGGACCGGAGAGTTGGCCTGGAGTTCGACGACTGCAGAACGCCCTTATTGTGGCGCAGAGCTCGTTCCTGGCTCTGGTGTTGGAGCTGGCACGTTGTGGAGCGAGGCCTCGTGCAAGAGGGTGTGATGTTTCCCCTTGCACGTGCGACAGAGCAGCGTACTCCTGCACGCTTTCGCGCTGTGTCGCCCAAGACAATTGAAGCAGAGCCTTTTCTCCACGATGTGGGCTCTTCTGTCCTTTGGAGATTTCGCCGAGAACACCGGGCAGGACGCGATGTAATGCGCTGCTTGACAGCAGTCGCACGCGTATCTGTTGGAGCTGGCCGAGGCGGAAGTTGATGTCGACGCCTGGAGGCTGGTCTTGGGCCTTGCTCCACCGTGTGCTCTTGAGGAGGCGCCTTTGTTCTTCGCCGCATCGTTTTCCTCATCCCTGGCGACGTCCATGGCTCGCAACTTCATGCGAACGAAGTCCTCCACCTGCTGATACGTCGGGTGTTCTCTCGTGTTCCCAAGGGAAAACGCGAGATCCTCGCGTACGGAGCTGTCCAACGTTCTGGTCAGGAGGTGCGCCCACAGGACATCCCCCATGTCCTTGGGAGCCACCAATGTCGAGAGCGCCTTTGAGCCCTCCGAAACCACGTTAAAGGCGTGGCGAAGCTCCTTATAGTTGTTTGGAGCACACGTTTTGAGCTCGATCGCCTTGTCGAGATAGGTGGCGATCACGCGGCGTTTGTCCTGGTAGTTTGACACTAAAGTGTCCCACGCCGCTTTGAGCTGTTCACCCTGAAGAGGGAATCCTGCAATGAGCTGCGCCGCTTCTCCTTTTAGGCTCATTTTGAGGTATTGGAGCTTCTGAACGTCCGAGATGGTCGATTGATTCAGCACCATAGAGGAAAAAAGCTCGGAGAAGTTCGTCCACTCCAAGAACGAACCGGAGAATTTGGGGAGATCGAGCTTGGGGAGCTTCGACTCCAGCGACGAGCTGGCCTGAGTGGAGCTGGCCTGTTGCGCTTCGTTAAAGTGCGAGCTGTCCTCCTTGAGCCGCGCCAAGAGCATACGAGCGTTGTTTTTAACGTTCGTGATTTGCCACCAGAAGCGCTCGGTGAAATACGGGTGGTTGAGGTTTCCCGTTGGCCAATTGTTGGTAATGTCCTGGTGGCACCGCGAGACGTCCTGCCAGAGCTCATCGATTTGCTGTTCCCAGCGTAGTAGTGAGGAACGAGGAGGATCGGCATGGACCGCGTGGCCGATCTCAGTGAGCGTGGCGTTCATGAGCTCCATTCGCTCTTCCTGGGTCGCTAGCTTTGCAGCGATAGCGCCGTTGATGCGTGCCGGCGAGGGAGACCGAGAGCGTTGGCCGTCGTTCTCGCCTGGTGGCACGACGAGAGAGATGACGGTCGAGGGCTTGCGTGACGGAGGGCCCTGCGAGCCTGAAGCCGGTGTCGGAGGCCGAGGGTCAAGCTCTGCCGGAGACGGCGGTCTCGACGCGGTCTGCGCCGTCGGATCGACCGTCGCCTGGTCCCCTGGGGTTTCGTCGTTGTTTTTGTCGACGCTGTCCATTTCGCTGTCCGAGAGGGGTCCACGAGCACCTAGTTACAAGGGGAAAATAGATGCACCGTAACAAAAAACATGAAAAAGTCAATTGCACACCGGGCAGCGTTCATCGCTGCGACACTGAGCCGTCGCAAGAGTCACAGGGCGAAGGCGCCGGCGCCTTCGCTCAAAGTCACAAAAAAATGTCCCCGAACAATTTCACACACAAAAATCTCACACACTAGCTCTCGATCCGGCTCGAAGGACCAAATGTTCCGGAAATTGCCCCGGAAAAATGCCGCTGAAAAGTGATCGAGAGCGGGATGGACTCGTGCGGGAGATTTTTGCTGGAAATTGAAATAATTCGACACGAGAGCAAAATAGAGAGTACACAATTTGATTTATTTACCTAGTTACACACTTTTTCTCGAAGATAAAGGCGCGTAAGAGCGATCGCAATGCAACAAGTTGCAGCCAACACGTGTTCGCCGTGTGGTCGAGCCGGCCGAGATCTCGCACAACAGAAATTAAAGAAAATAAGAGTCAAAATGCCCAAACGAGTTGGCCTGAATTGAGCGATCGCTTCGCGATGAAAAGCCGAACACACTTAATCACTCGCGACTTGAATTTAAGAAAGGAAAGTTAGAGATTTCACAATTTTCGGGAGCGCGCACGTTGTCTCGTGTCGAGAGCCGGTTGCAGAAGGACGAGAAAAATGGCTTCGCTTGAGTTGTCGCGTTCTTCATGCTGGCGGCGCCACCGACCAGCTCGGCGGCGTCCAGCCAGCGTCGTCCTGAGCGCGATAGTGGTGACGCGCTTTGAGAGCGAGTTTGGGCGGGCCAATTTAAACGGCCAATTCCCAAACAGTATCAGTTAACGAGAATGAAAAAAAACATCAATTGTTTCTTCAAAAGTATTGCTAGATTATTTTTAAAAAATGCAGAGCGCGTATGCGCACAGAGTACTTGGCCGGCCCATTACTTTTCATGCAAATGGCTCATTCGAGAATGAATCGAATTGGGACTACGCTCATCAGACACATGTACTCTAGAACTTTAAACATTCAACCAAGTAAGCAACCTGCATATCGCGGAACAATCTCACATAATATTCACAATATTCGGGGTCGATTTGAATAGAATATAATTGGAATCCTAATTCTAACTGTTGTTATTGCAAACTTATTCCATGCTTAGGATATGGTTCAGCTCAATCAGTCAATAAAATTTCAAAGCTGCTGCCCAGATAATTATCGCCAGGAATTTAGTTCAATTTTTTGCATGGTGTCTTAGAAAATTTCTTCATATGATCTTTCGAATTCAATGAATTGACCACGGCTCAAAATAGTCAAAAGTAATGGGCCGGCCAAGTACTCTGTGCGCATACGCGCTCTGCATTTTTTAAAAATAATCTAGCAATACTTTTGAAGAAATAATTGATGTTTTTTTTCATTCTCGTTAACTGATACCTAGTGGTCAATTCAATACTTGTCCTGTCACTGATATCAGAAAGTTTAAGGCTGGATGTAAACAGTTATTTGTTTTGGCTGGATTCACATGTTAGAGCCGATGTCTATTCAGTACTTGTCAGATTTTTGATATTCCAAATTTTACAGCTGCACGAACGGAGAATTTTTTTTTCGGCTATGGGACCAATCAATGTACTTGTCTAAGTTTTTTTTCCCCGGGAGGGGATTTTGGCCGGATTATGAATATTTAACAAAGAAATAAGTGGTAATCTGTTATGGAATGGAATTTTATCGATCTCCAGATGAATCCAATTGCAGAAGCTGGTGGACCAGGTTCAAAACGTGATTGCTCCGTAGAAACCAGCAACCCCAAGGTTGGATTGATGAGTTTTTTTGTCCAAGTTCACTCGTTTTAGCGATTGAACCGGTCTACGAGCTTTGGAGCAATGATATTATTCGTGATGATCTTAGCCAGGTGATTCTATTAATTCGTGAAGTTATTTTCGAAAGAGAACAGCCCAAGTAGCTGCGGGATACCATCATCCATCCTGGATTCATCTGGATAAACAGGAAAAGGGTTTTCTCGTTCTTGTCTATTGGAAATGAGTGGTAATCGGGTATCAAGTGGAATTCCATCGATATCCAGATGAATCCAATCGTAGAAGCTGGTGGACCAGGTTCGAAACGTGGTTGCTTCGTAGAAACCATCAACCCCAATGTTGGATTCATGAGTTTTTCGGTCAAAGTTCACTCGTTTCATCGATTGAACCGGTCTACGAGCTTTGGAGCAATGACATTATTCGCCATGATCTTAGCCAGGTGATTCCATCAATTCGTGAAGTTATTTTCGAAAAAGAACAGCCCAAATAGCTGCAGGATACCATCATCCATCCTGGATTCATCTGGATAAGCGGGAAAAGTGTTTTCTCATTCGTGTCTATTGGAAATAAGTGGTAATCTGTTATCGAGTGGAGTTCCATCGATGTCCAGATGTAACCAATCGTAGAAGCTGGTGGATCAGGTTCAAAACGTGATTGCTTCGTAGAAACCATCAACTCCAAGGTTGGATTGATGCGTTTTTTGGTCAAAGTTCACTCGTCCAGCGATTGAACCGGTCTACGAGCTTTGGAGCAATGACATTATTCGCGATGATCTTAGCCAGGTGATTCCATCAATTCGTGAAGTTATTTTCGAAAGAGAACAGCCCAAGTAGCTTCGGGGTACCATCACCCATCCTGGATTCATCTGGATAAGCAGGAAAAGTGCTTTCCCGTTCGCTTCTCCTGGAAATTCCAATATTCAAAAAGGAAATGAGCGGTAATCTGGTATCAAGTGGAATTCCATCGATATCCAGATGAATCCAATCGTAGAAGCTGGTGGACCAGGTTCAAAACGTGGCTGCTGCGTAGAAACCAGCAACCCCAAGGTTGGATTGATGCGTTTTTTCTTTCAAGTTCACTCGTTTTAGCGATTGAACCGGTCGACGAGCTTTGAAGCAATGAGACTTTTTGCGATGCGCTGAGCCAGATGATTCCATCAATGGGTGCAGACATTTTCGAAAGATAACAGCCCAAGTAGCTGTGGGGTACCATCACCCATCCTGGATTCATCTGGATAAGCAGGAAAAGTGCTTTCCCGTTCGCTTCTCCTGGAAATTCGAATATTCAAAAAGGAAATGAGCGGTTATATGTTATCCAGTGGAGTTCCATCGATCTCCAGATGAATCCAATCGTGGAAGCTGGTGGACCAGGTTCGAAACGTGGTTTCTTCGTAGAAACCATCAACCCCAAGGTTGGACTGATGAGTTTTTTGTTCAAAATTGACTCGTTTCATTAATTCAGTCGGTCTACGAGCTATGGAAGGAACGTGATTTTTTGCGATGATCTAAGTCATATGATTCCACCACTGAGCCTTGCCATTTTAAAAAGAAAACAGTTTAAGTAGCTGCGAGATCCCATCATTTATTTTGGATGCATCCGGACAATCATGAATTCAATAACTCCTTTTTCATTGATCGAGAATTGCGATAGCTCGGAGAGGATGTCGTTTAATTTGGTATCGAAGTATTGTTTTATTCAATAAAATCATTTTCGGAATTCCAGAATTCTCATTTAATTTTTATTTTTCATTTGCATCTGTTATTCACACATTAAAATTAATAAATAATCCATTGTTCGATAGAGCATCACATTCTCATAACTTTTCTTCATCCCACATAACCCATTTTTCCAATTTCAATCTGCCGAACGCTGTGTCAGCCTGCCGCGGTCACCTCATTTCGGCGCTCTCATGTATTCGCTAGGTTAATAATTTGGTGGTTAAGAATCACGCTTGACACATGAGTCTGAAACTCTTCCGAACTTCCAGCAACTTCGACAAGTGACGATACACTGTCGGTAAAATCGCTACTTTTCGCTTTGCCCAGGCATTAATGAATAGCAGTGTACATTTCCTCTGAGTTGCAAAAGGCTGACGTATTTACAAAACCTCTTCCAAGGAATCGTTTTAAAAGGATGTGTGAGTTAATGAGTTCTCAGAAAGCGCCCACTGAAACGGTGGAAGTATTGGAGTATGGGTTTTGCGTGTGCGTGAGAGAGTGTGTGTGGCTCGGTGGAGGGGATAAGTCCCAAGATGGCCGTTGACAGCGAGCGGTGGCGACGGTCAGTCTGTCCACCAGCGAAATCAGAGCAGGTGTGCTTGTTCTTATGCTATATACTATGTGCGAATATTAATATAGAAGAAAGGGTGACAAAAATACAAGTCTGAGTCTCTTATTCTCCTTTCCTTGCACGAATCTGCTTCAATAATATTTGTACAATATTTATGCCGTTTTTACATTAAATTGATTGAACAATCCTCGAAATTAGATTTCAATTATTCTACAATTCTACAGTTTCTAGCCTACTCCTTTTCGCCAAAATCGTTCCTTCTTCGTCTTCTCCCTGATCGTTTTCGCCAAGCTCGCATGCTACTTTGACGTTTGTACAGCGCTCTCCATCCTAACAGTTCACACACAAGTCTGAACAGCGCAGTCCATGTTTCCTACATCCGCAAGCAGCTTTGCGGCCAGTTGTACATTTGCAAATAATGATTTCAATCAATTCCTCTGGAATTAATGATTCACTGCTTACAACTGGCACTAAGCCGCTTGCAGATGGTTGCCAGCCCTACCTTGTTGCGTCCGTTGCATTTCCAAGCCATTCCTGAAGCTGGTGATGAACTCGAAATGAATGTTGTTTACCAGCAGGTTCTGTTGGCGGTACATTTCCAGTTTCGAAGTTCTTTTTAGAGTTGATTTTTGAAAATGCAAAAATTGCAACTCTTCGAGACTGGCAGTTTCTCCTATTTTAGCATACATCGCGGCAATTATTTCGCTACCACTCCGTGCTAAATCTTCAGGGTCGGCGTTGACATTATAAAAGTGCGATGCCAATTTTTGTAAACGACTGCTTGCGCGCATACATTTTAGCAATTTTTGTTTTCCTTGCTTGACACGAAGTGGTACCACAGCCCGACGTGGTATCACAGCTAGTAAAAGCATGCAAGAAGCCCACTAAGTGTCGCATTTCTCGATTTTCGAAACTGTTCGAATCGTACAGTTCATTTACGGTACCGCCGGAATTAACTTTTTCAAATAATATGTTCGTCTTTTTGAGGCCAATTGCGTCAACAACACTAACAAATCAACATCTTGTCCTACAACTTTTACCACAACGTTGTCGTTGGCTTGTTCAATGGCGGTGTTCACAATTAACAAATCTGCATCATCCGTTGGGCATTTTGTACGATACCCATTTTTTTTAAGCTCCTCAGACAATAGACCTTTTTTATTTTTATCGTTAGATAAAAACTTTTCTTTACTAGATGTTATTGCTGTGCTTGCGTCGAAAATAATTTCTCTGCCAATGCTATTCGCGGCGAAATTGTGCATAACATATGAAACGTATTGCTTTAAAATTCCCTGAACGCTGTCACTTTGATGCCAATTTACTCGATGAATGAGAAATCCGCCATCGACGACATGTACAACATTTTGAATTTCGGGAATTTCTTCAAGGGGTTGGAAATTTGCATAAAATACCGACTTCTGAGTTTTACGCATCCCTCCTTCATTGAAAAGTGGGAGTGGAAATGGTGCGAGCTCGTACTTCAGATAATTTCGCATTTCACTTTTTTCTTTTATATTTAATGTAATTCTCTGGAAAATTAAAAGCGGATCAATTGCAAACGGTATCACCCGCACGCCCGCAATTTTCATTTTGGAATTTACTGCTCTAAGCGACAAAACTTTGTTTTTTCTCTGAAATTCGACGGTTCCAAATTTTTCGCCGACATTTTTTTTTTTTGTAAAGCAATATCGATTTCAAATGCTTTATAGCAATTGATATTTTCATCTCCAACGACTACTGAATGTATCGTGTGATCCGGGAGTTTTTGGAGAAGAGGACGATCCGAAAAAAATGCGGCAGGGACTGGACCGGGAATCGAACCCGGGACTTCTCGATTGCCGGTCGAGTGCTCTCCCAACTGAGCTATCCAGGCCCGCTGCCACACTTAGTTCGAATCGTCCTCGTAACGTGGATTCCACCACGTTACAAACCCCCTTACCAGAGTTGATCCGGCCCTGACGGATCTAACTCGTACTCTACGAGACTGGGAGGAACTCGAAGGGGAAGGTACTCAAAAAGAAAACAGACTGGGATTGTCTGAGGACCGAAAAGGGGTAGGGCTAGCTCGAATTGGGGTGGGGGACTCAGGTAAGGTTCGTGCACGGCAGCCACGATGAACTTATCACTTCGTGGCTATTCAGCGGCCGTGGTTTCTGTTGGGCGCCATTTGTGATCCGGGAATTTTTGGAGAAGAGAACGATCCAAAAAAAATGCAGCAGGGACTGGACCGGGAATCGAACCCGGGACCTCTCGATTGCCGGTCGAGTGCTCTCCCAACTGAGCTATCCGGGCCGCCGCCACACTTAGTTCAAATCGTCCTCGTAACGTGGGTTCACTTAACGAACGAAACTCAACGAACTGGGAGGGAACTGAAAGGGGAAGGGGCGGGGTACTCAAGCCCCACGTTGGGCACCATTTGTGATCCGGGAGTTTTTGGACAAGAGGACGATCCGAAAAAAATGCGGCAGCGACTGGACCGGGAATCGAACCCGGGACCTCTCGATTGCCGGTTGAGTGCTCTCCCAACTGAGCTATCCAGGCCGCTGCCACACTTAGTTCGAATGTGACGTTGTCACTTTTTTGAGTACCGTTGCCAGCTGTCGAGCCGCAGCGAGAGCTACCGGATCCCAGTCTGGGACCAGCCTTTTCTTTTTTTATTGTTTGTTTCAGCCTCCGAGGATCGGGGAGGACTGAACGAGACGACCAAGCCGAGAAAATTATCAAAAATTTCCCCCAGAATATTTCCGCGAACGCGAGCGAGCGACACACCGACCGAGCGAGCATTCCATTCGCTTCAAATTCGCGCTCGTGACCCACTTACGTTATTTTTCCCTCCCTACCCCTCGTGTACATGTTTTATTTCCCCCCTTGGCCCCGTACTTACCTTGAATTCGTCGTTATTCGCCGAGTCGCGGAGCTTGCGTCATTCATCGTCCCTCCGACAAAAGGTTCATCCGTCGAGTCGGAGGGAATTAACAAGTTCCGCGGCGTCGAGGCCAATTTTCCGATCGCCGTTCCTTCGATTTTGCCACGGCTGTTTTGACAGCCGGGGGCCCAGCCATCTTGCTTGAGCCTCGGTCTCGCGAGGCAGACAGCGTGGCGCCAGCGCTCGGCCGCGAGGCCAGCGTCGGCGCCACCTGTGTGCGATCTCGCGAGGCCGGCGCTCAATAACGGATCGATAATCAGCCGGCTCTAAAGCCGCAATTTGATTGGCTATTGAGACTCACGACTTCGCGAAGCTTCGAGAGCGTCCCGAGGAGCTCGAGGAGACGCTGAAGTTCTCTCTCTTCCGCTTCGGACTCGACACGGTCAGCACGTGTCCCGTTTTCTTGTGTCTTTTCTTGAGTTTTCTTGTGTTAAATTAACAATTAAAATCTTTACGACGACCCGGCTTCACGAAGGACCACTCTCCGGACATTCTTGGATTACGTCGGCACCGAATTCTCCGATTTTCCTCTCAGAAATCGAGAAAACAGGTGAGTCCTTCGATTCTTGCCGGGCATGCGACGCCATTTTTCCCTTGTCGTTTGACTTCCCAAACTCCCAAATTTTCGTCACTTTCGTTCGCTTTCTCGAACTTTTCGTTCGAGAAAGAATTATTTCGTCGGTCAGTCGACGCGACGAGTGTTGTGCTATCGAGTTCGTTCCCCGTAAATTTCCCATCAAGCCATTTTGCCCATTTTGTTTCGTCATTCCCTCCCGTGATTTTTCGAGTCATTATTTCGTGTTTTTGAGCCCTTTTCTTGCCTACTTTTCGATTCCCATCGTCGATCGCCCACCACGTGTCCCTTTTTCATTAATTCAGCCCCGTTTTTCGTGTTTTTGTGTGTGACGCGAGTGAGATTCCGCTCGATTCATTCAATCGGGTTCCGCCGACGCGGCCCGGTTCGAGCGTCCGCGTGGTTCGTTCGATCGCGTGCCTCGCTCGCTCGTCGTCCCCTTTATGACGTCACTGGTATAATAAGACGCCTGAGTTTCAGGGACCCTCTGTCCCTGCGTTTAAGATTTTCTTGATTATCCCTGAGCCAGTTCAATTAATTTCATAAATCAAAGTCATTTATTATTGTTTTCGTTCGTTCAGTTTGGCCATTTTTGTAACGGTTGCTGGACCGATTCAACCAGCTGGCGCTCCTTATTTTTCTGGTCTAATTTCCCTCTTTTTATTGTATAAAATCTGATAAATAAATTCGAAACTTGTTATTATTATTTTAATTCATTTTTCGCGTGATTTATTTATTTTCTCCCCTCATTTTCTCTAGCGATTGTGAAGAGCCCGTCACAATCGACATAATAGAATCAGTTTCGGGGAAGGGGTCGTGCGTTTCAAAGTAGCTCAGGATTTTTTTCAAATCTGCAGCATCTCTGGGAATTCGCGAAACTCTCGCATCAACATGCTGTTCGGAGGTAGCATAGGAGACGTTGCAAAAATTTTCCATCTCATTACACACTTCAATCATGACAACAGCTGATTTTATCCATGTAGTGATTACACTTTTCATTGATTTCATTAACACTCGCTCAATGGTCATATCAGTCCGAATTCCCGCGCAAAATTTATTCGTACACCGGATCGTAAAAAATCCAGAGTTGCATAATTTATCGTACTCGAAACGATCCATTTGAGATTTTAGTTTGAGCATATCTTGTAAACAGCGCTGAAATAAAAAGCGAGAAATATTTCTTAATTAATACCAAATCATCGAAACTTCGCAAGCTTCGTGGCATGGTGAAAGTGACAAAAAATTTCAACCTCTTTCTGCGATGATATTTTTTTATTCGCTTGTACTCCGAAAACTTGTGCATAATAATTTCAATTAAAAAGAGATATTATTCTTCAAACTTAAGAACATGTAGTATCCTTCGTACTCGTAATGGCCTCAATTTGTCAGCTTTTCTGACAACGGTTCGACACGTACTTCGCTAACAAAACATTTTGGATCGAATGATCGATTCGAACAATCGATCACAACAAGCGGTGCACAGTTTAGAAAATCGGTTTTGTTCAGCCAGGGCTCATTCTCTTTATTATAATACATTGTTTGAAAGTTAATATACATTTCATAAAGAAGAGCATACTGATTTCTTCCCATATTTAAATTCATATTGCCAGAGGGATAACATTGAGAATTTAGGTAGTGTTCAGGATTCCGCCTCTCCGAAAACTCGGGGCGAGCTGTCTTATCGGCCCGCTCCGGGGCAGCACCTCGCGGACGCTCTCGTTTCGCCTCGGTGCGCAGGATCTGTCGATCCTCGTGCCTATCGGCGTGCGAGAGCGCCCAAAATTCCTTCTATTCGTCTCTAGCCGCGCCCGGCAGCACATCGTTGCTGGACACGTTATCAATTCTTCGCCTGTGGCCGTGCTCGGTAGCACGCTGCTGCCGAGCATGGCAGCCATTTCGTGTAACGCCACCCGCATAATGTCCGCGTAACATTAATGCATCGCGAACGTGTGCCTTCTGCACTCGTTAATCTACCGCGTTCGTCTACATCGCATTTTCCGTAATCTTAAGCTCACTGCGTGGCCGGGCCGAGCCACGTGTGTCACCAAAGTTCCACACAGGCCCCGCACCCACGTCGTGATTGAGCCTCGAGATCGTTAGAGTCAGTGCGCGAGATCCGACGATTGCTACACCGCTTTCGTATTATTAATTACCGCTATCATTGTTAAAACCGCGTCCTTCACCCGCTAACAAGGGTGCAATCTGTACATAAACCACTGTAAATCTCCTTTCTGTAAATAAAACACGACAAGCGGATCCCCGCGCTAACAATCGCGTCTTAAAACAACCTTTCTTTCTAATAGCCCAGTCAAATTAGGATTTGACATCGAAAAAATCATAAGTACCAATTTTGCTCCGAAAATCGTTGGTAGGGGTCACTGGTAAGCTACATTATGGTTTTCGGGATTCGCACCCTGTTGCGTCATCCGCCATCTTGAATTCAAGGGTGAATCTGCGTTTATCGAATATCTCGACTATTTTCAACTTTACACGAAAAACGGTCATCATCAAAGTTATTTGGAATTAAATTCCCTACAATTTTGCTTGAATGAATATATTTCTCAAATCGATATTTTTCGATTTGTACTCGAAAAAGAGGTAAATTCGCGTTTTCGCATTATCACTTTTGTTTTCTATTTTACACGTAAAATGATCATTACCAAAGTTGTTTGGAATTAAATTTCCTACAATTTTGGTTCTGATCAATTTTCTTCTCGGATCGATTTTTTTCGATGTAGACCCGAAAAGACTCACGGTAAAGGGAAAAAGGGGTGCAAATGAACAGTGCAGTTTCTCGAACTGTATCAAGAGACGCGCCAACGACTCGACGCGAAAAAAAAGTAACTTTTACAATGAAAACGATGCAAATTTATTTTTCTCCAGTACACTTTTCTAAACTCTTCCAAAAGCGAATTATGCCTGTTTGAAACGTTTGACTGATGGTCCGGCCAAGTTTGGGTCGTCCGATTCTTCATCGTGACTATCGATGACTTCGTCCAGAAGCTCAGGAGGGTCGGTGGTCGGTGGAATGATCCGTTCTGACGGCACATTTTCGTCACTACCGATGTCATCTTCGTCGAGCATCTCTCGAACTGCGACGACGTTCTCGCACGTTTCTCCGGCGCAGTTGTGGCATAGAAGAGAACATTTGAGTCCAGCTTTGCGACAACCACACTTATTTCTGCACCCCGTTTTGCATTTGCATGAAATGGTCTTCAGCAAAAATTCTGGTGCTGGATCGGCAATCGTAGTGACAGGTTCTAACCCTCGATTACATTTCTTCCACCCCCACTCCGTGGCGTCAGCTTCATACTCCATCCACATTTGCACTTGCAGGTACGTTCTGTAGATATGTTGTTCGGCAGCTGCCGAGGTAGGTGGAAGCGTCGCAAAGTTGAGTCGTGTTCATTATCACCTCTAATAACGCTTGCCGATAGAAGTTTCTGAACGCCCCGTTTTTTTACCGTCAACTCATTCGTTTTGCTTGTAAATTTCCCGCACACAAAACAGTTCACCATGTTAATAGAACACGTCTTATGGCGAAACTCGTGAAAAAACTTTGGTATGAATTAGCTTCCTCTATGAGGAAGAAAAATCGGTGATAATTATCATGTACGCTATGTGTTCCGTACGAAAATGCGCGAATGTCGCCGGGGAAATAACAAAATCTGTTACGGCAAATGAGAGTCTTCGAGAATAAGGAAAATAATCGAGAATCTCATTGCGACAACGAGAAAAAAAGATGAGTCCGCGAATCGTCTTCTTGTTTTTGTTTGCTTCCTTTCTCATGCTCTTGTTTATAAAATTCTGATAAATTGGGATTCTAAGGGCCTTCATGGCTTTTTCCCAAATATAATATCTTCGTCATTATTTTTAATTCGATTCGCTAACAAAATAAAAAATCAGCTTAGCGATGAAACAATTCGGAATGCGTTTTATGAATATTTTCTATGAATAAATGAACTTAAGTAATTATTAATATAAAAATACCAAAATTGTAGGAAATTTAATTCCAACCAACTTTATTTATGACCATTTTTCGTGTGAAATCCAAAATACAGGTAATAATGCAATATTAAAATTTCACCCCCACCTCTTTTCGGGTCTAAATCGGAAAATATCAATCCTAAGGGAAAATTCATAAGGACCTAAATTGTAGGAAATTTCATTCCAAACAACTTTGTAACCGACTATTTTTCGTTTACAATAGAAAATAGAGGTAATAATGGGATAACAACATTTCACCCCGTTTTTTCGAGTATAAATCGAAAAATATCGATTCGAGAAAGAAATTCATAAGGACCAAACTTATAGAAAATTTAATTTTGAACAACTTTGGTAATGACCATTTTTCGTGTCAAGTTGAAAACAAACGATTTATTCGAAGAGTAAAAGTTCAGCCCCGAATCCAAGATGGCAGATGACGCAACGGGGTGAGAGTCCCGAAAACCGAAATGTAGACTGCCAGTGAACCCCCCAAACGATTTACGAAGGAAAATTGCTACTTATAATTTTTTCGATGTCAACCCCGTTTTTCATCTAATTTGACTGGGCTATAACGTCGGCACGATCCCTAACATCCCGGCAATTTGTATGCACTCAATTCCTGAACAGGTAGAGTTTAATATCGGTGAGATTGCAATGGTCGAATCTGCTCGCATTCTTGTTATGCCAATTTTTTCGCCCCGTTTGTAACGCGAGGATGATATAGCGTGGCTTCTCCAGCTGCGTCGACGTCTTGATTGACCACACGTGTTTTGATGTGGCCGGCAGCATTGGATACTCCTACAATTCCGACGTGCGGAAACTCATGGAGATCGGCGTGTCTTTAGCGATAAATCTTGAAAGTTGAATTTTTCGTTGATCCGCCAGCGTAACATAAGGTCCAAGCCATTCAATTTTCTGCAGGACGATTTTCACATTTTCTTCAGCCGTTTGTATTATCGCATTGACATCGGAGCGCGATCTTATCAAAATCAATTCATGCTTCGCAATTACCACCATTTTCCGATAATCCTAGCAAAGCCTAGAAGCATGCTCAACGGTATGCAGACGTCAAAGTTGCCCGCCGCATCCACAATTTATCTCGACTCGTCAACATCGAGGCAGCCAGTATTTTCAAGCATCGAGCTCTTGGCCGGAGTGAGCGATACATATCCTATAATCAGCCTAGTAATACCAACATTTTTATTGCGATTAATTTCGACGGAATTGAGTTCATAGCGTACTTCCTCAAACAAATGGCAGATAGCATTCTTGACGAGTTTCGTCGTAGCTGCGGCTGTGCAATTTTTTTTGTCAGTTTTCCACAAATATGGATGGAACTTTTGCTTGGAAGAATTGACAAATCCTGATGTTGAATCGAAATGCGTATTTCATCACTGTTGTTGTAAGTTGATGAGGCATACGGCTGATGAGCATGAACCTCATAATGTATCACAGACTCATCGAAGACGACGGGTGTTTGAATGTTTTTAATCTCCTCTTCCATTTCATGCAGCACATGCACAATGCGCAAAATATATAATTTCTTATACGTGCACTCCACGAACTCTGAGACCCAAATTCTTCAGGAGTAGCAGATTTTGAGGTCTTAGCTCTTTGAGCGTTGACCGTCGACTGGTCCCGCTATTCCATGTAGGCTTATTAATATTCAACACTCTATGGTAAACTATACCCATGGAGATTTTATATGCAGTCGTATAGTGATCTGTGGAAAAATACTCCAGAAAAGTAAAAAAGGAACGCCAACTATTAAAAAATCGCAACTTCAGTTGAAAAATAACGACCCAATTTTTTCTTGATATTACTTTGCAATGTAACACTTTTGATTTACTGAATTTATGTATTTTATTTTTCCTTCCCTGCAAACCATCTTTTGACCTTCATAAAAATCTTATCAAAAAGTGTCAAACTCAATTGAGACAAAAAAAAATGAAATCATTGTGCCGTAGCCAAGAGCTCATAAATGAATGACTAAATTTCATAGACGAACGTACGCCCTCAACACATTCGGTTCAAGGGTTTCTCCATTTTGGAGGATGCCAGCATAATTATCCTGAATATTATGATGACTTCATGCTAGCTAAAGATCATGAATGTACGTACAATACAATTCCACGGGAAACGGAACATAAAAAAGGGCACGTTTGCGTACAAGGGCACGCGAACGCGTACACGTACTTCCCGGACGAATTTACTGCAAAGATTATACAAAAACTTGGCGTGCATGATTTTCGAAAATAATTTCGGGAACACAAAAGATAATCGAATGTACCAACAAGATTATTATCATCTCATTTTCGTCTATGAAAGAAGAATTTTCATTTTTACATAGCATTTGTCAGTTTGCATTAAGGGGGGGGGGGGGCAGGCTTTAGGCGCTTCAAAAAATCCATTTCTTTTTGCACAAATGTCTTCCCATACTATCCAAGAATGTGTCCCCAAAATTTCAGACGCATATTCGAAATATTTTCGGAGTTACAGAAGGAATAGTGAGAAAGCGTCGAGCAGGTATACGAGCGAGATCGCTTGGAGCGCGCGCGCTCCACCCCTTGATCTATTGTACGTTTTGTGATCTATTGTATAGTTCTTTGAAGAGTCTATAGGGCAACTCTATGGACCAGGAATCGCTGATTAGCATATTAATGCGGTAAGTTGCAGAAAATACGATTCTTTCTATACGAAAACTGACGCACGATTTCTCGGTTTTTCATTTTTACGATTTTTCCTAATTGGCGGGAAAGATCGGGAAAAAACTAAACGTCCCATCGAAACGAAACGAAATGCATTCTATTCGGGATTAAATTCTCTTCTAGTCGAACCTGAAAAACCTTAATAAAGTTAAGATTAACCCACTTTTTAAACAATCTAAAGTGAATTTTTTTTCACAAGAAATGCATTTTTATTTTAATTCGCGAAAGATTGTTGAATTTTTCACTTTTTGTTGAATTTTATTGGTTTAACTAGGAGCTAGACTATTGAAAAAAAAAAATCGGGTTCTTTGTTTCAGATGGAAATTGCGACCTGCACCTTTCCCGCCGCACGACAAATGCACCCTCGAGACGCCTCGGCGAAATGCTTGTACCGGGCATGAAATGACATATGACTTAATGAAAAAATTTGAGAAGACTGATGAAATATATAACCATAAAACCGAAAGCTTCGTTTCAATCGGATATTTCTTTCCTTCCAAAAAAATCCTTGAAAAAATCGATTTTGTGAAGCCTCTAAAGAAGGCTCCCCCCTTAAAGACAAACTATACTGGAAAAACGACAGTATTTTCTAGTTGAATTTCGCAAACTCTCCCCCAATGAAATATCCCCCGTTAAACACCCTGCTGCAAAGTATCTTATGCACCGAGGGAGGATAGTCAACGCAGAACGCGCTGTTTTCAGGACAAGTCGTAACCTAGACACCGAAAACCATGGAACCGTGGACCTAGACATCGAAAACCATAGAGAAATATACCTAGACATCAACAACCATGAAGAAATATACCTAGACATCAAAAACCATGGAGCCGTGGACCTAGACACTGAAAACCATGGAACCGTCGAACTACACATCGAAAACCATGGAGAAATATACCTAGACATCAAAAACCATGAAGCCGTGGACCTAGGCATCAAAAACCATGGAGCTACGGACCTAGGCATCAAAAACCATGAAGAAATATACCTAGACGTCAAAAACCATGGAGCCGGGGACCTAGGCATCAAAAACCATGGGGAAATATACCTAGACAACGAAAACCATGGAGCCGTGTACCTAGACATCGAAAACCATGAAGAAATATACCTAGGCATCGAAACCCATGGAGAAATATACCTACACATCGAAAACCCTGGAGAAATTTACCTACACATCGAGAACCCTGGAGAAATATACCTACACATCGAAAACCCTGGAGAAATATACCTTGACAACGAAAACCATGGTAGCTAGACAACGAAAACCGTACGGAAAGAGAGGCCCGATATATCTGTCTCCCTCGCTCAGTGGCGCGCGAAGAGTGGGGATACCGCGTTCAGCGGAGCGGGTGACGTCACAGGCTGAAAATGTCCACCAGTCTCGCAAAGGGCGTATGTCCAAGCATCTGCGCAGACAACTTACGCCTTTCTGACTCTAAGAAACAGATAGGATCCCAAACCTCGCGTCCAAAATCTTCAATGTTAGATTTCTCTGGATTGGCTCAATGGATTTTGATCTACAGAGGACCATTCGAAAGATGAAAAATCATAGAAAATTCAAATCTAATATGAGAATTTTCCCTCAACCCGTTCTCCTGTGAGAACGATTTAAAGTTTCTATGACCTCATAAAACGCCTATTTTACTGTATCTAGAGTCGCGGTAGCGACTCGGAGACAAGTACATTTAAAAGGCGAGTCGCTCCCGGACTCTTTACAGCAAGGACCGCGATTCCAACTGTTTTCGAAAATTTTCGAAAATTGTTTTTGCAATATCTCAATGATTACACCGCTATGGAAAATGTTCCAGTTTCGAGTATTTTTCATTTTTTTTTCTCTTTTGTTTGCGACTATTTTCGACTCTGTAGCTCATTCCGTTTTGCAGATATAAATATTTTTTTTTTTCGTCGCATTAAAAAATCGCACATTTTTTTTCCCACAGATTTTTTCGCACACGTTTTGATGCTCGTTCGTTTTTTTTCGTCGCTGGCTGATGTGACTGTCACTTGTACATGTGACAGCTGTACCTCACATTTGTGAGCAACTTCGAGACTTTTCATTTCGTGCAGTGACAGTTGTAAGATCGTTATAATATGGAATGCGGAATCCATATTTATTGATTTTCGTTCATGAAGTGGAAAACGCAATTCGGAAGTAAGCTTAGTTATCATATTTCAAGTTAATCGTTATTTATTTTATTGGTTGGACAAATACACGAACAAAATAGTTAGATTTTTTGATATTCATTGTATGTATTTCAGTATCGACGGGGGGTCGACAACTCTTTTAAAAAGTATTGAAGACACTTTTGGGCATTTTCCTCGTTTTGGCGGACTTTTTTTCCAGCACGCTTCCATCGTGGAGGCCTGACCTTTTCATCTGAAGAAGAAAATAGATCCATTAGTTTTATTATGCCGGAGATTCGTATTCTTGTTCACCGCGTTTCTGAATATTTTTTCCTTTCTGGACTGAAGTACCTTGGTCACTTTGTTCCTTGATTGTCGAGTTCAATTTTTTCTCACCATTCCCACTAACATTTTGTTCCTTGTTTTCTGGAATAAAGAATCATTAACTACATTTGGTGTTAATTTTTATTTTATACTTATTATTATTTATATATGGTTAATGCATTTAAAATGTCTTGCATTTATGTAGTTGATGTATTTAAAACGTCCCAAAGTATTTTGAGTGAAATAATCGAGAAAATAATATAAATTTTATTACTTACCCATATTACAGCAGATTATTGTTGTTTAGGAATAGTAACGTCCACTCGCATAATGTTCACTCCAGAAAAAAAATCACAACGTGGGCAGGCCGGATTTTTAAATTCAACTAATAACTAGAAGTAATGACGCACAATAACACCGCACTCAGTGGTCAGAGTTACAATGAGCATATTGCAATGAAAATGTGACGGAGAACAAATCGAGCATATATATGGATCGAATTACAGCTTCAACAATGCAGGGCTGTCTACCTGTAATGGTATCTTTTTATCGATTTACACCGCGTGGATAACAACAGTTATTGACCCGTAACCTGCTTTATAATTTCCTACGCATTATCTTAAGAAAAATCAACGGTATTCTCATAATTGTGCTAGGAAAATCAAGGATATTTCCATGTTTGGGTCACAAACAGAGTTCAGAATCCTTAAATTTCTACATTATCGAGAAACATCAGAATTTTATCAGGCTCTTTCACCCAATATTATCGATCGATGTGTACGCCGTACGCCACGTGCGTTTAGAGCGCTACAGGACGCGTGTGCGTTCCGTGGGAGGCGGACTGCCATCTTTTTTTTCAATTCATCATAATGAATGGTTTATGGTCGTTACTACAAGAGAACCGGGGCAACACAGCCAAACAAGATGGCGATTGACAGGGGAGAGGTTGTAAGTATAAAATATTATAAAAATAAATCGCAAATGGATAATGAATGTTTATTTTTTTTCAGATCATGGACGAAATCGACATGGGTAAGTCGTTTATTCATTTTCATATTGACTGTGTCAACATGGATTTATATTGTGTAGAAATATCTGAGCGATGGAATTTTATGAGCCGAAATTCATAAGTAACAAATTGAAAATTGAAATAATTAATTTGTTACTTGTGAAATTGTGCTCATAAACTTCCATCGCTTGGATTTTTCAGAGCAATATGAATTCATATCGACACAGTTCATATACGATAGTACTGCGTAAAAGAATCTGAGCGATAAAATATTTCAAGCGAAGAGTTGAATCCGGGCTCATAAACTTTGTCGCTGAAACTTTTTCATGCGGTATGAGTGTAGAACCGTTTAGACAAATTGCATGGGAATTGTCTGAATAGTTAAAACTTTGCAAAAGTAAAAAAAAAGAACGCCAAGTATTAAAAATAAATTGAAATCATTTTTTTTAAGCCAAGAAAAATAAACCGGCGACGACAAAAACTTAGGGTGCATGGTTAGGACAATAAGCATTATAACAGGCATAGGATTATGTCTATGTTTTAAATTTTCCCGGGCTTATTCTCTTAACCAAGCACCCCAAGTTTTTGTCGTCGCCGGTTTATTTTTCTTGGCTTAGAAAAAATGATTTCAATTTATTTTTAATACTTGGCGTTCTTTTTTTTTACTTTTGCAAAGTTATTTAATTGAGATTTCATTTCTTTTTGGCAGTTGATTTTTTTTTTTTTTAATATAACGAAATAATAACGAAAATAATAACGAAATAAATAAATAAATATAATGTGTGGGTGGGTGTGAGGCTGTGCAAATCAATGTGATTATTCCAAAATAGTGATTCCGTCCTCGGGGGGGCTCCGCCCCCTCGACCCCCGTTGCGGGGGGCTCTGCCCCCCAACCCCCCCGCGCGGGTGCTCTGGCTCCGCCCCCGCGCGGGGGTTGCGCCCCCTCGACCCCCATTGCCCCCGCTTCGCTTGCCTGATGCCGAAATAGGTGACCCGGATTACCCCTCATTCGCGATAACGTTGGAATAGACATATATATATTTTGTGACGTCACTGTGGAGTAATTTTTCGATAATGAAAACGGGCTCGGTAAAACACTGATGTCACGGTTTCAGGGACTTCTCAAGGTCACAGGTAAAAAATTCATGGACCATTGGATGCACCACCCACGACATATATATATAAACTGCCATTACATTTTTTATAAACCGACGCGTTTTTTAATGACAACCACTTTAAGTTTGAACGTAACGGAAAAACGCCCAATCTTGAGTATATAGACACGCGGTGCAACTTGCCTTGTCGATTCGAACTTTTCTTTTTAATACTTGGCGTCAAGACGCTACCGCGCCTCTAAATACATTTATCGGATGATCAAATTCTGACGACAAAAGTTTATGAGAAATTGTACAACTCATCGCTTGGAAAATGTCGCTCAGATTCTTTTACGCAGTGACATCATGTTAACTGTATCGACTGTAACCAAATCGCCGTTTTATGCGACTGGCACACAAAATTTTTATTTTATTTCGCGCGACTTAGAACGCGTGTCGGAAACGCGTTAGCGCACGAGTGAGAGGATGGTCGAGGATCATTAGGAGGCGTGCGGACAAAACAATTTTCCAAAGAACTTTACTCGGTTTCCCCGCCGGAACAATTGCACTTAGATAATCCCTTGAAAGACTCGTGGGCTTACCTGCTTATTCGTCTCGGTCGGTCCTTGACTCCTCCGTCGCCGGGATCTGGGCCAGGAAAATGCGTACGCCGTCGATTAAAAGAGTTTAAAATATTTAATCGTGAATTGGCGTTCGGTACGCCCGACCGTACAATGCGCGCTCTACAGCGCTTCGTATTACGTGATAATTATCGCACGCTAATCGCGTGGTTACAAATCGCAAGTCGAAATTGCGTCGCAAAAACTGAATGAATCTCTATACGCTAACCGCGTTTACAATAAACTTTTGATCTCAATAATTCGCTCTATAAATTGACACGTGTGTCCTCGCTAACGGTCGCTCTAGCTCTCTATCGATTCTCCGCGCTGGCCCATCCGCATTGATTTCCGATAAGGGGAAATCCTAGATCCTTAAGTGGGGTCGAAGTGCATGGAAGGGCTGCGCCCTGTGCGTTCTCGCGACGGATCCTCGCTTGTGGCGTAAGTGCACGCGTACTCGCACGCGTACGCTGGCGCGACGCTCGGAGTCGTGAGCTCGCGCGTTAAGTCATGAAAAACAATAATAATAATGGGTTAGACGTTTCACCAAATCGGTGAACGTCTGACCAGGACCATTTCTTGCGCTTAATATCGCGCTTTTCAGCGGCGCAGCAGCGTGTTTTATAACAAAAAGGTAACGGGTCGTTACACGACATGGATTTATATTGTGTAGAAATATCTGAGCAATGGAAATTTATGAGTAGAAATTCATGAGTAACAAATTGAATATTGAACTAATTAATTTGTTACTTGTGAAATTGTGCTCATAAACTTCCATCGCTTGGATTTTCCCAAGCAATATAAATTCATATCGACACAGTTCATATGATAAAAACTGAGTGACAAAATGTTTTAAACGAGGAGTTAAATAACTTGGTGTTGAACTTTTTTCAGAAATCGATCGGTTCGAAGCCGAACATTGGCAGAGACAGGGAGAAGGGGATGGGGTAGCGCAGCATCCGCAGCCGGGCCAGGATCGGGCCGCAATCCCACCCCCACCTCCGCTCCCGGCTCCGCTCTTACCTCCGCTCCCACCCCCGCTACCACCACCGCTCCCACCTCCGCTCCCTCCTTCGGCCATAGCCGTAGTGCCTCCACCAGCACCACCTTCTGCCCCGGCAAGTGGCGATGGGTCGGCCATACGGCGGCATGACGGGGGCTATCATGGGAACCCGTGGTTTCGGCGTAATCCGCGGCAACGCGGGAGAGGTACAATTGTACCTTTAACGCAATCTTTCTCTCTCTTCCTCTCTCAATAACAGTAACAACATTAATCATCACGATAACCATTTCAAGAGACGCGGCAGTGGCTCGACGCCAAGTATTAACAGAAAAGCGTAGCGCGAGAGCTGCCGTACTCTTATATACAGTAAAATAGGCGTTTTATGACGTCACAGAAACTTTAAATCGTTCTTACAGGAGAACGGGTTGAGGGAAAGATCTCATATTAGATTTGAATTTTCTGTGATTTTTTATCTTTCGAATGGTCCTTGGTAGAACAAAATCCATTGAGCCAATCCAGAAAAATCTAACATTGAAGATTTTGGACGCGAGGTTCGGGATCCTTTCTGTTTCTTGGAGTCAGAAAGGCGTAAGTTGTCCGCGAAGATGCTTGAACATACGCCCTTTGCGAGACTGGTGGACATTTTCGGCCTGTGACGTCACCCGCTTCGCTGAACGCGGCATCCCCACTCTTTACGCGCCACTGAGCGAGAGAGACAGATATATCGGGCCTCTCTTTCCGTATGGTTTTCGTTGTCTGGCTACCATGGTTTTTGTTGTCTAGGTATATTTCTCCAGGGTTTTCCATGTGTAGGTATATTTCTCCAGGGTTTTCGATGTGCAGGTATATTTCTCAATGGTTTTCGTTGCCTCTGTATATTTCTCCATGGTTTTCGATGCCTAGGTATATTTCTCCATGGTTTTCGGTGTCTAGGTCCACGGCTCCATGGTTTTTCATGTCTCTGTATATTTCTCCATGGTTTTCGATGTCTAGGTCCACGGCTCCATGGTTTTTGATTCCTAGGTATTGTAACGGTACGAAATAGGCTCAAAGACGCCTCGCGTTACGCGTCGGTTCGAGCTTCGTGGAAAAGGAGCAGACAATGAAGAAAAACAAGGAATTTCAATATAAAAAGTCAGATAATTAACGATTTATTCATTTTGTTTCAATGAAGAATGATTTTCTTTACAATAACTCAAAAAAAAATCGATTTGATCTGCGAGGAAACAATTAATTCCGGTTATTTTCCTTAAAATGACCGTGAGAAACAGAAAATTTTATGTTTTATAATTAACGTGTCCAAATTATTTTATTTAACAGCAAAAATAACGATTTTGAGTGACTCGATATAATTTTAATAATTTTTGTTTAATTTGGACAATTTTTGTGAATGATTTTGACAATATAAAAGTCCAAGTGACTTTTATGATAATTTATTAATTTTATTTTCAAACTGCGTTGAATTTCTCTACTTCCCTTTAGGTTATGATGAATTTGAGGGTTTAGGAAACAAAACACGGTTGCGGGAGTCGAACGGAGCCGAACTACTCCGTGGCCAATGCTTTGTAGGTTTAGTCCAGGAAACGGGTATGAAAAATGCTCTTTTCGTGACACAGAGCCAGACCGATTCTAACCGACCGATTCGTGTAGGGCTCAAGTCCCTGATAAAGGCCTGATAGTTTCCAACCACAGATTTTGGGAGGCTTTTTTTTGCCACGCGGTCAAAGTTGGCAAAACCATGTTTTTGCGAGATAGCGCCGAAACTATCCACCGCAGAGAAAAAAAGTTAAGTAACTATTTGTAGGTATTAGAAAAACGAACAATTTGGCGAGTCGCAAGTTAAAATCGGTTCATTAGTTCGCTCGCAAATAATTAAAAACCAGCTAAAATGGCCATTTCTATTATAACAAATTATTAGTTCGAAAATTTATGTTGAGTCTTCCAAATCTCAGAATATGTGCCCCCCGGTACGCTCAATAAGTGTGCAAAATTTGAGCCCGATCGGATTAATAGTTTCTGAGAAAATCCATTTGTTGTTAAAAAAACCGACTTTTTTTGCAAGGAATTTCTACACCGGGAGGGGGTCACAGGTCAATAAAACCAAAACGAAATGATTCCGAAAGAATCAAACTATCACATACGCTTTGGGGCAAATCGATTTTTTATAATTGAAGGGGTGAAAAACGGCTCCAAAAATGGGGTACGATTTTTACTCATAAACAATTAGAATTTCATCGCGAATTTCCAAGTTACAGAGTCGGGAGTGACATCATTCGGAAGCGGTTATTTTTATACAAATTTAGAAGAAAAAAAAATTGCATAAAGTTAATTAGGGGGAGATAAAAAAATTAGTTTTTTATTAATTATTGCAGCCGCGCATTTCAACATAGAGAGTTGAAAATTGGACAGCGTACAGGGCGAAGCTTCTCCTACCTGGAGAAAAATTGGCGGAAAAATCCCATATAAATTTATTGTTTTCGGTGGAAGTTTAGTGGAAGGCAAAATGTCACGTAGCGTTCGGCGCCTAAGTGGGGGGTCGGCGTCTCCGGCTCGCGCGCGCTCGCGTGAAAAGTAAATTCGCGCGTTCAAATTGCAACAACATGCAATATCTACCGAAATAATCAACTTATCGAGTTGTTTTTTTTTTCAATCTGAGCTAACTTTTTCCGCTGAGCATTATCCCGCTATTAAAAATTTTGGAAAATAAAAAATTCACCTCCAAATTTGTTAATCATTTTTTTTTCATTTTTTTAACACAGTTTTTTACACATTTTTTGGGTGAAAACAAATGCAAATATTATCGTTGTGATGTTCCCCAACTACTGTTCGGAGGAAAAAAAATTCTATGTAAATTTTTTTTTTTTCGGAGCACGTGTCGTTCTGTTGTCAGAAAAAATCAACTATTCGAGGCCATTGTGACTACTACTTGTACCGTGAAAACTGATGCATGATAATTCTAATTAAAAAGAAAAAATATTCTTCATACTTAAGAACATGTGGTGTCTTTTGTAGTCGCAATGGCCTCGAATAGTTGATTTTTTCTGACAACGGAACGACACGTGCTCCGAAAAAAAAAAATTTACATAGAATTTTTTTTCCTCCGAACAGTAGTTGGGGAACATCACAACGATAATATTTGCATTTGTTTTCACCCAAAAAATGTGTAAAAAACTGTGTTAAAAAAATGAAAAAAAAATGATCAACAAATTTGGAGGTGAATTTTTGATTTTCCAAAATTTTTAATAGCGGGATAATGCTCAGCGGAAAAAGTTAGCCCAGATTAAAAAAAAAAAACAACTCGATAAGTTGATTATTTCGGTAGATATTGCATGTTGTTGCAATCTGAACGCGCGAATTTACTTTTCACGCGAGCGCGCGCGAGCCGGAGACGGCGACCCCCCACTTAGGCGCCGAACGCTGCGTGACATTTTGCCTTCCACTAAACTTCCACCGAAAACAATAAATTTATATGGGATTTTTCCGCCAATTTTTCTCCAGGTAGAAGAAGCTTCGCCCTGTACGCTGTCCAATTTTCAACTCTCTATGTTGAAATGCGCAGCTGCAATAATTAATAAAAAACTAATTTTTTTATCTCCCCCTAATTAACTTTATGCAATTTTTTTTTCTTCTAAATTTGTATAAAAATAACCGCTTTCGAATGATGTCACTCCCGACTCTGTAACTTGGAAATTCGCGATGAAATTCTAATTGTTTATGAGTAAAAATCGTACCCCATTTTTGGAGCCGTTTTTCACCCCTTTAATTATAAAAAATCGATTTGCCTTAAAGCGTATGTGATAGTTTGATTCTTCCGGAATCATTTCGTTTTGGTTTTATTGACCTGTGACCCCCTCCCGGTGTAGAAAGTCCTTGCAAAAAAAGTCGGTTTTTTAACAACAAATGGATTTTCTCAGAAACTATTAATCCGATCGGGCTCAAATTTTGCACACTTATTGAGTGTACCGGGGGGCACATATTCTGAGATTTGGAAGACTCAACTTAAATTTGTGAACTAATAATTTGTTATAATAGAAATGGCCATTTTAGCTGGTTTTTAATTATTTGCGAGCGAACTAATGAACCGATTTTAACTTGCGACCCGCCAAATTGTTCGTTTTTCTAATACCTACAAATAGTTACTTGACTTTTTTTTCTCTGCGGTGGATAGTTTCGGCGCTATCTCGCAAAAACATGGTTTTGCCAACTTTGACCGCGTGGCAAAAAAAAGCCCCCCAAAATCTGTGGTTGGAAACTATCAGGCCTTTATCAGGGACTTGAGCCCTACACGAAACGGTCGGTTAGAATCGGTCTGGCTCTGTGTCACGTAAAAATACCCGTTTCCTGGACTATACGTCGATAGGGCTTTTGACGATGTGGTGTTTCGTCAATTAATTCGATCTTGTGTTCGATGAGATCTGTCAAGCCGGTGCCTTCTGTTTCCGTTTTCTTGAATTCGTTTTCCAGGAATTCTTGTAGTTTTCCGTTTTCGTCCGCTGAGAGTGCTTCAAGCTTCGTCCACTTTGCGCGTTGGGACGAAAAGGCGTACGAAAATTTGCTTCCTTCAAGCGTCCACTTGGTCGTGGCCGCGTCGACTTTAACTTTAAATGCCGACCAGAAATCCATTCCGAGCACGAGATCGCTCGATAAAGTTGGCAAAATGCTGAACCACTGTGGCCCATAAACGTCACCGACGTCGATGATAAAGCAGGTTCCTCCGATCGTTTTTGTCGTCGATTTGTCTCCGAGTCTGACGCCCTTTTTTGACGTCGCATCTTTGACTGGCTCCTTGATTTGCAGATCTTTTACTTTGTCGTATGCGGCCTGGCTCAGGTACGACCTCTCGCTGCCGCTGTCAAGGATTCCTCGGACTCTTTTGCCAAAGATGTAAATTTCAGCCGGAACTCTTATTGCTTCCTTCGGTTCGTATAGGCCGTTGTCGGGGCGAAAGATTCGACGTTGTTGTAATTTTTCTGCGACGGTGGGCGAAATATTCGGTGGTCTCCACTGACGATATTCTTCAGCGTCTGTTTCGCCGTCCTGAAATGTTTCAGTGAGGTTTAATAAATTTGTCGTAGCGAGGAGTGCGGTTTCCTCCGTGGAATCGACGTGTTCGCTGTCGAGTACAACTTCTCCGTATG
Source organism: Diadegma fenestrale (assembly GCA_037043255.1). Classification (NCBI taxonomy): domain Eukaryota; kingdom Metazoa; phylum Arthropoda; class Insecta; order Hymenoptera; family Ichneumonidae; genus Diadegma; species Diadegma fenestrale. Next base: position 1,534,434 of record CM073311.1, read on the forward strand.
TCTGTTCGTTATGGTCTCGCGTGATCTCTTCCGTTTCGAGATCGCTGTCAGAATCGGTATATTCCTCGTCGTTGAGGATTTGTAGCTCAGATTCTTCGCAAGTCTCCGTGGATGGCTTCTCGGGGTCTAGTGACTTCGACTCCTGGATCTTCAGCTTCGGTTTATCGATCACCTCTTTTGAGCCCTCGTTGACAGTAACCTGAGGCTTTGTTTCTGTCGGGCCTACTCGTTTCCCTGAATCTTTGGACAATCTTTATTCACGTGGCCGATAGTTTGACAAACGTGACAAATTTTTTCCTGTCGTTCGGCCTTGCAGAGGCGAGATGAATGTCCTTTCTCGCCACAGTTATAACAAAAATATTTTGAGGTATCGATATTACCTTTTGAGCGAGAAGTTGTGGCAGTTTTATCGTGCCCTTTTCCTTTCCGGTCGAGATTGGTCAAGTTTTTCTCGAGTCTCTGTTGCGTCAAGGTCTTCGAGCCATCCCTTGGTTTTTTCGATTTCGTTTTACTTGACGAATTCTGCTGTATTGCGTCGAGGTTGGTTTGATCGCCTTCGCTGCTTTGCTCCGACTCGTCTGACTCGTCTTCGGACGTTGTTGTGTCATTTCGAATCGCCTTTAGATTGCTTTTGCTGGAAGAAGATCTTGATTCCTTGCGAATATCTGACGAATATTGTTGAATGTGTTTTCTTTTGTTGACATAATGAAGGAAAACCTCGTAATTGTCGATCGGTAGGTTTAAGATTTCGAACGTGAGTGAAGGACTGACTTTCATCAATATTTGTTGCAGTTGTTCGCGGAACGGGGGCGGATTTCGCATCCGTTCGTAAATTAAACGAGCTCGGCATGCAAATTCCGCGAGGGTTTTGGATTTTTCCAGCCTCAATTGATTCGCTTCTAACAACAAAATCGAGTCGTCTTTTTGTAAGCTCCATTGGAATCGGAACGCTCGTGTGAAATCTCTCCACGTTCTCCAGTTTCCGCGGTTTAACAAATACCAAGCGCGGTAAGAGCCTTCAAAAATACTCGACAAATACGGGACAAAAAGATCTTTGTGGATCCCGCTCGCATCTAATTGATCTCGCAAAATTAAGAGGAATTGTTCGGGATCTTTCTCCGTCTTTGGAAACGACATTTTCCAACTACTGACGACTCTTCCGATTTTAAGGGCGGAATCTACTCCCCGCGGAGAGTCGCGTGTATTCGTATGGCGACTTCTTTCTTGGCGTGACCACGACGCGTTGTTTTCCGGGCGTAGTGGGTTGCCGCGTGCATTGTCGAACGGATCGTCTTCTTCCGAGTTACTTGAATCGTCGCTGAGTCTAAACAGCGTACCGGTTCGCGGTGTTGTCGAACGGCCGTGATTTTGTGTCCGGCGTGAACTCGAACGACGGAACGTTTCATCTATATTTCCAAGTCGTTCGTTTGGGGAATTATTTGTTCGACGATCTGTTCTGTCAAAAAGTTGATCTAACGGGTTTGCGTTACGTCGCCCTGATTCTTGTCTAAATTGATTTGACCATGGTTCTGTTCCGTGACCGAAATGAACTCTACGTCGCATCATCTCGTTTAATTCGTCGTCATAGTCGCTATCTCGTGGTAGCGCGGGATTTATGGGTGCAAAACCTGGATTTTGTCCGTTTTCTTCGGCGAACCGCGAGTAAATTCTTCCGGAATTTGTCGGATTATTTCTGTCTGACGCGAACGCGTGTTGTTGACTAAAGTTCGCGAAATTTTCATGCTCACGTATTTGTTCTCTCCCGGTATCGGTTCGCGAGGGTGGCGGTATCGCGTTTTGATGTCTTGCGCGGGGAGGCGAGATTTCTCTCGTCATTGTTTCCCACAGGGGTTGAATTTGCGCGATTTGGGCTTGCATCAAGTCAAATTTTCTGGTTAACGACGCGATCGTTCGACTTAATTCATTTTCCCTGTTACCCGGTACTGGTGTAGGCCCTCGTGAACCTCTCCCTCTTCCCACAAACGAAAGGGGACGTGACGCGCCTGCAAACCCGGAAATACTATCTCTTCTTATTGTTTCGCCAGGTAAAATTCGATTATCTCTTGTTCCCGCCACGTTACCAGCTTGTCGGTATATTTGGTTGTCCGAAGGATCACGTGCTTGCACGTCCCCCCTCCCAACAAGACTGGCGGGGACAATCTATCTTGAGATCCCTCCGCGCTATTTATTGTCGACGAAGGATTATCATTTTCCTGATTTAAACGGGCTGACGCTCCAGTCAAAGTGTGTGGTGGTGTCGTAAACATTTTTAAATTACGTTATTGGCAAGGCAAATGCGAAAACGTAAAAAAATTTATTTAAATTTGATAAAGTTTTGTTTGACGAGTTATTTAATTCGCTTTTGACAACTCGATGATTATTCAGCACGTAATTTGACTTAATTCGTTTCGCTATATAAGTTTTTTACTACCAAAATGAAATAATTTAATCACAAACGACGATAATTGTCTTAAATTATCGTTTAAAATTAACGAGACGCAAAATAAAGACAACTGTTACAAGCGACGATTAAATTTTTGCTAAGTGCAAAATAAATAACGAATAACGATTGTTCCTGGGTCTAGCCACAGGGCACCACGAAATAAATAACGAATAACGAATAATAACGATAATATCTCGCTCGGCGAAGGGCCGTATTTTGTTCAAAGAAAGAAATTTTATTATCAGATGATCGTTCTATATTTTCTTTGAATTTAACTTGAATTTTCGTAATCCGATATTTTCGAGACGGCCTCGTGTAATGGAAAATAGTTTAATTTATGGTCGTCTTAAGACGAAATTCGTACAAGCGTTTACTCACCCGTTGGTCAACAATTTCTTCACTATTTTCGTTGTTCAAAATTCGTCGAAAATTCGTAACTCAGTAGTCGAAATTTCTGTCGTTTCCCTATTGTCTCGTGTTAATATTTGTCGATACAGCCTGTAAGAAATTCCAATTATTCTTTTATTGTCCTATGGTTCTTGTTTGGACACGACGACAATCGAAATTTTCGAGAATTTAATTCTGAGGAAATTTTATTTCGATGGTCGTAGTTTCTTACAATAATTCGCAAGCAGAGAGAAGAAAGAAATATTTTAATTTTCACAGCGACAGAATATTTCGATAGAGCGGTAGAAAGAAAGTTGGAAGAAGAAATGTGACCATACGCGGCTTGTTTACGCTGGCCGTTCGCTCGGCTACGCGCTCTTGTTTACGTTTCGGCTCGAGTGGCCTTGCTACGCTCGCACACAAGGACTCGACAAAGAAATCGTCGTCGCAACGACTTTACAATTTTCGTGGCTCTATCGGCCTTAAAATTTTCGCCTTTTCTTCTACGCCGGCACAAAAATATTTTACGTAATTACTCTCGCTGTCGCAAAGACGCATACAGCACAAAATAATGCTTCGAATTTCTCCGGCCACAGACCTCGTCAAAGATTCCTAATACGTGAGATCGGTCGCGAACCAGTGTCGCATATATAACCGAAATCCGTAGTCCAATCGGTGACGAGATCCCAGCGCTCGCAAGCGATTAACTCTGTGAGAGGATTCCTAACGTGGGAATTCGGTCGCGAACCAAGACGATCGCTTACAATGACCGAATTCTTTGATACAATCGTCACAAGAATTTTAAAGTATCGCCCGCGAGTTTTACAAAGAAATTCCAAGCTGACAAGTCTACGTTTGATATTACGCGTTTACTGTTGCAAGACGCACAGAAAAATATTACAACGCTCACAAATTCTCATTCTTTCTTTGACTATAGCTCCGTCGAACGATTCCTAATACACGAATTCGGTCGCGAACCAGTGTCGCATATATGGCCGAAAACTGCAATCCAATCGTCGACGAAACTACAGCGATTCGAGAGCGGCTCCACACACACGTGGCTACGAATTTTCGTCGAGAGGATTCCTAACGTCGGAATTCGGTCGCGAACAAAGACGATCGCTTAAAATGACCAGATTCTTTGATACAATCTTCGACGAGAATTCGCAGTTGCCACTCACGAACCTGACGTGTCGAAATTTTTACCAATCTGCCCCACGTTGGGCGCCAAATGAGACGGTGATTATTATTTTCACGCGCACCTGACGCGGCCGTGGTCCAGTCGGCTGACAGGGCTCTGAAGGAGGTAGAAGTTGGGCGCCAGTCGACTTAATTGTCGACAAATTTATATTATTTTCCCGGCCAGCGCGAGCAAGAGAGAGCGGGTAAAATTGGCGGACCAGACTGAGAGTCAAGCAAAATGGCAAGGAAAGCGTTAGGGTAAAAGAGTCAAAGACGGACTTACGTTAGATGAGCTGACAATTTATTCCTCAGCGGCTTATTCGCTATCTTTCTGAGACGACCGTCGTACACAGGCTCGATGGTAGCCGGATCTCTGACAATTTTCACGATCACTTGCTTATAGATACTTCGCTTACTCTATTCGACAAAAGAATGAATTCGACAAAACGTGTCGTTCGGACGTAAACGCAGACAAATCAAAGAGTAATGACAAAACGTGGCTATCGCACGAGTGCTCGGCGTAGAGATTTTACAAACGCGCTTGACGAGTGCTCGAAGGAGTAATCAACAATATCTCTTCTTCTTATTGACTGATAGTAATATTCGTCAGTTGAATGCTGGCATATACCATAGGTTGAATGTTACTGATGGGAATTATACAGCTGGGAGGTATTTACAACAACTAGAAAAAGGAGAGCTTGAAGGAAATCTGGATACTATATTTGCAAGGCTCCGCAATACGGAACAATATTGGCGTATACCTCGATCAACCTTGAATTGCATGATTCAATACTATGGTCCAGCTACGCGGTTTCTTACACTGAGTCCTAGTGAATATTTGTGTTCAGATTTGATAGAATACTTGCGCAATATGAATACTGCAATGGCAGGCGCATCAGCCAATTCATTAATTGCCGTGGACCCTGTATCTATGTCAAGATTCATGGATCATACGTTTCGAGCGATGTTGGACTTCATGTGTTCAAAATCTAATCCAATTGGAAAAATTACCCATTATTTTTGGCGGCGTGAATATCAAACTAGAGGCACGTAACATTTCCATTTATTATTATGGGTGGAAGGTGCACCAATTCTCGGTGAATCTTCAACTGAAGATGTTGCTGATTTCATTTCGAAGTATGTGACTTGCAGACTACCTAAGAAAGAAGAGTCACCAACAGTATACCGTCGGGTTAGTACCCATCAAAAACATCATCACAATAATTATTGCTTACGTCCTAAAAAAGTAAACAATTGTACTATTCGAGTTTGCCGTTTTGGCTTCCCCCGGCCTGAATTACGGTAAAAAACAGTACGGTGTAAGGGGACCAGAAAAGTCTCAGGAGTTCCCTGGCGGGATGGGCGAATAGCAGGGCGCGCTAGTGGGAACAATTCAATGAAATATGGTGGCGCATTGCTCTTAAGGATGTCAAAGGTCAGAACTCCCATAAAATACAGTCTTCTCGCCCCAACTGTGAGCCAATCCAAATGTCTGCGATACGGAGAGATATTGTAACGGCACCGCCTGGCTCGTGAGGCGATGTGGTCGGCTCGGCGGCTGCGCTCGACTGATTGCTAGTAAAAAAAAATGTTTTCGAATACGCTAGAAAATCCATTGAGAAAACTAAACAAACCATTTCAATAGAATTAGGTGCTCCGCAGTCAGATATTTGCACCATCATCTAGTCTTTGTCGAGGGATTTTGAAAATATATTCATTTCTTTCCCAGATCGAATTTGAGAATACCGGACTCATGATCAACTATGCAGAACTCAAATATATGAAAATAAGATTTTGCCAAAGACCGTCAGAGCTAGTAAGACGATTGTTGGTAGCATTAATCAGCCCAGACGAATTGAAAACGATGACGGCCCGGGGCCGAAAAAGTAAAGATGGAAAGAAGCCTATTCCCCCAATTATTTTCAATGCAATATTTCGTAAGTTCCTTTGAGTTATCCGTGAGTTCCTGAGATTTGACAAGAACAGCCTCTTTTTTTCTTAACGGACAGTTATTTTTAAATAACATTGAAAGTTGAAGTAAATTTTGCTCAGTGAGTTTTCACGCGTCAAAAGTTTAGAAATCGATCACACGCACAAACACGTACAGACGAACACATACACACACACGCACTTTCATTCTCCAGTCATACATTCTCTTTTAAATCGTCACCATGAAGATAACATTTATACAGAAAGAGAATTGATTTCGATGAGGTTATCTTTCAGTCCGTTATCTTGTGTTTCCCTCACAAGATAAGACGTTAATTTCCTCGTTTCTTTTTCGAAGCAGGGAAATAATTTGACTGATAATCTATGTTCATTGTAGTTCTTGTTTTTTGATATTACCACATCTCAAACCTAGAGCGTACTTCGATCGCTTTATCTACGAGACTAGCTAGTCAGTTTTTTTTTTAGCTAATCTTCTTTCGTATCTATTAAGAAATTTCAAGCATTTCAAAAAGATGTCTTCCATCTCCATTTCAATTGCAGGGTATGTATATCGGAAATCAGTCATTTAACTGACAGAATCGGAATTCGTGAGGATAATCAACCTCAAAATTGGGTCATTGCGGAACCCAAGGAGGAAAGACAACAATTAAAAAGTTTCCACGAAGTTTCAACGGTGTCATCATATTGAGATCGATTTTTTGTTGTTGTTGATAGTTCCTGGTTGGCACCTTGTTCGGTTATATTGCTGCTTCAATAAAGAATTTTGAAAAGTCCATTCTATTTTATTTTCAAGTTTGATTTGATTTTCCAGAGACTTTGGAAAAGTCTCTGGAATAAACAGATCATTCTCTGGAATGATCGCTGCGAGATAATAGCAGAGGCTTTTGAAAAGCCTCAGAAAAGGTCCGGCAATATTCTAGAAGAGATATTCGGAAAATCTCGGGAATAATCACGGCAAGACTCTAACGGGGAGTGTCGAAAAGTCTCTGGAATGATCGCTGCGAAATTATAGCAGAGGCTTTTGAAAAGCATCGAAAATACCCTCGGCAATATTCTTGAAGAGACTTTCGAAAAATCTCGGGAATAACCATGGCGAGATTTCAACGGAGAGTGTCGAAAAGTCTCTGAAAAGATCGCTGCGAGATTTTGACAGAGGATTTCGGAAAATTTGGGAACAAAAGTCTCGGCAATATACTAGCAGAGACCTTCGAAAAGTCTCGTAAACGGAACTATGCGAGACTTTTGCGAGGCTTGGAAAAAGGTCGCTGAGATTTCTGGGCGAGACATATGGCCGAGATCAATTTTTTCTGCGCGGGAACCGATTAATAGAACAAAGTGCCTAAACAAAAACATGACTAATGCAGTCAGTGCTCTAACACTGGAAAGCGATAATAATATTGAACTAAAAGAGGCAAATTAAAAATTTTATCCGATTTTGGAGCAAGCCACATGGCGGCCAAATGAACCGACAAGAGAGAATCAAAACGGCCGCGCACAAGTTAGTCAATTAAACATCCACTTAATGCAATTGATGCAAAATAAATAAGCTCATAAGCAACATAGAAGACAACAGTTTTATACGTAAATTATAAAGTTAAATTAAATTCACAAGTAATATCGCTCCGAGGTATCGGGAGAGAGACGACGCCAAAAATGGCGGACAAAGATAACGGCGATACAAAAGTAAGTAATTTTTCGATGGATTTAGACTTAAACTTAGAAAAAATTGACCAGGAGACCATGAATGAGGTCATTTTTGGGTCCCAGCATAACGAATGGCGGATAGCCCCGAAGAGAAAAAAGAGGAAAAACGTCCCCGTGGAGGTTGGCCTTCCCAGCCCTGAGAGAACCGCAGAATGCACGGCTCACAAATATACACCAAGTGAGCCAAGTAAAAAAAAAAAAACGAGAATTTCTGCGGGACTTCACAGAAAGAAAGAATCGATATTCAGATAAATCCATTGAACCTTTCACCGTATTGATTTCGCAAAATCTTGATACTCGCACGACAAAAGAAAGTTCACCCAATCAGTTAGAGGCTAGGGGGATCGGAGCCGTCCATCCCATGATAATCGGGAAAAACTGAAAAACATTAGCGGGTCGATAAAAGAAATTAAAAGAAAGGGAAGAAACTTGGTGGAAATTAATTTGCATACATACCAAGAAGCGAATAAATTGATAGACAATCAGGATTCCCTTTTGCCCGACGCATGGAAAGCGTTTATCCCGGACCGCAAAATTTCGAGATTAGAGGTGGGGAGAGATATAGACCCGTCCTTATCAGAAAACGAAATTTTAGAGGGGATAGAATGGGCAAGCTCGCCAAAAAGAATTATGAAAATTGAAAGAATAATGAGAGTCTCGAGAACCAGCAACAATATTAACCGAACTCCAACAAACTCAGTAAAATTCACCTTTGAAGGAAACGATCTCCCAGATAAACTCATAATATATGTTCCGTTGAACAAATAATTTCCGAGTGCCTTGAAAGAAAGCGCGAGAGAAGAAACGAGTGGGTCGAGCGGTCGTAGCTTTAAAAACAAAAAAAAACACATGAGAAGAGAAAATCTTTGACACATAAAAAAAAACAAGGGGAAGAAGTTCAGTTCGTTTTTAGAGTAGGAAGAAGCTGGATCAAGTTCCTGGTACGTGAACAAGACCGCTCCGAAAAGACGAAAAAACCTGCGGTACGTCCCACCAGGTATGCCGGCACGGTCTGATGTACCAGTTGTCAAACGCAATGTTTGACAGCAAGTCATCAGCTGACTGCTCCAAAATATCGGCGATACTCCAAAAGCGCAATGCTCATGGATTCGCCAACAACCTCCACATCATCCATGTCACCCAGATACACACACACACACACACACACACACACACACACACACACACACACACACACACACACACACGCGCGCGCGCGCACACGCGCACGCACGCACGCACGCACGCACGCACACACACACACACACACACATTTATTATTTTTTGACACACATTTATATATTTATTTTATAAGGAAATTAATCAATCTTTTATAATTAATGTTATATATCAATTTTACTCTGACACACATACTTCGAGACACTTGGATTTGAATCATCTAATAAGGACAGTTCGCAAACAGTGTGTCAAATGCGTACGCCGGTCATTTTCCATGGTCCCCAATGCATACGTATGAATATAAAACGTCTCTAGTCCTTTGCACAGTTTAGCGACATATTCACATATCATCTGTGTAGTTCGAGTTTACACAATATCGAGCCATATATCTTGAAAGCCTCAATCTATGCATGAAAGTCGTGGGTCTTTCACGTATTTCTGCACAACTGGGAGGACCTAGCAGCAGAAAATTTTTAATGAGTAAAAATGCTCAAAACCTCCGATACATATAAAAAATTCGGTGTGTCTGGACGCGCGAAGATGATACGATTAAGAGCCTTGTGATGCCCATTTGAAATCTGAAAATTTCGTGGAAGCCATGAGCTTCTATTGTTCGTTTCGAATGGATTTGTTAGGGTTGATTTGAGTTCGTTTCGGTTCGTTTGGGTTTGTTGAGGCCTCAAATACGGCGAGACCGCGAAGTATCCATATGATATATAAATAAATGTATGGAATGCATACTTTGAAGCCTTGAATTATTAGGGTGCTTTTTTTTTGGCGACATTTTTTTTTTTCACTCCCATCTCGCATTTTTATAGGGAATACCTTAAAGAAAATTCCCTGAAAATTTGAGCCCTTAATATTAATTTTAAGTACTCGCCCAAGGCGTCCAATGATTTCCCCTTTAAAATACACGTAAAGTTCGATTTTTCTTCTTAAAAGTTCTACAGATCAGAGGCATTCAAAGGTACGATCTTGGTCGACGAACCGATTTGTTCATAATTGAATGCTCTACAAAAGTGTCCATTGTGACGTAATTGTAACTCGAACTGGCGAGGTCGTACGGGTCACTAAACCCAATTTTTTCATGAAATTCTCGTTTTTTTATCTCTATCTCGTGAATGACAAGAGCTACAGGAAAAATAGAAATAACAAACTTGAAGGAAATTCAATTTCCTACAAAAACGTATCCAAGCACTAAATCGCTAACATTGATATTTCTTGAGATATTGGGCTTTTAAGTTGAGGTAGTATGAAATTTTCGTGGATTATTGAGCTAAATTGTATAAGTTGTTAATTTATGATTCTTTATTGTCATTCAAATCATCAAATATTTATTTGTTAAGTTTCAAATGATTGAAAAGTTGAATAACTGAACGTTTTGAAACTGGAATTCGAGAAAAAAACACATTTTCAAAGTGCCCAAATCTGTTTTTTTTACTTTTCACGAATTTTTCGATTGATTTTCCCCTGATTATTCTAATTTACTTACCAGTAATTGAATACCTATACATTTCTAGTTACAAATATGTTGTAAATTTACAAAAATTTTGTAAAATTTGTAAATTTCTAGTTGAAAATTTTGTAAATTTACAACATATTTTCAACTAGAAATTCATAGGTATTCAATTACTGGTAAGTAAATTAGAAGAATCGGGAGAAAATCAATTGAAAAATTCGTGAAAAGTGAAAAAAATAATTTTAAGCACTTTGAAAATGTGTTTTTTTCTCGAATTTCAGTTTCAAAACGTTCAATTATTGAACTTTCCAATCATTTGCAACTTAACGAATAAATATTTGATGATTTAAATGACAATAAAGAATAATAAATTAATAACTTATACAGTTTAGCTCAATAATCCATGAAAATTCCATACTACCTCAACTTAAAAGCCCAATATCTCAAGAAACATCGATGTTAGCGATTTGGTGCTTTCATACTTTTTTGTAGAAAATTGAATTTCCTCCAAGTTTTTCATTCTTATTTTTTCTGTACCTCTTGTCATTTACGAGATAGAGGTAAAAAAACGAGAATTTCATGAAAAAATTGGGTTTAGTGACCCGTACGACCTCGCCAGTTCGAGTTACAATTACGTCACAATGGACACTTTTGTAGAGCATTCAATTATGAATAAATCGGTTCATCGACCAAGATCGTACCTTTAAATGCCTCTGATCTGTAGAACTTTTAAGAAGAAAGATCGAACTTTACGTGTATTTTAAAGGGGAAATCATTGGACGCCTTGGGCGAGTACTTAAAATTAATATTAAGGGCTCAAATTTTCAGGGAATTTTCTTTAAGGTATTCCCCACAAAAATGCAAGATGGGAGTGAAAAAAAAAAATGTCGCCAAAAAAAAAGCACCCTATTGGATTATATTATTATTAGGGAAAGTTTGTGTACGTTAATATTTCATAGTGGACATCTTGATCTCTAAACAAATGTATTTCTTTGATATATTTTATTTGTATATCATATGGATACTTTGCATTGTGAAAATAAAATCTACCGAGGGTGCTTCTTTTTGAGTCTCGATAGATTCTTTGGAATGCATTCGTTTCAAGTTGAAGATGTTCTCTATGAAATATTGACGTACTCGAACTTTCCCCAATAATAATATAATCCAAGGCTTCAAAATATACATTTCATACATTTATTTTTATATCCTACGGATACTTTGTGGTCTCGCATATATATTGTTCTCAAAGTATTTGAGGCCTCAACAAACCCAAACAAACCTAAACAAACCCAAATAAAACCGACACACAAAATCTTCAAACGGGTTGGAGGGTTCGATTCTAGTTCGCTTTTCAAATAATGTTTCTGTTGGGCTCCGAATTGGAGAACGTAACTTTAAATCCCTTATCCCCATCCGTGAATCTTTAGAGTCAGGCATGATACTCAGCAAATCTAATGAAGAGAGAAGCTCTCAATTGAGTTTAGGTAAGCAGGGCTAGTACTGGAATTGCTGAGAAAATTTTGACAATGAGTTAAGATGCCCAAAATCTCGAATACATATAAAAAATTCGGTGTGTCTGTAGACACGCAGACGCCACAATTAAAAGCCTTGTGATACCAACTTAAAATCTGAAAATTTCATGGAAGCCATGAGCTTCCATTGTTCGTTTCATATGGGTTTGTTGGGGTTCATTTTAATTCGTTTCGGTTCGTTTGGGTTTGTTGAGGCCTTAAATACTTTGAGAACAATATACGGTGAGACCGCAAAGTATCAATATGATATATAAATAAATGTATGGAATGCATACTTTGAAGCCTTGGATTATATTATTATTGGGTAAAGTTTGAGTACTTTAGTATTTCATAGTGAACATCTTGATGTCTAAAGGAATGTATTTCTTCAATAGATTTAGTTTATACGACATACGGATACTTTGCAGTCTGAAAATACAATCTACTCAGATTTTATAATCATAAGACTTTAAAATAATAAATTTGAAATACGTTCATTGAGAGTTGAAGATGTTCTCCAAGAAATATTAACGTACTCGAACTTTTACCAATAATAATATAATCCAAGGCTTCAAAGTATACATTCCATACATTTGTTCATATATCATAGGGATACTTTGCGGTCTCGCGGTATATTGTTCTGAAAGTATTTGGGGCCACAACAAACCCAAAGAAACTCAAACGAACCCCAACAACATCTTGATGAGCCCAAACCCAGCCATAAGATTGACGGATGGGGGTAAGGGATTGAAAGTTACGTTTTCCAATTCGGAGTCCAACATAAATATTATTCGAAAAATGAACTTGAATCTCATGAAGATAATAGTACATTATAACACTAGGACGAAAAAGTTTTTCGTACGCGTGTTATACGAAATTTTATATTACGAGGGGCGGAAATGGGGGTTTTGTGTACGCGAAGCGTACGCAAAACGCCCTTTTACGTACCGCGTGATATAAAAGATTTCAATTGAGTCTAGATCAGCAGGGCTGATACCGGAATGACTGAAAGGTGCTTAAAACCTCAAACCCATTGGAAGATTTGGTGTGTCGGTTTTATTTGGGTTTGGGTTCGTTTGGGTTTGTTGGGAATCTTTTGAGTTTGTTTGGGTTCACTGAGGTCTCAAATTCTTTGAGAACAATATACTGCGAGACCTCAAAGTATCCATATGATATAAAAATAAATATATGAAATGCATACTTTAAAGCCTTGAATTATTTTATTATCGGAGAGAGTTCGAGTACGTCAATATTTCATAGAGAAAATCTTTAACTCCAAGCGAATGTATTCCAAAGAACCTTCTGAGTCTATAAAAAAAGGGACCCTAGAACTCTTATATTTTCAGAATGCAAAGTATACGTATGATATATAATTTAAATCTATCAAAGGAATACACTTGTTTAGAGATCAAGATGTTGTTGGGGTTCTGTTGAGTTTGTTTGGGTTTGCTGGGGTCTCAAATTCTTTGAGAACAATATACTGCGAGACCTCAAAGTATCCATATGATATAAAAATAAATATATGAAATGTATACTTTGATGCCTTGGATTATTTCATTATTGGGAAGAGTTCGAGTACGTCAATATATCATATAGAATGTGACGGGTTCGACACAAGCGCAAGAGAAATTGTGGGGGAAAAATAAATAAACGCTGCGAAAAATGAATTAAAATAAGAAAAACAAGTTTTGGATTTATTTAAGCGAATTTATACAACGAAAATAAGGGAATTTAGATGAGAAAAATAAGGGGCGCCAGCTGGTTAAATCGGTCCAGCAACCGTTACAAAAAAAATGGCCAAAAATTGAACGAAAACAATAATAAATGAGTTGTATTAATGAAAATAAATTGGACTGGCTCAGGGAGAATCAAGAAAAACTTAAACGCAAGGACAGAGGGTCCCTGAAACTCAGGCGTCTTACAATACCAGTGACAAAAAGGGGAACGACGCGCGAGCGAGCCACGCGATCGAACGAACCACGCGGACGCTCGAACCGGGCCGCGTCGGCGGAACCCGATTGAATGAATCGAGCGAACTCTCACTCGTTTCACACGCGAAAAACACGAAAACGGGGCTACAAATTACGAAAAAGGGGACACGAGGTGGGCGATCGACGATGGGAGTCGAAAAATAGGCAAGAAAATATCGCGACGGGGCTCGAAAACGCGAAACACTGACTCGAAAAATCACGAGAGGGAATGACGGGCAAAAAGGGGCAAAAACGATTTCACGGGTGATTCACGGGGGCAAACTCGATGGCACAACACTCGTCGCGTCGACTGACCGACGAAATAATCTCTTTCTCGAACGAAAAGTTCGAGAAAGCGAACGAAAATGACGAAAATTTGGGTGTTTGGGGAAGAGTCAACGACAAGGGGAAAATGGCGTCGCACGCCCGGCAAAAATCGAAGGACTTACTTGCTGTCTCGGTTTTGAGAGAAAACACGAGAATACGATGCCGAAGTAATCCAGAAAATGCTCAGAGAGTGGTCCTTCGGGAAGCCGGGTCGTCGTAATAATTTAACTTTGATAATTTGCACACAAAATCTCAAGAGAAACACAGAAAAAACTGGACAGCGATGTTACGCGTGTCGAGTCCGAAGCGGAAGAGAGAGAGCTCGAGCGTCACCTCCAGCCCCTCGGGACGCTCGCGAAGCTTCGCGAACGTTCCGATAGCCAATCAAAACGCGGCTTTAGAGCCGACCAATTATTGATCCGCTTATCGAGCGTCGGCCTCGCGAGATCGCACACAGGTGGCGCCTACGTCGGTCTCGCGACCGGGCGCTGGCGCCACGCTGCCTGCCTCGCGAGACCGAGGCTCGAGCAATATGGCGGCGCCCACGGCTGTCAAAACAGCCGTGGCAGAGTCGCGGTCGTATTGTCGAAAACGCGCCTGGACGCCGCGGAAACCGTTGAGTTTCCTCCGACTCGACGGACAAGCCTTGTCGGAGGGACGATGGGTGACACGGTTTCCGCGACTCGACGCTTGTCGCGAAAAACGAGTGTGTGCGGGCTAAAGTGAGTGGGGCTAAGGGGAGAACACGAAAATTGACACGCGGGGGAGGGAGGGAGAAATTCGTAAGTGGGTCAAGTGCGCGAGTTTTAGGGCGAATCAGCCGTTCGCTCGGTCGGTGGGTCGCTCGCTCGCGCTCGCGGGAATGTTCAGGGAAGTTCGTGGTGTTTTCTCCGAGTTCGTCGGCTCGTTCGGTCCTCCTCGATCCTGGGGGGGGCTGAAATCAGATAAAAAAGAAAAGGCCGGTCCCAGACTGGGATCCGGTAGCTCTCGCCTCGGCTCGACAGCTGGCATCAAAAGTGACAACGTCACAAGAAATACTTTAACTTCAAGCGAATGTATTCCAAAGAATCTTCTGAGTGTCAAAAAAAAGCACCCTAGATCTCTTATATTTTCAGACTGCGAAGTATACGTATGATATATAATTTGAATCTATCAAAGGAATACACTTGTTTAGAGATCGAGATTGTTGTTGGGGTTCTGTTGAGTTTGTTTGGGTTCGTTGAGGCCTCAAATACTTTAAGAACAATATACTGCCTTGGATTATATTATTATCGGGGAAAGTTCGAGTACGTCAATATTTCATAGAGAACATCTTCAACTCTAAACGAATGTATTCCAAAGAATCTATCGAATCTCAAAAAGAAGCACCGTCGGTAGACTTTATCTTCAGAATGCAAAGTATCCATATGATATACAAATAAAATATAACAAAGAAATACAGTTGTTTAGAGATCAAGATGTTCACTATGAAATATTAACGCACTCAAACTTTCCCTAATAATAATATAATCCAAGGCTTCAAAGTATACCTTCCATACTCTTATTTATATATCATATGGATACTTTGCGGTCTCGCAGTATATATTGTTCTCAAAGTATTTGAGGCCTCAACAAACCCAAACAAACCCAAACGAACTCAAATAAAACAAACAATAGCTCATGTTTTCCATGAAAATAGGTTTCAATGGGCATCATAAGGGCTTTAATTGTGTTGTGTGCGCGCGTTACAGACGTACCACATGTTTCAATGTGTTTGGCGTTTTGCGCACCGTTACTCATCAATTTTTTTTCTCTCAGACCTTACAGTATTAGCCCTGCTGAGTGATACTCAATTTTCTCCTAATTCGTTTCATGTTCATTTTTCAAATAAAAATATTTCTCCTGGGCTCCGTTCTATTTCACTTGGGCTCTTCTTTATTTTATTATGTTTTGAGATTAACATTATTCATAGTATTGGGACCCACTTGAAAAATACGTACTGAACGTGACTGAAAACAACATAACCTCGAATTCAAAAAATGTAAACACAACTATCTTTGAGGGTTACAGGGGGCTGCAATGGCGTTAAGTTTGTCACTGAGCGTAATGTGTCGGCAGTGCCGGCTTTTCTATAGATTGAATCGATGCGATTCAACATTTTTTTTGTTATGAGAATTATTCATTAATATACGTACGATCATATTAAATTGTTGCTAAGAACCATTTCCGACAGCATTATAACATATATTCCAAATATGGTCAAGAATTTTTTTGTTTTTTGGACGAACATTCTGTACGGAAACTTCGTGAAAATCAGCTGATCGCGGTCAATTGCATAACTCGCGTTTTTTGCCCGAGCGGGCAGTCGGGAGTTGAAAAAAAATCACATCAAACGAAAAGATCCCATTACCAAAATTGTATCGATAAATCGTACGCATCAACAGTCACCCCCCCCCCCCCCCTATACGTTAGAGGTCGGTTCGCTTTACGGGGGATTTCCTCACACAATAGTTTGAAGTTTACACAGTTCCCTCACATGAGTTTTTTTCGGAACTTCGGAAATCCACATCTATATAAATTACCTTCCGTTAAGATGACAAATACATAAAACTATAGGTGGTAAAAAATATGTTTACGCGACACCGTTTGGATTATATACCCAAAAAATAATAGGCATTGATTGAGGACACGTGTACAAGAAATCCATTTCTACATCTCAGGCAAAAATTCATCCGTGTGCTGCCATCTGTTGATTTTTAAAGGTTTCTCAAGTGTCTCTAAATAATGGTCAATATCAGAATTCGGAGAAAGTCGCCAAAGTATCGGATTAACACGGAAATACATTGAGGACTGTCTTCAAAAGATGCAAATGTCTTCAAAAGATGTGCCCGCTCGAAATTTCGTCCCCTAAGTATGCATCCCACACGCATATATTTTTTTATTAAAAAATTCGCGCCCCACAAAACAATATACAAAACGAGAGTACCAATTGTCCCCTACGAGCCACAGGTCTGACGGTGCCCAAAATGTCAATGATTTGGCCATTTGGCAAAACAGTGCAGAGGTCATTCAAGATGCTCTTTTTGCGGAATAACCACATTCAAACAGATTGCAAGAGCGAAAAACCAAGTTGCACAAACTGTAAAGGTTCTCATCCTGCAAGCGACCCCAATTGTCCAAGATACATAAAATTAAAAAACATCAACAAAATTAAATTCCTTCTTAACATTGAGAGAGAGGAGGCTTCGGAGAATCGTCAAAGCAAATCGCCTAGATAGCCACTACCGCTTGGAAACGTGGCTGCAGAGGAGAGCAGCGACAACAACTCCTCCAAGAGAAAGAGCATGGCTCCTCCCCCCTCTGAACCAACTTGGAAGTTTCCAGGACTTTCCCCCTTTAAATGAGGCAGAAGGTTCTGGTCACTTAAAACAGAAAAAAGACAAATTGAAACACAAAAAATCTCTCCTAACAAAAAGGAAGATGCCAAAAAGAGATAATTTTACGATTAGGTCAAATCTAAATTATACGCAGAGGTATAATGAGATTAATTTTACAGGAATCGACGAGAAAAACACAATAGTCCACGAGACAGAAAGAAACGCATCAACAAACGACAAACCACACGAACGGACGCCCATCCTGGTAACGGACGCTCCTGAGGAATCTCCACCAAATATCATTATGTCAACTCCCAAACATTCCGGGAAAAACGAGGAGTCCCCTTCCAGGGAAAACTGGAAAACTCCAACCAACCCATAGCCCTCTCAAAATCTATATCCCAATAAACAAACAGAAGACCACACCAACTCCAACTCAATGGTACAAAGGGAAAAATGTAAATCGTCTGAACCCATTAACCAAATAAGTAGTTAATAAATAAAAAATAAAAAAAATCACTCCATACTCCCCACGGTGTCTTCATAATAACGCCTTTTGTTCAGGAATTGAGTGCATACAAATTGCCGGGATGTTAGGGATCGTGCCGACGTTAGAAAGAAAGGTTGTTTTAAGACGCGATTGTTAGCGCGGGGATCCGCTTGTCGAGTTGATTTACAGAGTTAAGATTTACAGAGGTTTTTATGTACAAAATGCACCCTTGTTAGCGGGTGAAAGACGCGGTTTTGACAAATGATAGCGGTAATTAATAATACGAAAGCGGTGTAGCAATCGTCGGATCTCGCGCACTGATTTTATTGATCTCGCGGCTCAATCACGACGTGGATGCGGGGCCAGTGTGGAACTTTGGTGACACACGTGGCTCGGCCCGGCCACGCAGTGAGTTTAAGATTACGAAAATGCGATGTAGACTTGTGCGATGTCGATTGCGCCTGATGCGCCAATCGAGCGGGCTTGACGAGTGCAGAAGGCACTCGTTTGCGATGCATTAATGTCACGCGGACATTATGCGGGTGGCGTTACACGAAATGGCTGCCATGCTCGGCAGCAGCGTGCTACCGAGCACGGCCACACGCGAAGAATTGATAACGTGCCCAGCAACGATGTGCTGCCGGGCGCGGCTAGGGACGAATAGAAGGAATTTTGGGCGCTCTCGCACGCCGATAGGCACGAGGATCGACAGATCCTGCGCACCGAAGCGAAACGAGAGCGTCCGCGAGGTGCTGCCCCGGAGCGGGCCGATAAGGCAGCTACCTCCGAGTTTTTGGAGAGGCGGAATCCTGAACACCTTTCTACACAACCTGGAATTACATATTAACCTCTGCGCTTTTACATGTCTCAAAATTGTATAACAATAGCCCAGTGGGATTGTAGAGGACTAAGGGGAAGAACTCACGACCTACCTCTTCTCGTAAAAGAGAAAGATATTCTCATACTGTCAGAAACCTGGTTACATCCTAACATGTTGTACAAAATCCCTGGATTTCAAGTCGTCCGAAAAGATAGACCGACCGGAGAAATAGGAGGAGGAGTAGCAATAGGCATAAGGAGCGGCCTATCCTTCGAAATAATTTCATTAGAAAAGAACAAATGGGCGGATAGATACATAGAAACCGTAGCTGTCAAAGTCAAATTGAAAAATAATAACAACATAATGATAACAAGTAGTTATAAACCCCCACACGTGAAACTGAAACCAGAAAACTGGGAGACCTTTTTCGCCGATATAACCTCCATTAATAAAAAATGTAAGAACTACATCATTGGGGGAGATTTTAACGCGAAATCTCCCTTCTGGGGAAGCAGAAATTGGAATTCGTGCGGAAAGACTTTGCATAAAACACTTAACCAAGCCGAAATAATCCCATTGAACGACAAATCACCAACTTTTTTACACCAAAATGAGACCTGGGACGTCCTAGACATCACATTCGCAAGCCCCAACTTAGCACCATCATGTAATTGGAAGGTTTTCGACGAAAACCTAGGGAGCGATCACCAAGTGATCGAGATCCAGATATCGGGAGAAAACTTAGCAAACCAAAAACGAAGACCATCAATCGCCACCAAGACGGTCGATTGGGGAAAATTTTCAGAAGCTTTAAATGGAACAATCCCAAATGGCCCCATTTCAAATCAAAACGTACTCCAAAAATATAAATCGATTAGCCAAAGCATTTTAGACAGTCTGAGACAAGCCGGAGCAAGTCCTAACGAAGATAAAAAAACCGAAAATAATAAAAAACACAATCCTAAAACGTGGTGGAACCCGGAATGTAACACCGCCGTAGAAAAAAGGAGAAAAGCATTCAAAGAGTACAAAAACAATAAGACTAGGGAAAATCTAGAAGCTTGGATACTGGCAGACGAAAATACCAAAAAATTTCTCAAAAATGTCAAAAGAAACGCATTTAAAGATTTCGTCTCCAGCATTAACGTGAACACCCCGATCCAAAAAGTCTGGAATATAGTAAAATCCTTTAGCGGAAAGTATAATAGCAAAAACCATTTAACGAGCGCAGACTCGAAACAAAATAAGGAAAAGGAGATGGAAATAGCAATACACAAGATAGCCCTCCCATCTGTTTTCCTGCCCCCCAGAATATCCCTGACGGAAAAAAATACTGTAAGTGGGATTTGGTTACCATTTTCAACCGAAGAACTAGAAAATATTATTAAAAAACTGGAACCAGCCTCAGCGTCAGGCAAAGATCGGATAGGTAATTCAACAATAAAGGCACTTTCAAAGGAAATGTTGGAATTCCTCAGAAAAATGTTCAACAAAATAATGTTCAGTGGATTAATTCCAAAGGAGTGGAACGAATATGACGTTTGCCTAATTTCAAAGCCGAAAGGTGGTTTCAGACCAATCTCGTTAGCTCCATGCTTGCTAAAAGTATTCGAACGTGTCATAAAAAACCGACTAGAATATTATCTAGAGACAGATTTCAAAATTCCGAACACGCAATACGGGTTCAGGAAAAACCGATCGTGCCTCGACAACATCTTAATCTTACCACGGACATCCATAATTCATTCATAAAGGAAGAAAATGTATTAGCCATTTTTTTTGACCTAGAAGGGGCCTATGATAACGTAATCCCGAACGTTCTTATTGAAAATTTGGAGGAAATGAGCATTCCGACATATATCATAAGATTAATAGCAAACCTTATATCGTACCGCAAGATAGACTTCTATGAAAACGGGGAACTTAAAGACTCAAGAAACACAGACAGAGGACTACCTCAGGGCTCTGTGCTAAGCCCGATCCTTTTCAATATATTGTAACGTAGATTTTTCCCGACGGGTCCATCTCGTCCCTACTCGGCTCGCGTCACTCCTCGCGTCGTCCAAGGCCGCGAGAGCGGGCTGGGCGCCAGGCACACAGTGCCGCCGACCAACGTCGACTTTATGTTCGCCCGCTCCCGGCGATCAAATTTGGCCGGGGACGCGAGGAACGACACGACCGAGGCGGTCCGGCCACTCAGCTCCATACTGAGATACTAAGGGGTAGAGGTGGTGATTCTTTGGGGAAAGAGTAACAGCAGGATATCGAGAAACGTAACAAAGTAAACCGACTCTAGACGATCAAGAATTAAAAGGTTAACAATAGTATTTATTTGAAAGAATCAGAAGGGGTTTTACAAGGCAATTGAAATATGAAATCCGGGCGGCTCTCGCCGGCCCGTTACAAAGAAAATAATAAGGTCGCGCGAACACTACCAGGAAATAATGTCTCCGCCTGACGATGGACGAAAGCGTAAGATCGAAACGAAACGAAACGTCTTTGGCACTGCCAGGCTGTAACGAAGGTAACTAAAATCGAACGTCGGCCTGACTGTAATCCGGCGGCTGATCCGCCTGTGACGCAACGGCCGCGAGGCATAGGTAGTACGTCATCAGGCTAACAGACCGTCAGCCAAGGTAGCAGCTCAGAAACAACGTCGAAAGGCAAAAGGTAATCGGCCCTAAATGCGAGGCAGGACTTGAGACCACGCGAGATCTCGAAAGGCAGAAGGGACTTCATGACAGTCGCGGCGAAATAAGGCAAAAGTTACGCATCGTCAGTCGGGACGTTTTGACAAAGGTCCCTGGTAGCACGAAATAATAAACAGCGCAAAATCAGACTCGAAACAATTAATATGGCACAGCGAAATAAGTCCCGAAACGCACGACACGTGCAAAAATAAAATAAATACGAAACCGAGCTCGGACCACCGAAATATCGACAGACACATTCGCGAAAAATAGGCTCTACGCCTCGCCGTAGCGATCGAAGCTAGGGCACGAGGGCGAGAGAGATAGAACGAATACAAACGCGTGCGCGCTGGCCGACTCGAGGCCACGCGCGACGAAGGAATTCTCCGAGCGACAACTCAAGCACAACGAAATAAAATATATTTTCGCCGCTCGAAGAATATTATACAAAAGAATACCGAGATCGAAATTAATTACGGAAAATAAATTACTTTAAATCAAGGCAAGGGAACACGGGAAATATTCTAAACGAAACAATTTGAGACGCTGTCGTTTGTCGACTCGCCCCGCTTTGTTCGGCCACAAAACGACTCGAAGGTTCGAGGGAAAAGCCGGGGAGGGATGGCCGGTCAAGCCCGAAAATGTCAACCCCTTTTCCTCTCGAACGCAAAAAAATACTCTAACGAAATAATCTCCCGGAATGGCCGCCAATTTTCACCATCCCGGAGATCGCAAAAATACAAATAAATGCCGAACAAACGAGGCGATCGCAAGGAGAAATTAGAACGGGCTCACCGAGAAACTCGTGGTCCAGGTGACGACAGCAACCAAGGCATCAAAGGCAAAAGGTAAGGCAGCAAGGCAACAAAGGCAGCGGAAGTCAAAAGAGAAGATGTCACCACTCCGGACAGGCACTTGACGAAGACTGATTTGCATCGATCGCAAATCTCGTTGCTCCCGTTCTCGCGCCATCCCCACTACCGTAACCGGTCTCTCGCGAGGCAGCACTAGCGCGCTCTAGGCGCGAGCTAGGCTGTTGCCGGGCCACGTGATCTTCGCGGCCCTTTGGAATTGCGTGCACCGCCGATCGCGAAATCGACGGTACGCGACTCGAAATAATTTAACTCGACTACGCCTTGCCGCTGACCGTCCCTCCTTCGACAATCGTCCCCTTGCGTTCGGCTGAGCCGTGCCTCGGGTACGCTTCCTCTGGGGATCCGGGCGGTGTCCATGACGGGACGAAGGGGAGGCCTCCCTCGCGGCTCGCCGACCAAGCGAGTCGCGGTGGGCCCACACGCCACGTTAGGCAAACAGCACCTCCGCCCCTGGTTTCCCGAATCCCGCTAAGATGAGGCACCGGGGCTAGCGGACCGTGGCACCCGAGGTTACAGCTGTGGACGTTGCAACTACTTGGTTGCATCAGCGAGGAGGCCACGGGGGGCATCATCGAATGGCCACAGAACCGGCGTGGTCCTCCGTACGTCCACCAGCAGCCGCGATGATTGCGACTAAGACGCGCTGACGGGGCGAAAGCTTTGAGAAAAACGGGGCGGCAAAGCAAGGCAAAAGGCAAAAATGTTTTCCCTCGCGAGAAACCCATGCCGGAGCGAGTGCACGAGAAACGCAACAACACAAAAGGCAATGGCTAGAAAGTAATACTGCGTTTCGTGTTTCTCGGTATTCTCAAGGCAACAAGGGAATCTCAAATACTCAAAATTAACTGAAGGGGGTCGATCTCGGTAGCTCGCGATGATAGCTGAAATTCGCGAAGGTATTTCGATGCTTGAGCCGGTTCGTTGACAAAATACTTAGAATTAACGTCGTATAAAATGAAACAATAATAAAAGGTTGTATAATTACGACGCGCTGAGTCTCCGCAAACGCTCTGTCCGTTCTTTCGACGAGTGGCGACCGAAAAATGGACCAAAAACCCGGTCCACTGGTCGACAGGGATTCGTGCGAGTGACGTAGCAAAAAGTTACGTCACAATATATACAAGGAAAATAAACGAAAACATTGGTAACGCCGTATCATCGCTGCAATATGCAGATGATTTCGTCCTGTATATAAAAGAAAAAGATATCGATGAAGGAATAAAAAAACTAGAAAATGCCTTAATAATTCTAAAAAAATCGCTGGATGAGCTGGGCCTAAACGTAAGCACGGTGAAAAGCAAACTTTTAATCTTTAGCAAAAAAAGAATAAACCTAAGCGAAAAATACGTCCATTTAAATGGAGTCAGAATAAAAAATAACAGCAACGCGGAATTTCTTGGAGTAAGGATGGATTCTAAGCTCAATTGGAAAGCTTACATAAAAGAGATAAGAAACAAAGCCCAAAAAGGCATAAATATAATTAAATCCCTGGCAGCAAAGTCATGGGGGGCTCATCCATCAACTCTTCTCACCATAAAGGTTTGATTCGGACTCTTCTCATATACAAAGGTTTGATTCGGAGTAGACTGGACTGGGATATCACTTGCTCCAACTCATCAAATATATCAGCTTTCCAAGAATTGAAAACAACACAATTCGCAGCTCTACGCCTAATTCTCGGCTGCTTCCGGTCCACCCCAACCAACATCCTTCTAGAGTTGAGTACAGAACAAACCCTCGAAGGCAGAGCTGACAAATTAACCACTAACTCCCTTATTAAAGCACAATCCGTATGTAACCACCCACTTATTCCTAAAATCAAACATACAGAAAAACTATTAGAACGACAAGGAACAATACTGCATCACCATGGATTTGCAATTTTCGCAGAAAAACCGGAGAAGGTAAACTCCACCTTCCAAAGGGAATTAGAAATTAAGTACAACAATCTACACTCATTCATTATAGCATACACGGATGGCTCGAAAACAAAAAATGGCGAGTTTGTCGGTTACGCGTATCAAATACCTGGAATCAACACCAGCGGAATGTACAAAACAAACAGCCTCGCAAACATCTTCGAGGCAGAAGCGAGCGCAATAATCGAGACCTTATACTTTCTAAAAAATAAATTCACTCACAAGAATATCCTGATTGTGACAGATTCACTCAGCGTACTGCTCGCTATAAGCCAAGCAGAGGTAAATCCAAAGCTCCACCCCCTATGCCTCGAAATTAAGTCCCTGTATTCCAGGATCACACAATCAGATAGGAAAATAGAATTCGTATGGTGCCCATCGCACCAAGGAGTGACAGGAAACGAGAAAGTAGACGAGCTAGCAAAAAGAGCGTGTAACGAGGGCACATACAAAGACTTGAGCCTGACACCTCGTACAGTCGCCGGAATTATTCACCAAGTCAGTATAACAGAAGACCGCGGACGTCTAAATCAGTCCTTTATACAAAAAGGCATAATTTACAAGAAACTGCGCAATACAAGCTCGTATCCCAAAACTCCTTGGTGGGAGGGCATGAACTTACAACGCAACACCATCACCCTAATCAATAGAATTCGATCAGGCCACATAGGAATCCGGGAACACCTGTTCAGGATCGGACTAGCAGACTCCACAATATGTCCATGCGGCTCTGCCACCCAGGACCTAAACCACGTATTCTGGTCGTGCGAGGTAAACAGGACCAGCTCGGTAAAGCTATGTGACACCCTGAAAAAATTAAAACAATGACTACCATATGAAATGATAAGGAGTCTTTCTTTTTCTAGTTCCGCAGACATTCTGGAGGCAATAAAAGAATTCGCACAAGAAATAAAAGAAAACGTAGACCTCATTTATTAGCGTCTTGCAATTTGGACACACAAATAACCTCAAAATAACATGGTAACCTGGGAATATTTCGTCCAATGATTAAAAATTTAATACAAGCAATAAACTCGGAGCGATAAATACAGAAAATACTACCAGTTTAAGCAATTAACTAAACAAACAATATAATCTAAATAAATAATTCAAATAAAGAATAAAGAAACTGCTTAAAAACATCGAACACCAAGTACACAAACAAACAGCACCAAAACAACTAATTCAACCACGATCACAAAATAACTAATACGAGCATTGGCCGAAGCGGTGATACCAGTAGCCAGGCTAGGTTCACGGATCCCGAGAGCGAGAGCGAAGTGTTCCTAGCCAAAGTGGGAAGAAGAAGAAGAAGAAGAAGAAACTCGCGAGTGAAAGTGGGGGTAACGAGCCCGCTAGCGAGCGCGTCTCGGGACTCTGGGACGTAAGTAGAGGAAAAAGATGATGCAATAAGTGGCGTACGTGACGTTCGGCGAGCGTAGTGCGCAGACTCAAGCCACGCCTAGCGAATAAGATCCGAGCGTGAGTGAGTGGGGGAAGCGCGTAGCCAGTGATCTCTAGCAGCGTTCCCACCGCGATAAAAAGAAGCCAATAGTATTGAGAGTTATTTTTAGAATTCCAAGAAACTCGGGAACAAAACCAATAATATTTAAAGTTATTTTTAGAATTCCGCGAAATCCGAGAACAAAGGATTTCGACTGTATAGAAGCCGGTACCGTCCAGCACTCGGGGCTCATTCTCTCTGGAGATTCCGAGACCTCAGCGTATTGTCTAAGTATTTGGCAAAGAGTTTCTCTACTTCCCAAAAACCTAACCTCAAATTTTCCTGTACATTCGACGACGGAGTAGTTCGGTTACGTTCGACTCCCGCAGCCAGTGTACACTCATAATCTAACCTAAATTTCCTTCGTGCATACGACGACGGAGTGGTTCGGTTACGTTCAACTCCCGCAGCCGGTGTACTTCCAAACTTAACCTCATTTTTTCCTGCGCATCGGCCACGGAGTAGTTCGGTTTCGTTCGACTCCCGCAACCGGCGTGCAACATAATCTCAATTTTCCTTGTTCATCGGCCACGGAGTAGTTCGGTTTCGTTCGACTCCCGCGACCGGTGAACATCCTAACCTACAAAGCATTGGCCACGGAGTGGTTCGGCTCCGTTCGACTCCCGCAACCGTGTTTTGTTTCCTGAACCCTCAAATTTATCATAACCTAAAAGGAAGTGGAGAAACTCATCGCAAGTTTAAAATAAAAATTCATTAATTCAATAAATAATCGTAAAAGTCACTTGGACTTTTATATTGTCAAAATCCAACGTCAAAATTGTCCAAATTAAACAAAAATCATTAAAATTATATCGAGTCAATGAAAATCGTTTAATTTTGTGTTAAAGCAAATAGTTTGGACAAATTAATTATAAAAACATAAAATTTTCTGTTTTCACGGTCATTTTAAGGAAAATAACTGGAAATAATTGTTTTCTCGCAGATCAAATCGATCTTTTTTGTATTATTGCAATGAAAATCATTCTTAATTGAATAAATCTTTCATTATTTGATTTTTTCTACTAAAAATCCTTGTTTTTCTTCATTGTCTGCTCCTTTTGTACGAAGCTCGAACCGACGCGTAACGCAAGGCGTCTTTGAGCCAATTTCGTACTGTTACAATGTTTTGAAAGCGATTTTACTCCACTTGTCGGCGGTAGTTTCCATGTAGAGTTGCTTCGTTTGAGCTGCCTCCAACATCTTTGTGAATTCGCCTGGACTCTGATCGAAAGCCTTGACGAAGCGGGGCGGCAGGAAGAGTGTGTATGAACCCTCGATTTCAACGACGTATCGTTTGCCGAATTTCGTTTGGACAGCTCGGATGTCGTGGATTTGATGATCCTTGCCAACCTCCAAATCGGCCAGCCTCTTTGTCGTCGATGTGATGTTCTTCAACGCACCAACTTTGTTGATTAATTCAAACTCCATGATTGCGTGGTGGTGGTGGTGAAGATTGCGTCTGACTCGCAGCTGACTTTGTGGTAGAATGATGCTCCCGATTTCTTCTTCTCCAAGATTTTCATTTGAATCCCCACTTTTCACACTCCCAGCAGCTGCATTCCTGAACGAACACGTTGTCAACCGCGTGCTGCGAACACGTGCATCCTAAACAGGCTCAACCACGCTCCTCCGCCTGCATGTGACGCAACTTCGACGCTGTGGAATGGGACCGTCAATGTGATCACCCATCGTTGCCCAATGTTCATAGCATCGACGAAATGATTTAATTTCACCATCACTTTAGTAATAGTTAGGCATACGATCCCACAGCATATCAGTAAATTCACTGAAGAATATTTTAAACATTGACGGTAATATAATCTGAACCCAGTAAACACAGTTCTGTTCCGGCAATGTAACGGCAAAGAAACCGAAAATAACGAGTAATGTTAAGCGAATAGTATATGCAACTTACATGTTAGTTGCAATTTCCCACTCGTTATTACTCGTATTACTCGTTATGTAACATTTTATGTAGCCGTTACATTTTGTTATGTTACTTGCTTGTTGTACGTTACAACTGCTATGTAATAGCAAAGTAACTGTAACGTTACCAAAAGTAATAAGTTATATTACTCGAATATCACATGCAACTTAGATGTAAATTGTTCTTTTATGGAACCATTGTACTTCAGTCACGTTGACCGTTCGGCATGTAATGTAACTGTAATATATCAAGTAACACAACAATTACGTAACTGCAATTTCGAAATGTAATGTAACAGTGGGGACGTAGCTGTTACCTATCAGCTAATGTAACTCCAATATTACATTATCTTCAACAGGTATTTAATAGTTGATATTCTTGTTATATTACAAGTCATCAATGGTTAGATAATAGTTGATTTAAATTCAATGCGGTATTGACACGAAGGCTGATCTAACTCTAATTTCAAATATTAATGGATGAAGAATGATTAGTAGTCAACATAATATGTTGACTACTAATCTGTATATTAGGGTATATATTAGGGTGGTTCAAAAAAATCGACTATTTTTATTTTTTCAAAGCCCGGGTTTCTATTGTTGCAGTAAGGTGAAAAAAGATGCCTGACAAAATTTGAGCCCTTAAAAAAATTTTTTTAGGGGTCGCTCATCGCAATTTTCTATTTCCCATTTAAATAACACGGGGGAGACTTTACTAGCTTCTTTTGAATTTTATTCAAAATTTTTTATTTTATATGTACAAAATTTCACCGTATCGAGAAAAAAGATAACATTTATTTTTTTAATTGAATTTTGACCATTTTTGGAATTTTAAAAATTCGTGAGCGACCTCTAAAAAATTTTTTATCGAGCTAATTTTTGGTTTGGGCTCTTAAAATATGATAAACTAAAATATTTTGATACGAGACCCAAAAAAAAAAAGTCGATTTCTTTTGCGCCACCCTAATATATATAAATATGTTAATTACATATGGGGCATTCCACGCCAAATCGGACACCATTCTGCTTTTGCATCTCCGATTTTTTTTGTTAATTTTTTATATTATAATACCCATTGAGAAAGGTTTCCATGATTTTTTTCAATTTTTTTTGTCCAGCCATTTTCGAGATATCGTTTTTTCTAAAAAATCGTTCTTTTTTTTTTAAACACCCGTAACTTTTCGAAAAATGAGTCGATTGGGACGTTTTTTTTTTTGAATTTTTTCTTTTTTACGGAACTTTGGGAGTACAAAATTTAAAAAAATCCAAAACCGTATTTCTTCAATATTTTGAATTTTTTTTTATAAAATGTCGATTTCCGAAAAACACGTAGCGATCGATTTTTTTGAATTTTTTCCCAAAAAAACTATCACTCGAACCGCAATTTTTCAGCCTAGTCCCGTGATGGGCAAATGATGGGATCCATTTTTTTCGAATATTTCAAATTTCATGTTTCTTTTTTTTAAACCACGTAGCAACCGATTTTCTTCAAATTTTCCGTTAAAATACTTTCACGTATCATGCAACGTTGAAATTCATGTTTTTTCGAATGTTAACATTTTTTTCACTTACGTAAAAAAAATATCTAAAATCGTAATACTTTACATAAAGAAATAGGTCGAATAAAGTACGCATTATATAAGATGACATTTTTTAATTAATCAAGATTTTCTGACACGTTTGAATAACTTGTGAGTTCGCGATTCTGAAGAAAATGTAAATTCTTTAAATTTCAAGGTGTCTTCTCCGTCAGGTATGACACAATGATATTTTTGTGTACCTGTTATTGTTTTAGCTCTTAGGTAACGTTTCTCTAAAAATTCTTTCGCTTGAATATAATGGTCATTAGAAAAGAACCGAATACAAATATTTCGGAAACAATTCGGTTTTATCGCCCAGTCATACAATTGTTGAGGTGTTGAGATTTGTTCATTATAAGGAAGTTGAAGGCTTGCCCGTGCAGCGATTCTTTTGACGGTTCCCCCTAATCCATCACAAGGCCCTTTGCCGTGGGCTGTTGCAAAATAATGCCATTCAACTTCCAGGCCAAAGTCTTCTTTGTGGTAATTTATATTCACAAAATTCTTGTAGTTTTTGAATTGCTGGGGCGCTCCATCAGAAAAGTAAATAACTTTCACAGCATCATTGGATAACTCTTTGATGAATTCAATTGTAATTCTTGTAAATTCGTGAACGGCAACTGCGTCATGAGATAAACAGTCGGATATTATCACTAAACTTTTGTGACTGAGTACATTGTCTTCTTTGTAATAAATTACAACTGGATAAATCGTTGCTTGAGCGTTGTTCCAATGAAATCCAGATGCAGCATTCTGAATAACGAAGGCATAATTTTCCGAAAAATCACAAATCACAATGTACTCATTCGGTTTTAACGATTCTTTCAGCCATCTCAAATAGCTTGCTTGTTCTTTAGCAATGTAATGATGTGGCAAGAATGTGAGGAAATTTTCACAAAAATTGTCCACGAATTCTGTTGAGCTTTTCACGAATGTTTCCATACTTGTTCGAGGCTTCGAAATCCAATATTTATAAATTACCTCATCGATTTCATTTTTGTCCAGTATATCAAGTAATAAATTCTTAAAAACTTGTACTCCTGGGCATTTATCACATTTGTTAAAATAACAATCAGGAGTTGGTTCGTGACACATAATCACTTTCAAGCAATCACTATAATGTTGTAATGATGTTTCAGATTGGCTTGTAAGACTCGGTAAATTACATCCTGCAACAACAGAGATGATATTTATGGTTCGATAGAGATTTCGGTTTGACGTTATGGGTTATGGTTTGAGAAAAACTCACCTAACATCATGAGCTTAATGTTTTGGTGCATGGAACAAACACAAATTGTGTGAGTTCCGCTAGAACCTGCAAGCACACAGTGTTGAGGGCGTAATGACGCAAATTTAGAGAAGCCAACTCGATGAGCAGGATGTCGTTCTTTGAAAAGTTCATATAATTCGCGTAAATTCGATAGAATAAGTCGTTTCTGGACATGTTCACGTTTTCCGTCATCATTTCTAATGGAAATATAATCTTTCATTCCGGGCATATTCACACTGATTTCATCGTCAGCATAGAAGGCTTCAATCCGAGACTTAACATCACTCGATAACGGGCGACCTAGATGTTAGAAAATGTAATTTATCCGGGACTTAAAATTAATAAATAGTTTCCGTTTAAAAAATCTTTACCTAATTTGGCGTTTGGTGTTGAAAAGATCCCCTTTTCTTTACGGAGTCTTTTAGCCGACGACGCCATGTATTTTGTACAACCCATTATACCACAGACCCGCGATAGGCTCCATGTTTCAGGCAAGAGTGTAAGGATTTGAATTTTTTCAGATCGCGCCGTATTATCATCGTTAAACTTAATCTTCAATTTTTCGATCATCTCCGAAAAGTCTTTTGAATTAGTTTCATCGTCAGTATCTTTCAATATTCTCAAAGACGTATTCAACTCATGACATACTTTTTGGACTTTTTTTTGTAGATAATTTTGACTGTCGGCATACTTTTCAACGATTGGGGATTGATTCAATAATGCGATTGCATCATTAACCACAGGCAGCACAGTACCTAAACTCAATTGAGACAGACTACTAGTTTGTAAGGTTAGTTCTTCACTCAAGTTATCCAATTCTATAAAATGGTAAGATTGATGAATTATTTCAACATAAATTTTTATTTTATCACAAATCAAATTTGGAAAACCTCCATGAATGTTTGATTAGTCTTACCATCTTCGATTCTGTCTTCAACTTCGTGATCACTAGCAACAGGAGCACTATTTTGTGTGCTCGATGCTTTTCTACAGGCTGTGCAGAGATAATCATTCTCGCTCAAATTGTATAAATTTTGTTGAGGAACAGAAGCTCGTCGAAGACCTTTCCGAACTCTATGATTTTCTTTTTGCAACGGATTACAGCACAAATTATATGTCCCAAAATTCGACATAGCACCCGAGTTCACAACAAGTTGTAGTCCAAAAATGTCACGTGATATTACCCAAATTTTTCTTTACGGCGGACCAGTAGAGGTCATTCACAGGACTGATACTTCGTGACCGAAAACAGTACTAAATTCTTCTTCTGGAATGGAGTCGTAGTAAAAAAAAAATACTCAGTCTATATCAACGATAATGTTATTACCGACCGTAGTTAAAAGTTAAAAATCATTTCAAAAGGTACCACCTTTCGCACGGCTACGTTAATCAAATCAGTTTAGAATATGTTTTGTTTTTTAGATAGACAATAGGGACGTTCACGTATCGCTACTCTCCATTCACATAAGCTATTGACTCGATATGAAATTGAACACAAAATAATGCAAAAACCTCATCTTATATATGAAACGAAAAATATACAGTCATAATTTATTTTACATTGATAAAACATATCTGTTACATTCCATAGATGGAAGAATGATCGCTGGTAGACCGAGAAAAACGATTATTATTCGTAAGGAAAACCCGAATATATTCAGTAAGGAAAACCCGATATTTATTTCAGATTTCAAAAATTTTCAAAAAGAAAAATCTGAAATAAATATCGGGTTTTCCTTACTGAATATATTTTGTTGTGTATATGTATAGTGTGTATATATATATGTATATATAACCGTTTTATTATCATTTTTTGTTAATATAACGAATTAATCGACGGAAATCGCAGTTTTCCTCTAAGAATAACCCGTATAGTAGTAGTATTCTAAATTATTCAATTTTTTTTAATCCAGGAAGATGATATGATACTAAATCAAGTGATTTCCGAAGAAATTTCCAAAGATTTTTGTGACGAGATCGATAGTTTTGCCGGAAAAGTGAAAAAAAGTCCAAATTTCCTTCAAAGCCAATTTTGACGTCGAATAACTTCCGTAGGAGTAAGTTGATCGTAAAATGTCAAGACACGTTTTTTATAGAGCGTTCAAATCCCTACAAGAAACCGCCTTGAGCGTTGTTGGACCCTCACCCGTTACCGAGGAATAAAATTCAAAAGAAGCTAGTAAAGTCTCCACCGTGTTATTTAAATGGGAAATAGAAAATTGCGATGAGCGACGCCTAAAAAATTTTTTTAAGGGCTTAAATTTTGTCAGGCATCTTTTTTCACCTTACTGCAACAATAGAAACCCGGGCTTTGAAAAAATAAAAATAGTCGATTTTTTTGAACCACCCTAATATATATACATGGAAAAGTAAAGTTCTTTATTTGATTACATTTTGAAAACTGGAATGAGAAAATATATATATATGTAATTAACATATTTATATATATTAGGGTGGCGCAAAAAAAATCGACTTTTTTTTTTTGGGTCTCGTATCAAAATATTTTAGTTTATCATATTTTAAGAGCCCAAACCAAAAATTACCTCGATAAAAAATTTTTTAGAGGTCGCTCACGAATTTTTAAAATTCCAAAAATGGTCAAAATTCAATTAAAAAAATAAATGTTATCTTTTTTCTCGATACGGTGAAATTTTGTACATATAAAATCATTAACTTTCTGAAATTTTTAGCTCAAAATATGAATTTTTAACGGTCGGTCGGAATTTTTGAAAATTTCTAAGTTTATTGATTTGTATGCTTTTTACCGATCTTCAAATATTAATATTATGGCTTAATTTTGGACTTTCAGTTCAATTCATATCACAAGGCATAGGATAAAATCGCGCAGTGATTTTTTTGATTGACTTATGTATATTTGAAATCGAATATTGTGACGGTGAAAATTTTTTTTTTCCAGTTTTTGATGTCAATGTGCTTAAAATGTCCCAAAACGTCGAAAAATCATACCTAAAAAAAAGTATCGGGGGGTGTGTGTGTGTGTATGTTCTGGCACTGTAAAATTCAAACGTTCATAACTCGAGAACGGTTTGAGCTACAGGGCTCCTGTTTTGCACAGATGTTAATCTACACCGGCTCTTCGTTCGTTGAGAATTTTGAGCAACTTGAGGAAGCA
Organism: Diadegma fenestrale; assembly: GCA_037043255.1. Lineage (NCBI taxonomy): Eukaryota > Metazoa > Arthropoda > Insecta > Hymenoptera > Ichneumonidae > Diadegma > Diadegma fenestrale. The sequence goes on from CM073311.1 coordinate 1,568,109, forward strand.
ATTTGCAAATTTTAATTTGCAGTTTATTTTGCATTTGCGTTTGAATGATAAAATTTCGACAGCTTTTATAGAAAGAAGTACAGTTTTTAGAAAGAAAGTACAGATTTATTTTAAATAATTAGACGATTAAACGATTAAACGATTTTTCGGAAAACTAAGATTTTTATAGAATTCAAAAACCCATAAAATTTAAACCGTTTAACCGATCATTTACGAATTCGATACCAACCTTCCTATTATGATACTCTATTTATAAAAAAAAAACTAATAATAAATCTTGAAATTTGCGGAAGCTGGAGCAATTACGACATTTTTTTGAAAATTTCAAAATGCCGTAGAATCCGTAGTTTTCTATCTATTCCGACGAAATTCTCAACGAACGAAGAGCCGGTGTAGATTAACATCTGTGCAAAACGGGAGCCCTGTAGCTCAAACCGTTCTCGAGTTATGAACGTTTGAATTTTACAGTGCCGGAACATACACACACACACACACACACACACACCCGGACACTTTTTTTTTAGATATGATTTTTCGACGTTTTGGGACATTTTAAGCACATTGACATCAAAAACTGGAAAAAAAAAATTTTCACCGTCACAATATTCGATTTCAAATATACATAAATTAATCAAAAAAACCACTGCGCGATGTTATCCTATGCCTTGTGAGATGGATTGAACTTTAAGTCCAAAATTAAGCCGTAATATTAATATTTAAAGATCGTTAAAAAGCATACAAATCAATAAACTTAGAAATTTTCAAAAATTCCGACCGACCGTTAAAAATTCATATTTTGAGCTGAAAATTTCAGAAAGTTAATGATTTTATATGTACAAAATTTCACCGTATCGAAAAAAAAGATAACATTTATTTTTTTAATTGAATTTTGACCATTTTTGGAATTTTGAAAATTCGTGAGCGACCTCTAAAAAATTTTTTATCGAGCTAATTTTTGGTTTGGGCTCTTAAAATATGATAAACTAAAATATTTTGATACGAGACCCAAAAAAAAAAGTCGATTTTTTTTGCGCCACCCTAATATATATATATTATAAATCTCTTTGGAGAATTATAGGAAGCCGTTTTCTCTAATGGGCAATAGTATATATCGGTATCGCAGCTACGGGCAATTCTTTAAAGTTCTCTTAAACTCAACTTCTTCCGGTCTTTAACATCGACCAGAGTTTACATGAAAAAAAAACTTTAGAACGAAAAAAAAACGAAGGAATAAAACTTTTTCCGTCTGTAACGTCGGACGGAGTTTACAAAAAAAAAAATTCAGAACGAAAACATTTGTAAGAAACATTTAAAAACCAAAACATTCGAAAGAAGAAAACACTTTTCTTGTTTCACCATATCAAACCGATGGAACCGGTAATCAAACCGAGTTTATCATAACAAAACATAAATGCATACGGACTTATATGTATTAACCCGAGTTTACAACAACAAATTGTTAAAACGAAAAAAAAAACCAATGAAAAAAACTTTTTTTTTCGACATCAACTCAAGTTCCGAAAGCAAAACTTTGGGATGAAAAAAAAAAAAAAAAACAGACCTTTTGACTAATTGGCAATGGTATAATAGACGAGTTTCGGGAACTACGCTCAATTCTTTGACTCAAAAATTTTTTACCGCCTTCAAAATCAACTCAAGTTAACAAAAATAAAAATTATAAGAACGAAAAAAATGACGAAGGAAAAAACCTTTCCCCGTCTGTAAGAAAGAAAAAAACCTTTTTCTTGCATCAACATCGAACCGATCAAATGGAGGTTGTAATAACAAAACTTAAATGAATATGACTAGTATATTCATATGTATGAGAACTCTTGGAGGAAGCTGTTTTGTTTAATCGGCAATGAATCGGTTTCGGAAGACTAGATCACCGATCATGGTAAACTTATTTATATTAATACTTGCGACTTTACTACGACAGTGTAACTTGCCCTCGCGTTTTCAATTCATTTTCTCTTGTTTTTTTTTTTTTTTGGTGCTCAGCTTCTCGATTTCCACGCTGTTTTACAAACCGGAACCATTCGGCGACGGTTTCTTCAAACTCGATTTCCTTCGTGGTCGGATGTCCCTCGATAATAGCTTCTGCGAACAAAAAATTTCAACCGTTAAAATGCATGAACGAGAAATGTACCTAAAATCAATGAGATCAGTCAGAATCTCCGGAAAGCTCAATATTTTTATAAATGTCACCACCGCAATTCATAAATCATAAACTGTTTGAATAAAAGTGGTTATGCCGCTCCTCTTAAAGTAATTCCTCACCTTTAATAATTTTAATGAGGCGAAGATCCTCGATACAAAAGTTTTGTTTTCGTCCGTTCCATGAACACAACTGCGCGCACGCATTTGTAAATACCTGACGGCAAATTCTTTGGATGTCTTCACGTGCTGAACGACCTCCAATTTTTCGTACGAATGTATCCTATATAATACAAATGATACATTATTTAAAAATCGTCGATCCAATCTACACGAATCTATTCTTCCAGTCGAGATATTGTATGAATAAGCGTACGAATTGTTTTGCCATGTCGGGTTTCTCGCTGAGTCCTCGCTCGAAATTTTCGATTGCCACGATTGATTTTAGAGGTAGTTCCGATTTGACGAGATTCGTGTCTCCTGAGGCTTCTGGTAGGTTTCCACGAGCGAGCTTTCGTACAACCTCTTTTAACTGGAAATCCATTGACCCGATCATCCGAATGATCACTTCCTGATTTTCTGTATTAGAGAAGTACACAAAATATATAAAAGAAAAAGATCACATTTGACGGACATTGAATAACTGATGAATCGTGTATCCCGGTATGTCGGATGATATGACGAAACCGAAAGCATGCAGCTAAGCGCGTGGAAATGGCTCTCATTCCATCGACCAGAGTCTGGTCCTGGTTCTTTTTATTCTACTCGAATCTTGATGTACGAGATGGACACGATGCAGCAATTTTTTATATGCTGATCAGGTGTGTAACTTATGTTTTAATTATATATCTATGTTAATGGTCATTAAGTTATCCATTCAGCTGTACCTTGCAAAGTACGATACGTTGCAGCCACACTGTCGGAACCTTCGTTGACCCGTGCTGGAACATTTTTTGCCTTCAAGGATACTTGCTTGGAAAGCCTCGCACATGAGCCACTTTGTTTGCCAGATCGATCGATATTTTTCTTCCCATGTTCATCCGAAACTATTTTCCAGAGACAAATATGATAAACTATCTAAGTGACAAATGTATAGGTAATACTTTTAAACATGAATAGGCATTACTTCATTACTTACGCTCTCGAGACTCATCACTCGCGGAATCTAAGTGACCGACATCTTCGGGCGGTTTTGAAGACGCAGTTGCTGTGGACACTGCAATTTCGAGCGATTTCGTCGACACTGGCAACGTGACTGCATCTTTTGGGGGCACTGGCAGATCCGATAATATGCTCAGGGCTGCAAATGGAAATGTTATTCTTAATCGTGATTAACTTACAAGAGTGTGCTCCTAATTTGTGAAGTTTTAACGCCATAGTCGGCTAAATCTAGTGACCGCATTCAAAAATTTTTCGTACACGTTTTGAAAAAAGAGAAAAAATAGAGAGCCTGGATCGAACAATGTCAACATGATATTGAATAAAAATTATAAGCATCATAGCTGACTAAAAATGTATTTCGCCTCCGCCAATTTTGCTAGCAACGTAACTTCGCGCATTTTTTTTATAGTTTTTCATCTATTTCATCAGTAAAAATTAATGCCATTTTCGGAGGATCGTTTATGAATTGATCGCCAAGGTACTCACTCTTCGTTGATGGTCGAATTCGTGACAGATTTGAATATCTGCAATTTTCATCCTCCTCATCAGAGGAGCTCTGCAGTATTCGTTTTCTCGGTTGTCTGCGGCCTTTTCCGAGATCCTCGTCATCAGTCGTTTTATAATTTTCGTTATATGCAGCTTTTCGAGCTTTTCGTAGAGTTTCTAAAAGAAGATTAGGAGTTGAAAAAACAAATAATAAAAATAATAATTTTTTTCTAATTTGTTTAGTAAAAAAAATACTCACGGCACCGTTTTTCGATTTCAACATCTAGAAATTCCCACGTGATTTTGTCTGGCTCAGCCCGCTTTCTGATCAGTGCTCCGATCTTTTTTGAATGCATTGGCCGACAACATAAAGTTTTTTCAGCAGTTTCGTCAAGCCAATTGGAAGGTACTTCCGAAACGGTTCCATCCTCGAATTTAACGACAAGATATGTCATATCGGCTGCCATCGTATGCGTTGTCGTCGGATGTGTTTAGCAGCAAACTTTATTAGCAAGGAAAGGATGTAAAATGAGTGAGAAGGAGACGTAAAATAGAGTGAACGATATATATTTAACCCGCCGTGTGTACACTATATTTTTCGGTGCACGGTGTGTATACTGGGTACTTTAGGGAACAGTCGAGTTTAAAAGGTTTTGTAGGGTTCCTAAAAATCTGAAAAAATTCTGGTTTACTTATTAAAGTGTCTACTACATGGCCCAGCAGCTACCTAACTCAAAAGTTAAAAACCGTTGTTAATAAAAATAAAAGCAATCGTCTCAAAAGTGGGAAAAACGGAATTCCGAAATTTTGACTGTTCCTTTAAAGACCCAGTGTACACACGCCGGGTTAAAAAGACGAATTTCCCTCGTTAGTAATTGTATTGCAGCAGAGGAATTACTACCTTAGAGGTAATTTCTTTTGGATTTTGAAATATCAAGCACTTTCTCGCTATTTCTGAGACTTCTAGTGTCACCCGGTCAGACGTACATTCTTTACCTATCAGACATATGTCGAATTTCTCAGAATCGCACGGAACTGTAAACAAGGATCTTTTGTTGCTATACCTATTCCCTATGATGTACAATACACTCATCATTTTGAAAATCTTTTGTACGATAACAATCGAATTGTCAATCATAAGACAAACATTATCGGGAAGTCTGGTCGAAATTGAAAAACCGTCAAACTCTAGAAATGTGATCTTTTGTGTAGTCCGCCAATAGTGTACGACTGGATATTGTTTACGACAAACTGTTTGAATAGGAATTGAATTTTGTTCCGTAATTCGATTGATAATTTGGTGCAGTAGTTTTTTAGAATTTTTCACTTTTTTTTTATAGCTTGCAAATAGTTTTCAAATTGAAAGGCACTAAAGCGATCCACGCAGCCAAATCGTCTGACCTCGTCGGCGAGGTGCACGAGATTATGGACGTTGTATGGAATATACTGCCGGCCATACAATTCGCCATAATGCGAAACTAACCAGCGCAACAAAGATTTAGCATAATCATTCATCACAAAACATAACTTAGGATCGGATAAAATTCGAATTGCTATGCTTAACGCAACCAAATGATTGTACAAATTTACTGGCAAAACTGATTGCAAAACCACAGGGCCCGTATAGAGAAGGAATTGCCGTAATTCGGTAGCCTTCCAGCGATCGATATCGTCAAAACTTCTCGGTTTCCTTGCAAATTCTTTGGATATACTAGATTTCATCGAGAGTAGGCTTAGCGATGCAGCAGACAACTGTTCTTTTGTTAATCGAATATTTTTCGGGCCGTTGACCCAGAATCGCAGAAGTCGCTTTACGATCCCCAAACACACAAGATGCATATAATCTAATGCCACATGGGATACCAAACCAATATTCAATCGCAATAAATCTGAGACGCCGTGATGATGCTCAGACTCTAATTGACGTCGGAAGGAATCATCGGTTCGCAGAGGGGAATCAATTTCCGGAAAGGTAGTTCGTCTGCACACGACATCACCTTCTTCAGTACATTTTGGACAACCGAAGTACCCGTTGTGACCTTTAGTATAAGTGATAAAAGCTCGTGCCGGTGCATCACAGACAATAGCTTTAATAATTATGCGACACGTGTGTCCTTCAATGTCACGACCATCAGTAAGAACTTCAACGATTTCGGTGATAAATTGACGAAGAAAAACGTTCGCATCATTTGGTTTTTTATTACCATAATGTATTCCAACTGCGAAAGGCTCGGAACGAAATTCCATAGCAAGTGATACTAAAATTGGCCAAAACTGTCCTCGGGAACTTTTAAACAATGGCAAACCGTCACAATTAATGTTGATTTCGACGGAATCCGGAATACTATCGAAATATTTTTGAATTGTCCGTTTTAATCAGTCTTTCAATCCAAAATGTACGTACTCGCCACCATTGAGCGAGACAACAGTGTGTGACGGATTTCTAGGTGTTTTAAGAAGAGTATGAATATCTGCCGGTAAATTAGTATTTCCATGCTTGCGAAGAAATTTTAATGAGCTGTTAACAAGTCTGTGTGATACGTCATTTTCTACTGTCCAAAAGCGTAAATCATCGGTCAAGTTCGTATTGAGAGCACTTGGAATCTCATCTTCAAATTCGATTGAAGTCTCGTTATCAAAAGAATCACGTGACGAATTTTCGTGTAATTCAATACGGTTGAGACTATGAGGTTCAGTTCTGAGGTTTGAGGATGTTCCACTGACATCGTCAGCGCGAATAGGAGAAATACTGTTTTCCGCTGCAGGAGTATCGAAAGCAACCGAAGTCGATGGTTGCTCGTTAGGTAGATTATTATCGATTAGCTCATTGAGTGAATTGGTAGAGCAACTACGATCGACTGGTGCGAGTTCTGGAGTAGAAAGATGATTATCGATTGCACGGTGCCGTAAGATTTCCTCACGAATCAATTGATTCCTTCTACGCTTCGATATACTTTTAATACACTTTGGCATTTTATAGGATATGATATTGATATTTTGAAAATCGTATGAGTTCAATTATTTACGTGCAAAGGTAAAGGATTGATATGTGGTGGTTCAATAGTAGTCCAGGAAACGGGTATTTTTACGTCACACAGAGCCAGACCAATTCTAACCGACCGTTTCGTGTAGGGCTCAAGTCCCTGATAAAGGCCTGATAGTTTCCAACCACAGATTTTGGGAGGCTTTTTTTTGCCACGCGGTCAAAGTTGGCAAAACCATGTTTTTGCGAGATAGTGCCGAAACTATCCACCGCAGAGAAAAAAAAATCAAGTAACTATTTGTAGGTATTAGAAAAACGAACAATTTGGCGGGTCGCAAGTTAAAATCGGTTCATTAGTTCGCTCGCAAATAATTAAAAACCAGCTAAAATGGCCATTTCTATTATAACAAATTATTAGTTCAAAAATTTATGTTGAGTCTTCCAAATCTCAGAATATGTGCCCCCCGGTACACTGCTATTCAGTAATGCCTGGGCAAAGCGAAAAGTAGCGATTTTACCGACAGTGTATCGTCATTTATCGAAGTTGCTTGAAGTTCGGAAGAGTTTCAGACTCATGTGTCAAGCGTGATTCTTAACCAGCAAATTATTAACCTAACGAATACATGACAGCGCCGAAATGAGGTGACCGCGGCAGGCTGACACAGCGTTCGGCAGATCGAAATTGGAACAAGGGGTTAAGTGACATGGAAAAAAGCTACGAAAATGTGATGGTGTCTTGGCGAATGGATTTAATGACAAATAAATATAAAAAATAAAAATGAAATGAAAATTGTTAAATTTAAATGTGATGGTCTATTGGCGAATGGATTTAATGACAAATAAATATAAAAAATAAAAATGAAATGAAAATTGTTAAATTTAAATGTGATGGTCTATTGGCGAACAGATTTCATGACAAATAAATATCAGAAATAAAAATGAAATGAAAATTGTTAAATTTAAAAATTGATTTAATTAAATCCACCACTTTCATTCAAAATCTTGATCAACGAATTGAAAATTTTTGAGCTTCTGATTGTCCAGGTGAATCCAGGGGTACCCCACAGATACTTGGGATGTTCTTTTTTGAAAATTACTTGACGAATTGATGGAATCACCTAGCCACGTTCATCGCGAATAATCTCGTTGCTCCAAAGCTCGTAGACCGGTTCGATCGAGGAAACGAGTTAACTTTGGCCAAGAAACTCATCAATCCAACCTTGGGGTTGATGGTTTCTACGAAGCAACCATGTTTCGAACCTGGTCCACCAGCTTCTACGACTGGATTCATCTCGATATCGATGGAACGCTACTCGATAACAGATTACCACTCATTTCCAATGAACACGAACGAGAAAGCACTTTTCCTGCTTATCCAGATGAATCCAAAATGGATGCTGGTATCCCGCAGCTATTTGGGCTATCCTCTTTCCAAAATTACTTCGGGAATTGATGGAATCACCTGGCCAAGGTCATCGCGAATAATGTCGTTGCTCCAGAGCTCGTAGACCGGTTCAATCACTAAAACGAGTGAACTTGAAAGAAAAAACGCATCAATCCAACCTCGAGGTTGATGATTTTTACGAAGCAATCATGTTTCGAACCTGGTCCACCAGTTTCTACGATTGGATTCATCTGGATATCGATGGAACGCTACTCGATAACAGATTACCACTCATTTCCAATGAACACGAACGAGAAAGCACTTTTCCTGCTTATCCAGATGAATCCAGAATGGATGCTGGTATCCCGCAGCTATTTGGGCTATCCTCTTTCCAAAATTACTTCGGGAATTGATGGAATCACCTGGCCAAGGTCATCGCGAATAATGTCGTTGCTCCAGAGCTCGTAGACCGGTTCAATCACTAAAACGAGTGAACTTGAAAGAAAAAACGCATCAATCCAACCTCGAGGTTGATGATTTTTACGAAGCAATCATGTTTCGAACCTGGTCCACCAGTTTCTACGATTGGATTCATCTGGATATCGATGGAACGCTACTCGATAACAGATTACCACTCGTTTCCAATAGACACGAACGAGAAAGCACTTTTCCTGCTTATCCAGATGAATCCAGGATGCATGATGGTATCCCGCAGCTATTTGGGCCGTTTCCTTTCAGAAATTACTTCAGGAATTGATGGAATCACCTGGCCAAGGTCATCGCGAATAATGTCATTGCTCCAAAGCTCGTAGACCGGTTCAATCGATGAAGCGAGTGAACTTTGACCAAAAAACTCATCAATCCAACGTTGAAGTTGGTGGTTTCTACGAAGCAACCATGTTTCGAACCCGGTCCACCAGTTTCTACGATTGGATTCATCTGGATATCGATGGAACGCTACTCCATAACAGATTACCACTCGTTTCCAATAGACACGAACGAGAAAGCACTTTCCTGCTTATCCAGATGAATCCAGGATGAATGATGGTATCCCGCAGCTACTTGGGCTATTCTCTTCCCAAAATTACTTCAGGAATTGATGGAATCACCTGGCCAAGGTCACCGCGAATAATGTCATTGCTCCAAAGCTCGTAGACCGATTCAATCGATGAAACGAGTGAACTTTGACCAAAAAACTCATGAATCCAACCTTAGAGTTGATGATCTCTACGAAGCCACCACGTTTCGAACTTGGTCCACCAGTTTCTACGATTGGATTCATCTGGATATCGATGGAACGCCACTTGATAACAGATTACCACTCATTTCCAATGGACACGAACGAGAAAGCAGTTTTCCTGTTTATCCAGATGAATCCAATCATAGAAGCTGGTGGACCAGGTTCGAAACATGGTTGCTTCGTAGAAATCATCAACCTCAAGGTTGGATTGATGAGTTTTTTGGTCAAAGTTTACTCGTTTCATCGATTGAACCGGTCTACGAGCTTTGGAGCAATGTCATTATTCGCGATGACCTTGGCTAGGTGATTCCATCAATTCCTGAAGTAGTTTCCGAAAGAGAACCGCCCCAGTAGCTGCGGGATACCATCATCCATCCTGGATTCATCTGGATAAGCAGGAAAAGTACTTCCTCGTTCGTGTCCATTGGAAATGAGTGGTAATCTGGTATCGAGTAGCGTTCCACTGATATCCAGATGAATCCAATTGAAGAAGCTGGTGGACCAGGTTCAAAACATGATTGCTTCGTAGAAATCATCAACCTCGAGGTTGGATTGATGAGTTTTTTGGTCAGAGTTTACTCGTTTCATCGATAGAACCGCTCTACGAGCTTTGGAGCAATGACATTATTCGCGGTGACCTTGGCCAGGTGATTCCATCAATTCCTGAAGTAATTTCTGAAAGGAAACGGCTCAAGTAGCTGCGGGATGCCATCATGCATCCTGGATTCATCTGGATAAGCAGGAAAAGTGCTTTCTCGTTCGTGTTTATTGGAAATGAGTGGTAATTTCTTATCGAGCAGCGCTCCATCGATACCCAGATGAATCCAATCGTAGAAGCTGGTGGACCAGGTTCGAAACATGGTTGCTTCGTAGAAACCACCAACTTCAATGTTGGATTGATGAGTTTTTTGGTCAAAGTTCACTCGTTTCATCGATTGAACCGGTCTACGAGCTTTGGAGCAATGTCATTATTCGCGATGACCTTGGCTAGGTGATTCCATCAATTCCTGAAGTAGTTTCCGAAAGAGAACCACCCCAGTAGCTGCGGGATACCATCATCCATCCTGGATTCATCTGGATAAGCAGGAAAAGTACTTCCTCGTTCGTGTCCATTGAAAATGAGTGGTAATCTGGTATCGAGTAGCGTTCCACTGATATCCAGATGAATCCAATTGAAGAAGCTGATGGACCAGGTTCAAAACATGATTGCTTCGTAGAAATCATCAACCTCGAGGTTGGATTGATGAGTTTTTTGGTCAGAGTTTGCTCGTTTCATCGATAGAACCGCTCTACGAGCTTTGGAGCAATGACATTATTCGCGGTGACCTTGGCCAGGTGATTCCATCAATTCCTGAAGTAATTTCTGGAAGGAAACGGCCCAAGTAGCTGCGGGATGCCATCATGCACCCTGGATTCATCTGGATAAGCAGGAAAAGTGCTTTCTCGTTCGTGTTTATTGGAAATGAGTGGTAATTTGTTATCGAGCAGCGTTCCATCGATACCCAGATGAATCCAATCGTAGAAGCTGGTGGACCAGGTTCGAAACATGGTTGCTCCGTAGAAACCATCAACTTCAAGGTTGGATTGATGAGTTTTTTGGTCAAAGTTCACTCGTTTCATCGATTGAACCGGTCTACGAGCTTTGGAGCAATGACATTATGCGCGATGACCTTGGCCAGATGATTCCATCAATTCCTGAAGTAATTTCTGAAAGGAAACGGCCCAAGTAGCTGCGGGATACCATCATGCATCCTGGATTCATCTGGATAAGCAGGGAAAGTGCTTTCTCGTTCGTGTCTATTGGAAACGAGTGGTAATCTGTTATCGAGTAGCGTTCCATCGATATCCAGATGAATCCAATCGTAGAAACTGGTGGACCGGGTTCGAAACATGGTTGCTTCGTAGAAACCACCAACTTCAACGTTGGATTGATGAGTTTTTTGGTCAAAGTTCACTCGTTTCATCGATTGAACCGGTCTACGAGCTTTGGAGCAATGACATTATTCGCGATGACCTTGGCCAGGTGGTTCCATCAATTCGTCAAGTAATTTTCAAAAGAGAACATCCCAAGTATCTGTGGGGTACCCCTGGATTCACCTGGACAATCAGAAGCTCAAAAATTCTTAATTCGTTGATCAAGATTTTGAATGAAAGTGGTGGATTTAATTAAATCAATTTTTAAATTTAACAATTTTCATTTCATTTTTGTTTCTGATATTTATTTGTCATGAAATCCATTCGCCAATAGACCATCACATTTCAATTTAACAATTTTCATTTCATTTTTATTTTTTATATTTATTTGTCATGAAATCCGTTCGCCAATACACCATCACATTTAAATTTAACAATTTTCATTTCATTTTTATTTTTTATATTTATTTGTCATTAAATCCATTCGCCAATAGACCGTCACATTGAAATTTAACAATTTTCATTTCATTTTTATTTTTTATATTTATTTGTCATTAAATCCATTCGCCAAGACACCATCACATTTTCGTAGCTTTTTTCCATCTCACTTAACCCCTTGTTCCAATTTCGATCTGCCGCACGCTGTGTCAGCCTGCCGCGGTCACCTCATTTCGGCGCTGTCATGTATTCGTTAGGTTAATAATTTGCTGGTTAAGAATCACGCTTGACACATGAGTCTGAAACTCTTCCGAACTTCAAGCAACTTCGACAAGTGACGATACACTGTCGGTAAAATCGCTACTTTTCGCTTTGCCCAGGCATTTATGAATAGCAGTGTACACTCAATAAGTGTGCAAAATTTGAGCCCGATCGGATTAATAGTTTCTGAGAAAATCCATTTGTTGTTAAAAAACCGACTTTTTTTGCAAGGAATTTCTACACCGGGAGGGGGTCACAGGTCAATAAAACCAAAACGAAATGATTCCGAAAGAATCAAACTATCACATACGCTTTAGGGCAAATCGATTTTTTATAATTAAAGGGGTGAAAAACGGCTCCAAAAATGGGGTACGATTTTTACTCATAAACAATTAGAATTTCATCGCGAATTTCCAAGTTACAGAGTCGGGAGTGACATCATTCGAAAGCGGTTATTTTTATACAAATTTAGAAGAAAAAAAAATTGCATAAAGTTAATTAGGGGGAGATAAAAAAATTAGTTTTTTATTAATTATTGCAGCTGCGCATTTCAACATAGAGAGTTGAAAATTGGACAGCGTACAGGGCGAAGCTTCTTCTACCTGGAGAAAAATTGGCGGAAAAATCCCATATCAATTTATTGTTTTCGGTGGAAGTTTAGTGGAAGGCAAAATGTCACGCAGCGTTCGGCGCCTAAGTGGGGGGTCGCCGTCTCCGGCTCGCGCGCGCTCGCGTGAAAAGTAAATTCGCGCGTTCAAATTCCAACAACATGCAATATCTACCGAAATAATCAACTTATCGAGTTGTTTTTTTTTTTAATCTGGGCTAACTTTTTCCGCTGAGCATTATCCCGCTATTAAAAATTTTGGAAAATCAAAAATTCACCTCCAAATTTGTTGATCATTTTTTTTTCATTTTTTTAACACAGTTTTTTACACATTTTTTGGGTGAAAACAAATGCAAATATTATCGCTGTGATGTTCCCCAACTACTTTTCGGAGGAAAAAAAATTCTATGTAAATTTTTTTTTTTTCGGAGCACGTGTCGTTCCGTTGTCAGAAAAAATCAACTATTCGAGGCCATTGCGACTACAAAAGACACCACATGTTCTTAAGTATGAAGAATATTTTTTCTTTTTAATTAGAATTATCATGCCTCAGTTTTCACGGTACAAGTAGTAGTCACAATGGCCTCGAATAGTTGAATAGTTGATTTTTTCTGACAACAGAACGACACGTGCTCCGAAAAAAAAAAAATTTACATAGAATTTTTTTTCCTCCGAACAGTAGTTGGGGAACATCACAACGATAATATTTGCATTTGTTTTCACCCAAAAAATGTGTAAAAAACTGTGTTAAAAAAATGAAAAAAAAATGATCAACAAATTTGGAGGTGAATTTTTGATTTTCCAAAATTTTTAATAGCGGGATAATGCTCAGCGGAAAAAGTTAGCTCAGATTAAAAAAAAAAACAACTCGATACGTTGATTATTTCGGTAGATATTGCATGTTGTTGCAATTTGAACGCGCGAATTTACTTTTCACGCGAGCGCGCGCGAGCCGGAGACGGCGACCCCCCACTTAGGCGCCGAACGCTACGTGACATTTTGCCTTCCACTAAACTTCCACCGAAAACAATAAATTTATATGGGATTTTTCCGTCAATTTTTCTCCAGGTAGGAGAAGCTTCGCCCTGTACGCTGTCCAATTTTCAACTCTCTATGTTGAAATGCGCGGCTGCAATAATTAATAAAAAACTAATTTTTTTATCTCCCCCTAATTAACTTTATGCAATTTTTTTTTCTTCTTAATTTGTATAAAAATAACCGCTTTCGAATGATGTCACTCCCGACTCTGTAACTTGGAAATTCGCGATGAAATTCTAATTGTTTATGAGTAAAAATCGTACCCCATTTTTGGAGCCGTTTTTCACCCCTTCAATTATAAAAAATCGATTTGCCCCAAAACGTATGTGATAGTTTGATTCTTTCGGAATCATTTCGTTTCGGTTTTATTGACCTGTGACCCCCTCCCGGCGTAGAAATTCCTTGCAAAAAAAGTCGGTTTTTTAACAACAAATGGATTTTCTCAGAAACTATTAATCCGATCGGTCTCAAGTTTTGCACACTTATTGAGTGTACCGGGGGGCACATATTCTGAGATTTGGAAGACTCAACATAAATTTTCGAACTAATAATTTGTTATAATAGAAATGGCCATTTTAGCTGGTTTTTAATTATTTGCGAGCGAACTAATGAACCGATTTTAACTTGCGACCCGCCAAATTGTTCGTTTTTCTAATACCTACAAATAGTTACGTGACTTTTTTTCTCTGCGGTGGATAGTTTCGGCGCTATCTCGCAAAAACATGGTTTTGCCAACTTTGACCGCGTGGCAAAAAAAAGCCTCCCAAAATCTGTGGTTGGAAACTATCAGGCCTTTATCAGGGACTTGAGCCCTACACGAATCGGTCGGTTAGAATCGGTCTGGCTGTGTGTCACGAAAAGAGCATTTTTCATACCCGTTTCCTGGACTATTAACCGATGGATGCAATTTTGGCGCGGGCAGAACAACTTTTACGATGCTAATGACGTCTGAATTTCCTGCGATTCGTTTTCAAATTCAGACGTCATTAGCATCGTAAAAGTTGTTCAGCCCGCGCCAAGATTGCATCCATCGGTTAATGGAGTTCAGAAACAGAGATGCAACTAGGTTTGAACGTGGGTTAAGCAAATTCTGCACTCCGAGTGCGAAGATGCTCACCCTGCATGCGATACGTAAACTCGTTCGAGACTATCCGAACGTTTCCAGCTGCACTTTCTTCACTGTTGTATGGACCGCGTACAGCACGCCACCATTTGGTTGATCGATCTCAGCTGGATCGAGTGAATCGCTTTTCAATGTGGGTTAGACACCGAATTATTACAGCCTAAAGAGTTTTAACCAATTACCCCCAGTTCGAATTCGATAATTGGTCAAAACTTTTTAGAATGCAATATTTTTGCGTGTAACCCACATTGAAAAGCGATTCACTCGATCCGGCTGAGATCGATCAACCGAATGGTGGCATGCTGTACGCGGTCCATACAACAATGAAGAAAGTGCGGCTCGAGATGTTTGGATAGTCTCGAACGAGTTTCCGTTTCTCATGCACGGTGAGCATCTTCGCACTCGGAGTGCAGAATTTGCTTAACCCACGTTCAAACCTAGTTGCATCTCTGTTTCTGAACTCCATTAACCGATGGATGCAATCTTGGCGCGGGCTGAACAACTTTTACGATGCTAATGACGTCTGAATTTGAAAACGAATCGCAGGAGATTCAGACGTCATTAGCATCGTAAAAGTTGTTCAGCCGGCGCCAAGATTGCATCCATCGGTTAATAGAGTGCAGAAACGGAGATGCGACTAGGTTTGAACGTGGGTTAAGCAAATTCTGCACTCCGAGTGCGAAGATGCTCACCGTGCATGCGAAACGGAAACTCGTTCGAGACTATCCAAACATCTCGAGCCGCACTTTCTTCATTGTTGTATGGACCGCGTACAGCATGCCACCATTCGGTTGATCGATCTCAGCCGGATCGAGTGAATCGCTTTTCAATGTGGGTTACACGCAAAAATATTGCATTCTAAAAAGTTTTGACCAATTATCGAATTTGAACTGGGGGTAATTGGTTAAAACTCTTTAGGCTGCAATAATTCGGTGTCTAACCCACGCAGTGTAATTACGAAATAGATCGTAATTACACTGCGAATAACGCAAAATACTCTCAAAAGATGTAAAAAACGGGAAAATTATTTATTTAAAGCAACGTTCATATAACGCGGGCTACAAAATTTGTTGTACTCCTCCAACGCTATCTCTTCAGGAGTCCTTCTCTTCCTCCTCTTCTTCTTTACGGGCTCGATGTTTTTGTCGTTGTTTCCCATCAATATTAATTCCTTGCTCATCTCTTCTACCCCCTCTTGCTCATTTTCTCTCCCGATTCCCTGTTTGTCTACCATTCCTTCCTCCTCGTCTCCTCGATCCTCGTCTTCCCGTTCCTCAGGCCGCTCTCCCATTCTTGATTCATTTCCACGTTCGTTCCAATTCTTGTCTATCTCCTCTCCCCGTTCTTGATCATTTTCTCCCCCGGTTCCTCGTTTGTCCCCTATTCCCTCCTCCTCGTCTCCTTGATCCCCGTCTTCCCGTTCCTCAGCCCGCTCTCTCATTCTTGATTCATTTCCATATTCTTTCAATTCCTTGTCCATCCCCCCTCCCTCCTCTTGCACATTTCCTCCCTCGGTTCCTTGTTTGTCCCCCATTCCCTCCTCCTCGTTTCCCTGATCGCTGTCTTCCCGTTCCTCAGCCCGCTCTCCCACTCTTGATCCATTTTCATATTCTTTCAATTCATTGTCCATTTCCTCTCCTCCTTCTTCCTCACTTTCTCCCCCGGTTCCCTGTTTGTCTACCGTTCCCTCCTCCTCGTCTCCTTGAGCCTTGACTTCCCGGTCCTCAATCTGTTCTCCCGTTACTTCCGCATTTTTTCCCGATTTTGATCGGCCAGCAGCCTCCCATTCATCGACAACAACTTGGAATTGTCTCGAAATATCTTCATACGGATCCTCGCTGGAAAAAGAGAATTATTATTTTTATTTGCTTTCTCATAGAGGAAGCTATGTGACGGTGAAAATGTTGTTCTCCAGTTTTCAATGTCAATACGCTTAAAATGTCCCAAAACATGAAAAAATCACTATGAATCGCTATGAATTATTACGAATGACCATAATAATACTTACTCGTTAATATTGTTATTTCGAAGAAATTCGATCAAGGGCAAGCGGTTGTTTCTGACGAAACCTCGGACGTACTCGACGCGGTGCTTCTGACAACCCTCCTCATAAACAAATTCACAAATTTCTTGAACTGTCGGACGCGGTAAAACTTTTTTCACTTCCAATTGCGACGAATATTTTTTGCGGGTAAGACGCACGAGGAGCTTTCCGAGCTGGCGAGGATTTTTGGAAAAATCTGTGAAATATCTCCTGCGCACCATTGCAAATAAACGCTGCGACAGGAGACGAGAATTTTGTATGACAATTCAACTTTAATTCTGTGAATCTCGCTACAGCTCGCTTTGACACAAAGTTTTCAATTGTTTCATAATCTCGTCTCAAATGGCCTGTCACGACCATAACAGACATAAAACTCATAGACATAGCGATTCGGTTTTGTGATTGTGTTATTTGCAATACACTGCCGCTAACGTCACACGGAAGAAGAAAAGGTGCGCGCTGAAAGCGCGTCGCGTAACATTGCCTTCAAAACAAAACACGCAAGTCTTGGCTTTGAATGCAGGCACGAGCTCCGGTTCATTTTACCCCGAGGCGTCATCCATCATGGCGGAAAGTCGTCCTCTGATTGGCTCAAAAAACCCAAATTCTATTGCTTGCCATTTAAAAACTAATGCAAATTTTTTCAAATCCTCAAATAGGAGTGTTCAGAATACCGTCCCGGATCCGGCATTCTCCGGTCCGAATGTCTTTATGAATCACCCTGTATACAAGATACGATAGAGCCGCTCGGGACCATCGATATCCATCCCCTGCGAAAACTCAAGCAGTAATGAACTTTCAAGAACTAGCGAATCTGAAACAGGTTCAAAGCTTCCTCGGTCTAAGAGGATACTTCAGGAAATTTATACGATCTTACTCCTTGATGGCAGCTCCATTGAGTGATTTGCTGAAAAAGAATCAAACCTCTCAATTCGAAAAACGAGAGAAAGAAGCTTTCGATGCTCTGAAACAAGCACTGTCCACGAAACCCGTACTTTCCATTTACAAACAAGGAGGCGAAATGGAATTACACACCGACGCATGTAAAGAAGGATATGGAGCAATTCTACTCTAAAAATCATATGATGATAACAAATTGCATCCTATATATTTTGCAAGTTGGAAAACATCGGAAGCTGAAAGGAAATATATTAGTTATGAACTCGAAGTGTTAGCCATAATCGGTGCACTAAAAAAGTTCAAAGTTTATTTACTTGGTGTTCACTTCAAACTAATCACAGACTGTTCAGCCTTCCAAAAAACTATGGGAAAAAAAGATTTGACTACTCGAATTGCCAGATGGGCGATATTTTTAGAAGAATTCGATTACACAATAGAGCACTGACCCAGCACAAAAATGCAACACGTTGATGCATTAAGCCGGAATCCAATCGCAACAGTGAGTGCTATCACAAGTGACACTCTCACATATCGAATAAAAAAAGCACAAGAAGAAAGTCCTGAGATAAGAAAGATTAAAGACGTCGTAAAAACAAACCCACACGATAATTATTTTCTCAACGACGACGTGTTGAGAAAACGACGTGTCGAGACGTGTTGGGGATATAGATACATTTTTGCAGTGATCGACGCATTCACGAAACTTACTTGGCTATATCCCGTCAAAACAACGACAAGCAAAGAAGTGATTGAGAAACTAAGAAATCAACAGAACATTTTTGGAAACCCTGGGACGATAATCACCGACAAAGGAACAGCATTCACGTCAAATGAATTGAAAAATTATTGCATCGAAGAAAATATCCAACACTCCGTAATTACGACAGGGCTTCCACGAGCGAATGGACAAATTGAAAGGACAAACGCAATAATAGCACCAGTATTAGCGAAGTTATCATTAGACGATCCAAAAAACTGGTACAAATATGTTGACAAAGTTCAACAAATGATCAACTCCACGTTTCAAAGAAGCATAAAAACAACAACTTTCGAATTACTACTGGGAACTGCGATGAAAACTAAAGAAGATTTGAAAATTCGAGAAATTATCGAAGAAGAAACATCGTCTCAATTTCAAGAATTTCAGGACGAATTACGAAGAAGAGCTAAAAATTAAATCCAGAAAATTCAAGAAGAAACCCGACGACAATATAATAAACGGCGACGTGAATCAAGAAAATACAAGATCGACAGTTTAGTGGCAATCAAAAAAACTCAATTTGGACCCAATTTAAAATTGAAACCGAAGTTCCTTGGGCCATATCGAGTGATACGCGTTAAACAGAACGATACGTATGACGTGAAGAAGGAAGGTTTTCACGAGGGTCCTGTGCATACAAGCACCTGTTCCGAGATGATGAAGCCATGGATTTACGAGAACCGCTCATCCGAGGCGGATGGAACTCAGGATGGCCGAGTTGTGGGAACAGATGATTGTGCATAAGCCTACTATGCTTGTTACAATTTATCAACGCCTTCTACAAAATATTAATTAAGAAACAAAAGAAACACAGCCTAACGTTGCTGTGGAGATAAAAGTTAGTTGATCACTGACGTTCAAGCGAAAGAGACATTACTGTAATTTTATGAATAAATAGTTCTTTTTATTTCAAATCCCACATATATGTTACAAATATTTTGTACATATACAACTTACTTGCTACATATATTAAGTACGTCGTGTGACGTAACTTTTGCTACGTCACTCGCACGAATCCCTGTCGACCAGTGGACCGGGTTTTCGGTCCATTTTTCGGTCGCCACTCGTCGAAAGAACGGACAGAGCATTTGCGGAGACTCAACGCGTCGTAATTATACAACCTTTTATTATTATTTTATTTTATACGACGTTAATTCTAAGTATTTTGTCAACGAACCGGCTCAAGCATCGAAATACCTTCGCGAATTTCAGCTATCATCGCGAGCTACCGAGATCGACCCCCTTCAGTTAATTTTGAGTATTTGAGATTCCCTCGTTGCCTTGAGAATACCGAGAAACACGAAACGCAGTATTACCTTTCTAGCCATTGCCTTTTGTGTTAATGCGTTTCTCGTGCACTCGCTCCGGCATGGGTTTCTCGCGAGGGAAAACATTTTTGCCTTTTGCCTTGCTTTGCCGCCCCGTTTTTCTCAAAGCTTTCGCCCCCGTCAGTGCGTCTTAGTCGCAATCATCGCGGCTGCTGGTGGACGTACGGGGACCACGCCGGTTCTGTGGCCATTCGATGATGCCCCCCGCGGCCTCCTCGCCGATGCAACCAAGTAGTTGCAACGTCCACAGCTGTAACCTCGGGTGCCACGGTCCGCTAGCCCCGGCGCCTCATCTTAGCGGGATTCGGGAAACCAGGGGCAGAGGTGCTGTTTGCCTAACGTGGCGTGTGGGCCCACCGCGACTCGCTTGGTCGCCGAGCCGCGAGGGAGGCCTCCCCTTCGTCCCGTCATGGACACCGCCCGGATCCCCAGAGGAAGCGTACCCGAGGCACGGCTCAGCCGAACGCAAGGGGACGATTGTCGAAGGAGGGACGGTCAGCGGCAAGGCGTAGTCGAGTTAAATTATTTCGAGTCGCGTACCGTCGATTTCGCGATCGGCAGTGCACGCGATTCAAAAGGGCCGCGAAGATCACGTGGCCCGGCAATAGCCTAGCTCGCGGCTAGAGCGCGCTAGTGCTGCCTCGCGAGAGACCGGTTACGGTGGTAGGGATGGCGCGAGAACGGGAGCAACGAGATTTGCGATCGATGCAAATCAGTCTTCGCCAAGTGCCTGTCCGGAGTGGTGACATCTTTTCTTACGACTTCCGCTACCTTGCTACCTTCGTCGCCTTGCGGCCTTTATCTTTTGCTTTCGCTGCCTTGATTGCTGTCGTCACCTGGACCACGAGTTTCTCGGTAAGCCCGTTCTGATTTCTCCCTTCGATCGCCTCCTTTGTTCGGTACTTCTTTGTAATTTTGCGGTCTCCGGAATGGCGAGAATTGGCGGCCATTCCGGGGGATTATTTCGTTAGGGTTTTTGCGTTCGAGAGGAAAAGGGGTTGACATTTTCGGGCTTGACCGGCCATCCGTCCCCGGCTTTTCCCTCGAACATTCGAGTCGTTTTGTGGCCGAACAAAACGAGGCGAGTCGACAAACGACAGCGTCTCAAATTGTTTCGTTTAGAATATTTCCCGTGTTCCCTTGCCTTGATTTAAAGTAATTCATTTTCCGTAATTAATTTCGATCTCGGTATTCTTTTGTATAATATTCTTCGAGCGACGAAAATATATTTTGTTTCGTTGTGCTTGAGTTGTCGCTCGGAGAATTCCTTCGTCGCGCGTGGCCTCGAGTCGGCCAGCGCGCACGCGTTTGTATTCGTTCTATCTCTCTCGCCCTCGTCCCCTAGCTTCGATCGCTACGGCGAGGCGTAGAGCCTATTGTTCGCGAATGTGTCTGTCGATATTTCGGTGGTCCGAGTTCGGTTTCGTATTTATTTTATTTTTGCACGTGTCGTGCGTTTCGAGAGTTATTTCGCTGGGCCATATTAATTGTTTCGAGTCTGATTTTGCGCTGTTTATTATTTCGTGCTACCAGGAACCTTTGTCAAAACGTCCCGACTGACGATGCGTAACTTTTGCCTTATTTCGCCGCGACTATCATGAAGTCTCTTCTGCCTTTCGAGATCTCGCGTGGTCTCAAGTACTGCCTCGCATTTAGGGCCGATTACTTTTTGCCTTTCGACGTTGTTTCTGAGCTGCTACCTTGGCTGACGGTCTGTTAGCCTGATGACGTACTACCTATGCCTCGCGGCCGTTGCGCCACAGGCGAATCAGCCGCCGGATTACAGTCAGGCCGACGTTCGATTTTAGTTACCTTCGTTACAGCCTGGCAGTGCCAAAGACGTTTCGTTTCGTTTCGATCTTACGCTTGCGTCCTCGTCGTTCGGAGATGCTTCCCTTTGTCGCCAGTCGATCGGTGGTCTGGCGGCGTATTACCTTGCCGTATCTTATTGGGCGTCGTGCCGCCGACCTCCCGATCGCGGGGCTGCAGCTTCGACGTTACCTTTTGCTTTTGCCTAACTTTTGTCCATCGTCAAGCGGAGACATTATTTCCTGGTAGCATTTGCGCGACCTTATTATTTTCTTTGTAACGGGCCGGCGAGAGCCGCCCGGATTTCATATTTCAATTGCCTTGTAAAATCCCGTCTGATTCTTTCAAATAAATACTATCGTTAACCTTTTAATTCTTGATCGCTTAGAGTCAGTTTATTTTGTTACGTTTCTCGATATCCTGCTGTTACTCTTTCCCCAAAGAATCACCCCCTCTACCCCTTAGTATCTCAGTATGGAGCTGAGTGGCCGGACCGCCTCGGTCGTGTCGTTTCTCGCGTCCCCGGCCAAATTTGATCGCCGAGAGCGGGCGAGCACAAAGTCGACGTTGGTCGGCGGCACTGTGTGCCTGGCGCCCACCCCGCTCTCGCGGCCTTGGACGACGCGAGGAGTGACGCGAGCCGAGTAGGGACGAGATGGACCCGTCGGGAAAATCTACGTTACAGTCGATAAGCATTTCGTCTCAATCAAGAGACTCGGCAGAGTCTCGGGACAAGTACATTTAACAGCGTCGTCTGCTGGCCCGAGACTCACCCGAGTATATTATCTCTAAGAAAAGCGATTTCGCCGGTGGGGGTGGACACTTTCTTGAATTACGAAGTTCAGGGGTTTCGTATCATGATACTAAATTTGAACTAGAGACTTATTACGTTATCTCCCCTCGATTGAGCCATAAATCAACCCGATTGATGCCGTAATTGCTGAGAAAAAACTTTGCACGGGCAAAATTATGCGCTGATCGAAGTGTGCGTGCTTGTATGTAGCCGACACAGAGAAAGGGCTCAATTTCCTATCGTGTTTCTGATTGGTCGTGACTGACGACATATCCAGCTGTTCCCATCCGAGGAACACCTGTTGGTTGCCAGTTCACGAATTCATCTTTATACATGTGTCGTTCAATTTCACGGTGATAAATATAGAAACATTCGAAAGTCAGATTGTCAAAATTAGAAAATCATAACCTAAAATTCCGCTAGCAATCGTGTATATTTTGACGGCCGATATTGTCGCGAGTGTGAGAGAGATAGCTGGAACGGGTTGACATTTTTTGCCGACTTTGTGATGAATAATGTGCTAAAAGCTCTGACAGCTCGCCATAACCTCACTAATGCTAATTTGCAGGTAGCATTAACGACATGCTCCAGTGACAGGAGAATATGCTTCAGGAATGAATATGCTTCACAACCATTGCCCTATTCCTAAGCCCACAATTTTATTCATTTACAGCAAATCTGAAATCGCCGCTGGCATATTATATTGATTGCGGAGCGACAATAACTCTCAGCGACATAAAAAACTTGTCGCTGAGCCACATGAAAATCTTTCCGCTGAGCCACGTGTAAGACTTCTCGCTGCCAGCTATCCGGAAGCTCCAGATATAACTCTCAGTGGCATAAAAATCTTGTCGCTGAGCCACATGAAAATTTTGTCGCTGCGAGTTATCCGGAAGCTTTGGATATCTCGCAGCAACAAGTTTTGCTTCGAAAGGAACCAATTATTGTGGAGCATAACTAACATCGCCGCTGGCGTTAGATTAATCGCAAAGCGACAATAACTCTCAGCGACATAAAAATCTTGTCGCTGAGCAACATAAAAATCTTGTCGCTGAGCCACATGAAAATCTTTCCGCTGAACCCCATGAAATTCTTATCGCTGCCAGCTATCCGGTATCCGAAAACTCCAGATAATTCTCAGTGGCATGAAAATATAAATTCTTCGCGACAAATTCATGTTAAAATATTGATTTTTTCCAACTCGTGATCAAAAGTTGAAAATTGCATTCCCGCCATAAATTGAGACTTTGACACGTGTTTTCTCTTCTTTTCAGCGTATCAAACGGAGTGGCTGGAAAAAATGCATAATTTATGCGATTTTTACTCGGAGAAGAGCGATTTTCGTTTGAAAATTGTCGAAAAATCGACCTTTTCTAGCAAAAATCATGCTCGTGAGCAAAGAATCGTATCTCGATGAAAAATCGAGATAGAGATATGACTCGTGACTTAAATTGAGCTCCACAGAGTATATTTGAAGAAGAAAAATCAGCATTCCATTCGCATGGAGCCAAGAATAAAAATTCCTCGCGACAAATTCATGTTGAAACTTTGATTTTTCCAACTTACGGTCGAAAATCGAAAATTGCATTGACGCGGTAAATTGTGACTTTGGAGCGTGTTTTCTCTCCTTTTCAGCGTATCAAACTGAAAGGCTGGAAAAAAAGTCATAATTTATACGATTTTTACTCGGAGAAAAGCGATTTTCGTTTGAAAATTGTTGAAAAATCGTCATTTTCAAGCAAAAATCATGGTTATGGGCAAAAAATCATATCTCGGTGGAAAAATGAGATAGAGACATGACTTTGGGCTTGAATTAAGCTCCAAAGAGTAAATTTCTGGGAAAAAAATCAGCAATTTATTCCCATAAAGCCAACTAAATAAAATCTTCACTCTCAAGTCATGTAAAAATGGCGTTTTTTTTTCTAAGCTGATGGTGAAAATGCAAAAATATCATTCTCGAGAAAATATAAGATTATGGCACGCGTTCACGTTTCCTTTTAGCTCAGCAAACCATGTGGACGGAAAAAAAGATGATTTCACCGTCGTTGCTCGGAGAAAAGCGATTTTCGTTTGAAAATTAATGAAAAATCTTCATTTTCGAGCAAAAATGATGGAAATGGGCAAAAAATCATATCTCGCCGAAAAATTGAGATAGAGACATGATTCTTGGCTTAAAATGAGCTCCACAGAGTACAATTCTAGGGAAAAATCAGCAAATTATTTCCACCGGACTGAAAAAATTGGAGACTTCCAATCAGAAAAAAGAAGTGATATCCTAGCCAAAAATCCCCTCACGGGGAAAAAAGCCTGGACAAGTCCATTTGTTCATGACCCCCGTTTCCAATCGTTTTCACAGACAAATCCAACCCCCCTAAAAAAGAATTGAAATAAAATGAATCATAGAGAAAAACCCTCGGAAAAAATGGCTCCTAAAGAAATGGACAAAAACCCCAAAAAAAAAATCAAAACAATTGAAAAAAATACAATGAATGTAAAAATGGTAAAAAAAAAAATTGATTCTTTTCGCTCAGCACGAAAAATTCTTGATATCCATAAAAGGACAAGTATTCCATTGATGGCTGAAAATCAATTAACAAGAAAAAGGGAAAAGTTCCAAAAAAACACGGCACAAAAAAAAGAAACCCCTAAATACACAATAGCGAATCGACAGAAAAACTTGCGCGACGTGATGGAAAACTAAAGTTTGTCATCGCATGTTGAGCAGTTGAGCGGATGCGCACAGAGTACTTGTTCGGCCCGAAATTTTTTTATTAGAAGTGCGCATAGGTTTTGAACTTGACATAACGTAATTGTTTAGTCTCAGAAAGCTTTTTAGAAAAGACACGTGAATGGTCGCTGAAAATCTCGAGTCAATCAAGGATCTTTCCAAAACCGATTTACATTTCAAGTGAATAATACAAAAAATGGCTAGGAGTGCATTTGTTTCCGATGCATTACGGGTCATTGAATTTAACTAGCTGCACCTTAATTATTCATTGGTCGTTATTTTTCTATGTATCCATACTCGTGTAAAATATTGCACAAATAATTAATTTATTAATGACTGTGGCTATTCGTCCGGATATTTCATACACTAAAAAGCATGGTCGGACGAATAAGCAACCCTTAATCGTACGGATAAAGCGGAAATCATTGGATAAAGCGAAGCCGGACGAATATTATTCGTCCGGCTATCCGGACGACTAGCCACTGCGTTTCTCTTAAATAATTGTATATCAAATCGAGAGAAAACTTTGAATTTGTACTAATGCATTTGAATGTATAAAGTTCAGTGATGTTTGTATAACGCCCATCATTTTTCTCATGAATACAACCGAATTGTTCTATCTATCTAAAAATAGCGGAAGCTAATACAAAAATTTTCGGGCCGGACAAGTACTCTGTGCGCATCCGCTCAACTGCTCAACATGCGATGGCAAACTTTAGTTTTCCATCACGTCGCGCAAGTTTTTCTGTCGATTCGCTATTGTGTATTTAGGGGTTTCTTTTTTTTGTGCCGTGTTTTTTTGGAACTTTTCCTTTTTTCTTGTTAATTGATTTTCAGCCATCAATGGAATACTTGTCCTTTCATGGATATCAAGAATTTTTCGTGCTGAGCGAAAAGAATCAATTTTTTTTGCCATTTTTACATTCATTGTATTTTTTTCAATTGTTTTGATTTTTTTTTGGGGTTTTTGTCCATTTCTTTAAGGGGGGGGGGGGGGGGGGGGTAAGGTTAATTCGGTAAAAAAAGATATGTTTTCAAGATTTTTTTTTGGCAATACAGATGGTGTTAGTATATTCAGTCGATCCATACATGATAATGTAACATTAGAACAATATTCTCCCAAATTTTCATTGCAAAATATCAAAAATTGAGCGAGTGACATGCATTCGTTAAAGGAGATGTTTGTCCAGGTATTCACGAGTGGATTTTTTTTCGATTTTTCGTAGAACTTGGAAGCCAAAAACCAGATTTTCGCTAAAAAAAAACGGCTAATTTGCTGTTGTAAAATTGATAATTATTGAAAAAAAAAAAAAATCCCTCGACAATACCTGGGGAATTATGTGAAGCAACACTATGCAAAATTTCAAAACGATTGGCCCAGTAGATTTTTAGTTATGGTGGGCACGGACTTCAAAAATGACAAGTCTCAGAAAAACGCTTTAAAGTTTTGAACACAAAGAAATCCAGAATTCCAGTTATAAGCGAATTTTATCAACATACCTCACACTGAGTCATCGATGCCAGGCCCATAAAGGTTGTTGCTCATTTCATTTCACACACTTCACTAGCGTAGCAATTGCTGAAAAGCTCAATTAAAAATTAATTACCATATAATGTTTTGAAGATCCTCCGTAATTTGGTCTTCAACGGGTATAAAAATACCTATAACTTCGTCAATTTTGCTCTAATTGACTTGAAATTTTGACACAATGTTCTTGAGATATCATGCATTCAATTAGAAAAATAAAAAAATAATCCAAAAAATAAAAATTAAAAACCTTACCCCCCCCCCCCCTTAAGAGCCATTTTTTCCGAGGGTTTTTTTTGTATTACTTATTTGATTTCAATTCTTTTTTAGGGGGGTTGGATTTGTCTGTGAAAACGATTGGAAACGGGGGTCACGAACAAATGGACTTGTCCAGGCTTTTTTCCCCGTGAGGGGATTTTTGGCTAGGATTATATTATTCCATGTATATTAGGGTGCTTTTTTTTTTGGCGACATTTTTTTTTTTTCACTCCCATCTCGCATTTTTGTGGGGAATACCTTAAAGAAAATTCCCTGAAAATTTGAGCCCTTAATATTAATTTTAAGTACTCGCCCAAGGCGTCCAATGATTTCCCCTTTAAAATACACGTAAAGTTCGATTTTTCTTCTTAAAAGTTCTACAGATCAGAGGCATTTAAAGGTACGATCTTGGTCGACGAACCGATTTATTCATAATTGAATGCTCTACAAAAGTGTCCATTGTGACGTGATTGTAACTCGAACTGGCGAGGTCGTACGGGTCACTAAACCCAATTTTTTCATGAAATTCTCGTTTTTTTATCTCTATCTCGTAAATGACAAGAGCTACAGGAAAAATAGGAATGACAAACTTGAAGGAAATTCAATTTCCTACAAAATAGTATTGAAGCACCAAATCGCTAACATTGATATTTCTTGAGATATTGGGCTTTTAAGTTGAGGTAGTATGGAATTTTCGTGGATTATTGAGCTAAATTGTATAAGTTGGTAATTTATGATTCTTTATTGTCATTCAAATCATCAAATATTTATTTGTTAAGTTTCGAATGATTGAAAAGTTGAATAACTGAACGTTTTTAAACTGGAATTCGAGAAAAAAACACATTTTCAAAGTGCCCAAAATTGTTTTTTTTACTTTTCACGAATTTTTCGATTGATTTTCCCCTGATTATTCTAATTTACTTACCAGTAATTGAATACCCATACATTTCTAGTTACAAATATGTTGTAAATTTACAAAAATTTTGTAAAATTTGTAAATTTCTAGTTGAAAATTTTGTAAATTTACAACATATTTTCAACTAGAAATTCATTGGTATTCAATTACTGGTAAGTAAATTAGAAGAATCGGGAGAAAATCAATTGAAAAATTCGTGAAAAGTGAAAAAAATAATTTTAAGCACTTTGAAAATGTGTTTTTTTCTCGAATTTCAGTTTCAAAACGTTCAATTATTCAACTTTCCAATCATTTGCAACTTAACGAATAAATATTTGATGATTTTAATGACAATAAAGAATAATAAATTAACAACTTATACAGTTTAGCTCAATAATCCATGAAAATTCCATACTACCTCAACTTAAAAGCCCAATATCTCAAGAAACATCGATGTTAGCGATTTGGTGCTTCAATACTTTTTTGTAGAAAATTGAATTTCCTCCAAGTTTGTCATTCTTATTTTTTCTGTAGCTCTTGTCATTTACGAGATAGAGGTAAAAAAACGAGAATTTCATGAAAAAATTGGGTTTAGTGACCCGTACGACCTCGCCAGTTCGAGTTACAATCACGTCACAATGGACACTTTTGTAGAGCATTCAATTATGAATAAATCGGTTCGTCGACCAAGATCGTACCTTTAAATGCCTCTGATCTGTAGAACTTTTAAGAAGAAAAATCGAACTTTACGTGTATTTTAAAGGGGAAATCATTGGACGCCTTGGGCGAGTACTTAAAATTAATATTAAGGGCTCAAATTTTCAGGGAATTTTCTTTAAGGTATTCCCCACAAAAATGCGAGATGGGAGTGAAAAAAAAAAAATGTCGCCAAAAAAAAAAGCACCCTAATGTATATAGTTGGATTTTTATTCATATTTTTTCGTTAGATACATCACATGAATGCTGTTTGTATTATATGAAATATGTGAAAACAAGTACCGATATCAAAATGTTTATATAAATGTCTTTTCTTTGCAAAACAGTATCAGAACTTTTTGAAATATTTAAAAGATAAAGAATAAAAAAGAGAACGTAATATTAAATATAATAAACGTAATATTAAATAGAATAAAAAAAGAGAAAGTAATATTGCTCAGTTCAATCATTTTGAAGAGCGTTTGTTTTACGTTTCTCGTTGTTTAGCCTGAAAAAAAAAAATTATTACGGTGAGTATTCACACGTCCCAAAAAATTACAGAATGATCAGAAAATTTCGTAAGTAGGTTTTTTTTTTGGAACAGATTTACTTTCGCTTGACGTCGAAGTTTGTTGTATTTTACATTTATCGCTCGACCAAAATCGCCTTCTTTGAAAGCATTCCCGAATCTTTGTTTCACTGTTTCTGCAAACATTAACATTTTAGCATAAGTGTTGTTTTTAAAAGGGAAAAGTCAGTTGCACGAACTATCCATCGTAATGACATATTTTTTGTTACCTCTGATTGCCTCAATCTTCTTTTTATCCAGAGCCCTATGCCTTGTCAATGGATCGTTTGCATTTTTTGGAGCTCCTCCTTTATAATTACTAACCAGTGGTACTTTATCGGAAAATACAGCTCGCAGTAAAACTGTTGCCATCGCTGTTGGCGTGAGTGCTGATTCCGCCAACGAGTACTCGCTGTACGAAATAAAAACCCTGGAACCTGGTCGGCCTAATTCTTTCTATAATCGAACATCAAGAGACTCGGTAGAGTCTCGGGACAAGTACATTTGACAGCTCTGCTGTCATCTGCTAGCCTGAGACTCGGCCGAGTATATTATCTCTGAATAAAGTAAAATCTGGTGGTGGGGGGAGACATATTTTGAATTACAAAGCACAGGAGTAATGTCGGGATCTGAAAATTGAAACTAAGACTAATGAAGTTAGTGTCCGTCGATTGAGCCATAAATCATCACGATTGATGCTGTAATTGCTGAGATAAAAGTTTGCACAGGCGAAAATTATGCAATGATCGGAGTGTGCGTGCGGGTATGTATACGACACAGAGAAAGGGCGAACGTCGCTGTCACGTTTCCGATTGGTCGCGACTGACGTTATCGCCCTGTGCTGTCACTTGACAGAAAGGTTTGGTTACGAGCGTTATACGAATGAAGTCTGGTATGGTGATATCGAAAAGTGAGGAATAATCTTTATGGACCCTCGGTCATTCCTCAAATAAGAACGCGATAAAATGAGTTTCGCGAAAAAATAATAAAAACAGAAGACCACAAATTTGTTAAAAATGAGAGTCCAAAGACGACGAGAAACGTTGAACATGATGTTTTAAAATTGTTTTTATTATTAAATCTTAATTAATGTCTAGGTATATTTCTCTATGGTTTTCGCCCTCCAGGTCGACGGCTTCATGGTTTTCGTTATCCAGGATATTTCTCCATGGATTTCGTTCTCCAGGTCGATGGTTCTATGGTTTTCGATGTCTAGGTATATTTCTCCATGGTTTTCGATGCCTAGGTAGTTTCTCTATGGTTTTCGCTCTCCAGCTCGATGGCTCCATGGTTTTCGTTGTCGGCGTACATTTCTCCAGGGTTTTCGGTGTCTAGGTCGACGGCTCCATGATTTTCGTTGTCCAGGTATATTTCTCCATGATTTTCGATGTCTAGGTATATTTCTCTATGGTTTTCGCTCTCCAGGTCAACGGGTCCATGGTTCTCGTCATCCAGGTATATTTCTCCATGGGTTTCGCTCTCCAGGTCGATGGCTTTATGGTTTCTGTTATCTGGGTACATTCCTCTAGGATTTTCGATGCCTAGGTCGACGGCTCCATGGTTTTCGTGGTCTCGGTATATTTTTCCATGGTTTTTGATCCTTGGCATGTTTCTCTATGGTTTTCACTCTCCAGGTCAATAGCTCCATGGTTTTCGTTGTCTAGGTAGATTTCTCCAAGGTTTTCGTTGTCCAGGTATATTTCTGCACGATTTTCGATGTTTAGGTATATTTCTCTATGGTCTTCGCTATCTAGGTCAACGGCTCCATGGTTTTCGTTGTCTAGGTATGATTTTCCATGGTTTTCGATGTCTAAGTATATTTCTCCATGGTTTTCACTATCTAGATCGACGGCTCAATGGTTCGCGATGTCTTTTTCAGGGCTCGACCAGGGGTCCTGACGGAAGTTCTTTAAGGGACTGACTCAGAGTTTGATCGTGATGTTTCTCAGGGATCAACCGAGAGTCTTGACGGGAATTTTTAAAAAGGGTTGACAATGGTATCTGAATTGAAGTTTTTATGGAATTAATCAAGAATTTTGCCGGGCCTTTTATAAGGGATCAGTCAAGAGTTTGAATGGGATTGTTTAAAGGATTGTTGAAGGTCTCTACGAAAGTTCTTCAAGGGATCGACTCAGAGTCTTTCCGAGACGGTTTTGAGGAATTGACGAAGAGTCTGGACAGCATTCGTTGAGGGATTGACTAAGAGTCTCACCGAAAATTTGCTGATTGTTACCGTTGTTGAATGAGACAAAGAAAAAAACGTAAGCAGAATTTCTTTCCCGTCATTAAATTTCATTTTATCCTTGTTTCGGTCGCTTATATCGTTTTTCAAATTATTTTTTCAACGTTTTTTTTCCAATTGGGGAGGAATGAACAATTTTCTCAATTTCTTTCGAGTATTTTCAGAGATCTATTAGATATAATGATAGAAAATATGTGAAAACTCTAGGTTTTGAGAGTGTTCAGAAAAAATAAATCATATCCTAGCCAAAATCCCCTCCACAGGGAAAAAAGCTTGGACAAGTACATTTGTTGGTGATCCCCGTTTCCATTTGTTTTCACAGAAAAATCTAATCCCCCCTAAAAAAAATTGGAAACGCCAACAAAATAAAGAATTTTAAAAAACCCTGGAATTGAGAAATATACAAGAAATGCGAGAATGGTAGAAAAAAGTTAATGCCATTCGGTCAGCACCAAAAATTCTGATATCTATAAAAGGCCAAGTATCGCCTGTCCATACCACTAGAAACAAAATGGCGAATCGACAGGAAAACTTCATACAAAAATACAAAACTAAAGTTTGCTATCGTATGTCGAGCGGATGCGCACAGAGTACTTGGCCGGCCAGAAATTTTGAATTAAAGTGCTCAGCTTAGTTAATCTTGACATAACGTAATTGTTTGGTCTCAGAAATATTCTTAGAAAAGACACGCGAAAGCTTAGTGAAAATCTCAAGTCAATCAAGGTTCTCTCCTAAAAAGATTTATATTTCCAGCAAATAATACAAAAAATTTCTAGAAGTGCAATTTTTTCCGACGCATTACGGGTCATTTGATTTAATATTTAGCTGCACCTTAATTAGTGATCAGTTGTTATTTTTCTACGTATCCATACTAGTGTTGTGCCCGTGCAAATCGTCACGTGGGGACGAGTTTGGTTGGGACTGATTTGTTCGGGATGTTGCCAAGGTTGAGTCAATCTCCAACTCAATACTGTCAGTTTTAACTCTAAGTTTATTGTGAATAGTTTGTTACAATCGAGTTAATTGCCTCGAGACCAATGACGTGATAATACTTCGGATCGCTGAGTGGATCGCAGACTGTCTGAGTTGCGGGTTGCTTTCCCTTTTATTCGTTTCGGGGTTTTGACAATATTCATGGAGGTGGTAATTATTAGTCAATCGATCGTACCGATGTCTTGGGCTTATTTCCCAATGAGTTCAATTAATCAGGACGGTCGATTGTGAAATCTGTGATCGTCAGCATTTGTCCTGGTTTAGTTTAGCATTTTTACATGAGTTGTGCACGACAGGTGGATTGCCTGTTCGCTGACGATGCTTTTATAGTTTGAGGAATTTGGTTGCGCTCGTGGGCACAACACTAGTGTAAAATATTGCGCAAGTGATTAATTAATTAATTGTATATCAAATTGAGAAAAAACCCCGAATTCGTACTGATTCATTCATATTACGTTCCGTGACATTTGTGTAACGCTTATCATTTTTCTCATGAATACAACGAATCTGTTCTATCTATCTATAAATAGTGGAAGCTAATACAAAAAATTTCGGGCCGGCCAAGTACTCTGTGCGCATCCGCTCGACATACGATGGCAAACTTTAGTTTTGTATTTTTGTATGAAGTTTTCCTGTCGATTTGCCATTTTGTTTCTAGTGGTATGGACAGGCAATACTTGGCCTTTTATAGATATCAGAATTTTTGGTGCTGACCGAATAGCATTAACTTTTTTCTACCATTCTCGCATTTCTTGTATTTTTCTCAATTCCAGGGTTTTTTAAAATTCTTTATTTTGTTGGCGTTTCCAATTTTTTTTAGGGGGGATTAGATTTTTCTGTGAAAACAAATGGAAATGGGGATCACCAACAAATGTACTTGTCCAAGCTTTTTTCCCCGTGGAGGGGATTTTGGCTAGGTAATCATATCTCAAGGAAATACCGCAAGCAAAAAATGTATAGAATATTTTTCCAAAAAATTAATAATGTATCACCATGTCTTCATTCTGCTGCGATCTGCCATCTCTGGATCGTTCTTGCTTTTGTAAAGTTGACTTTAATAGGTCGCGTATCTGATCAAAAACTGAAAAAAAATTGATTTACGAGAGTGACAAATGTTTCCAAATTACAATTTGACTTGTGCTCATAGTGATAATATGATTTTTATTATTTTTATCACAATAATAATAATCGCCGCATTTGCTAGTCGCGACTTTTGCTTTTAAATTATACCTGTCTTGAAATGGCTCACGGTTACAAAGTTGTTATCCTGCCCTCATCGAGAAGTCGAAGGCTGACTTGAGTAGTCGTCATTCAATCTTTTGGTGTTCTTTTTCTACGTATACAACACGAAAATATTCCAACTTTACGATCCAGTCATAATATTAAAAAAACGATTCAAAGATCCAGTAAAGGGATCTGGATTCAATTACTGTAAACTTTCAATAAATAGAAAAATCGACATTGGTGCTGTGACGGGTTCGACACAAGCGCAAGAGAACTGTGGGGGAAAAATAAATAAACGCTGCGAAAAATGAATTAAAATGATAAAAACAAGTTTCGGATTTATTTAGCGAGTTTATACAATGAAAATAAGGGAATTTATATGAGAAAAATAAGGGGCGCCAGCTGGTTAAATCGGTCCAGCAACCGTTACAAAAAAAATGGCCAAAAATTGAACGAAAACAATAATAAATGAGTTGTATTAATGAAAATAAATTGGACTGGCTCAGGGAGAATCAAGAAAAACTTAAACGCAAGGACAGAGGGTCCCTGAAACTCAGGCGTCTTACAATACCAGTGACAAAAAGGGGAACGACGCGCGAGCGAGCCACGCGATCGAACGAACCACGCGGACGCTCGGACCGGGCCGCGTCGGCGGAACCCGATTGAATGAATCGAGCGAAATCTCACTCGCGTCACACACGAAAACACGAAAAATAAGGCTAAATTAATGACAAAGGGACGCGAGGGGGGCGATCGACGATGGGAGTCGGAAAAAATATGCAAATAAATATCGCGACGGGGCTCGAAAACGCGAAACACTGACTCGAAAAATCACGGGAGGGAATGACGGGCAAAAAGGGGCAAAAACGATTTCACGGGTGATTCACGGGGGCAAACTCGATGGCACAACACTCGTCGCGTCGACTGACCGACGAAATAATCTCTTTCTCGAACGAAAAGTTCGAGAAAGCGAACGAAAATGACGAAAATTTGGGTGTTTGGGGAAGAGTCAACGACAAGGGGAAAATGGCGTCGCACGCCCGGCAAAAATCGAAGGACTTACTTGCTGTCTCGGTTTTGAGAAGAAACACGAGAATGCTATGCCGACGTAATCCAGAAAATGCTCAGAGAGTGGTCCTTCGGGAAGCCGGGTCGTCGTAATGATTTAACTTTGATAATTTGCACACAAAATCTCAAGAGAAACACAAAAAAAACTGGACAGCGATGTTACGCGTGTCGAGTCCGAAGCGGAAGAGAGAGAGCTCGAGCGTCACCTCCAGCCCCTCGGGACGCTCGCGAAGCTTCGCGAACGTTCCGATAGCCAATCGAAACGCGGCTTTAGAGCCGACCAATTATTGATCCGCTTATCGAGCGTCGGCCTCGCGAGATCGCACACAGGTGGCGCCTACGTCGGTCTGGCGACCGGGCGCTGGCGCCACGCTGCCTGCCTCGCGAGACCGAGGCTCGAGCAAGATGGCGGCGCCCACGGCTGTCAAAACAGCCGTGGCAGAGTCGCGGTCGTATTGTCGAAAACGCG
Source organism: Diadegma fenestrale (assembly GCA_037043255.1). Lineage (NCBI taxonomy): Eukaryota > Metazoa > Arthropoda > Insecta > Hymenoptera > Ichneumonidae > Diadegma > Diadegma fenestrale. Next base: position 1,603,204 of record CM073311.1, read on the forward strand.
CCTGGACGCCGCGGAAACCGTTGAGTTTCCTCCGACTCGACGGACAAGCCTTGTCGGAGGGACGATGGGTGACACGGTTTCCGCGACTCGACGCTTGTCGCGAAAAACGAGTGTGTGCGGGCTAAAGTGAGTGGGGCTAAGGGGAGAACACGAAAATTGACACGCGGGGGAGGGAGGGAGAAATTCGTAAGTGGGTCAAGTGCGCGAGTTTTAGGGCGAATCAGCTGTTCGCTCGGTCGGTGGGTCGCTCGCTCGCGCTCGCGGGAATGTTCAGGGAAGTTCGTGGTGTTTTCTCCAAGTTCGTCGGCTCGTTCGGTCCTCCTCGATCCTGGGGGGGCTGAAATCAGATAAAAAAGAAAAGGCCGGTCCCAGACTGGGATCCGGTAGCTCTCGCCGCGGCTCGACAGCTGGCAACAAAAGTGACAACGTCACAACTCCCCCCGGCTTGACGAAAGTACCATCTCGTACGCATCGTCACACAAGCTGCAGTCATTCGACTATTACCGGGGTAGCGACTCAGAAAATTCAAAATGGGAAAGGAATTATAGGAGAAGGAAAGAACGAACTGGAAATAAAACAAAAATAAACTCAACAACTATGTAACTGACTTGTGCATTTTACTGACTTGTATTGAACTTAACACTTGAGCTCTTTGGCTTGAAAAATCTTGTATCAAAAATAAAATTAATATTACATCGATGATGTTATCACAAAAAGGGGCTAACAATTATTTTTGGGCTAGGGACTCTGGGGCTAACAATTTGGTTTCTTGGGGCTGGGGTTCGCGGCTACTTAATATTATCAGTCTCTCCGTTACAATATCACAATGACTACCGAGTATTAGAGAAGATATCGACTAACATAGGACTAGTTGAGAGTTTCTAGCACTCTGGGCTTTAAAATAACATCTTTTACGTCTCAGACTTTTGCCTTCGACACTTAAACTGAACTGACTCGAAAATAATACTGAACGAAAATACGCAACAACGAAAGAATTAATTCAAGGGCTAATATTCTCAATGGCTGGGGAGTTACTTAATGACTAATGGGGTTTTCTTGGCCTCAGGCCTGCACGGCGTGGAGCGGAGTTTTCCGGTTCCACGTCAACGGTATCAGGTAACGGGGGTTGTGGGGCGGCAGCTTCGGTCGCCTCATCATTCTCATCATCATTGGGTTCTTCGGGCGGTCTGTAGGGTTTGAGGTCTTTGATGTGGACTTTGGGATTTTTACGACTTTCTGGGTCTTCGATCTCGTACACGACTGGGGAAAGGATTTTCAAAATTTTATAAGGGCCATTAAATCGGGGGGCTAACTTCGCAGCGAAGTTCTGGACTCCTGACGAGAGTACTCGATGTTTCCTCATCACCAGGTCTCCTACGCTGTAACGGGTGTCCTTACGGTTTTTGTTATAATAACGGGCTTGCCGCTTCGCGGCTTGTTCCAAATTTCGGTGGACCCAATCGTGGATGAGTGGGAGCCGCTTCATGCGATCATTCCACAAATCCGGGTCACCAGGGTCTAAGGGTTGAGGGTTTGGATCTTCGTCTCGGAGGGCTTTGGCAGGACGGGGATTGCGACCTAAATTCAAAAAGGCAGGGGTCATCATTGTGGAGGATTGGACAGCTGTGTTGATCGCGAAGCACAGCTCGGGGAGATGCTTATCCCAATCTCGCTGGTCTTGCGGGATGAAGGTGCAAATCATTGTCTTGATGGTCCTATTGACTCGTTCAACAGGGTTGGCTTGGGCATGGTACGGGGGGACGGTGGTCTGATGGATTCCTAATTGCTTAAGTTGGTTCGTGACGAAGTTATTAACGAACTCCGTTCCGTTGTCCGTCAACAAATACTTCGGACATCCCCAACGGTTCAGAACCAGATTTTCGAATGCCGACATTATTGTCTGTCCTGTGGCAACTCGAACAGCTCTGGCCTCGACGAATTTCGTGAACAAATCTTGAAATACGATCACATAACGATTCTGGGACTTACTGGGGGGAACGGACCCATGACGTCGGCGGCGACGACTGTCCAAGGACCAGAAGTCGTGCGCTCTCTCATAAGGCCGCTCGGTTGTCCTTGAGAGACCTTATGGAGCTGACACGCCGGACATCGTCCGACATATTTTGCAACGTCTTGAAAAATACCGGGCCAAAAGAAATCTTGTGTGAGCCGATGATACGTTTTGTCGACTCCAAGATGACCGGCTTGAGGGCAATCATGGGCTTGACTGAGGGCTCGTGGTCTGGATTCTAAAGGAAGGACTAATTTCCAAGCATCTAAATCGGAAAGGGCTGGGTCAATTACGGGGTGAGGACGGTGGTAGTAGATCTTATCTTCCACTATTTTCCAATTGGGGTATTTCCAAGGGAACTCACGAATACTATTCTTTTTGTCTTCATACCATGAGTCGACCGCATTCCCTAAAGCACACAGGGCTGCGTCGGTCGACTCGTACATACGGGAGAGGGCATCAGGGACTACATTGAGGGCTCCTTTACGGTGGACAATCGTCATGTCCAGGGCTTGCATGGCGAGCGCCCATCGGGCGAGTCGCCCTGCTGGATCTCGAATACTTCGTAGCCACGTAAGGCTACTGTGATCTGTGATCACGGTGAAGTGCGTGCCCTCGATGTAAGGTCTCAATTTCTTAACTGCCCAGAGAACGGCAAGACACTCACGCTCGGTGACCGTGTACTTGCGCTCTTGGGAGGACAAAAGGCGGCTCGCGAAGACGATCGGGTGCTCGACACCGTCCACCTCCTGGGTTAAGACTGCGCCGATAGCCACGTCGCTTGCGTCCGTCTGAATAGTGAAGGGCTTGTCAAAATTGGGGCGAATCAAAATGGGGGTACGGGTCAGGGCATTACGGAGGATCTCAAAGGCTTTTTGTTCTTCGTGTCCCCATGTCCAGGGAACGTCTTTCATGGTCAAACGGGTAAGGGGGGCTTTATCACGGGAAATGTCGGGCAAAAATCGGGCGTACCATCCGACCATTCCGAGGAATCGTCGGACTTGCTTGATATTGGTGGGCGGAGGGTAATTCAGAATGGGGGCTATTTTGTCAGGGTCAACTTTAAGTCCTTCGGGTCCAATGACGTATCCAAGATAAGCCACTTCCGCGCAAAAGAACTCACTCTTTTCGCGGTTGATCTCCATCTTGGCGTCCCTAAAAGCCGTCAATACTCGTCGGAGAAAGTCAAAGTGTTCGTCCTCTGTCTCCGTTGCAATAATGACGTCATCCAAATAAGCAAAAACATGGGGCTCCCATGCAGGGTCAATTAGTCTGTCCATTAGTCTTTGAAAAGTCGCAGGGGCGTTCGTCAGTCCAAAGGGCATCCGTTTGAATTGAAACAGTCCGCGTCCTGGGACTGAAAAGGCAGTTATTGGCCTGCTGGCGGGCTCCACGGGAATCTGAAAATAGGCCTGGCTCAAGTCAAGTTTGGAAATGTAACGGGCTCGTCGCAGTCCGTCAAGGATTCTGTCCATGTTTGGGAGAGGGTACGCGTCTTTCCGGGTCACTTTGTTCACGTCTCGAAAGTCGATACAAAACCTGTATTTTCCGTTGGACTTCGTGACGATCACGGGGTTACTGAGCCATGGACTATCGGCTTTCTCGATAACTCCTTCCTCAAACATCTGATCGACCTCTTTCTGAGCGACTTTCAGGAGGTACGGAGAAATTGTTCGGGCCTTTTGTCGAATTGGGGGGTGACCTTGAACATCGATACTGTGTTCTGCTAAATGGGTAACACTGAGGATGGGTGACGTTTTGGGAGGGATTAACTCATCTAAAAGGGCGGTTACTTTCTTAGCAGCCGAGTCTGTTGCAATCGCCAGACCGGCGCACGGGGGATAGGCTCTAATTGGGTGGGCTTCAATGTCTTCGGGGCTGAACGAACGAACTGGACCGTTTCCCACTCGCCACGTATCGCTGCCATAATCGACACGTAAGTCGAGTGCGCGAAGGAAATCGATCCCGAGGATACAATCGTATCCTAACGAAGCCAATTGAGTACGAAGGTGCGCTGTTCGTCCACCTATCTCGTACGTGAGATACAATTCACCAAAAACTGGAAGTACATTATTTCCAGGCACTAAAATACCGTCGGGGGATGGAGACAAATGAGATCCAAGGATGCCGGCCAGATCCCTGTCGAGGTATGTTCGACACGAACCTCCATCGACCAAGGCACGACACAGTCGATCCTCGATCTTTAACCAAAGAAAATGTCGGTTATCGACGTTACGACGCTGGAGAGCGGCAAGCATGTCTCCTAGCGTAGCAAAATCCGACGGGGCGATTTCCTGAAGCTGAACAGGGCTCTGAGGGCGTTTTTCTGGGTAAATTGGGGTGGAAAGGGCTGATTCATACTGAGACGGAAGTTCGGGAGAGTTGGGTGGCGAGTGGCTCGGATCTTTTGAACATCCGGGCTGCGGCTCGTCGTTGGGTACGGGTTTCTCGGATTCCTTACCGAGGAATATGTCGAGGGTATCAAAATTGGGACGGCTTAATTTCAGCGCGTTGCCGAAGTTGTCTCTACAAGGGAAGCTGGTGGTTCTGGGTGCGGAATCAGGGTTGCTTGGGAGTTTCTCGTCTTGTGGAGGGGTTTTGAAGGGAATTTTTGGGGGTTGGTTTGTCGAACTGGGATTTTTAAGGGGTTCGGGCGATGGAATGGGAATTTTAAGGGAGTTGGGGTTTTGTTTTCTTAGGAATCGGTCGAGGGTTTCAAAATCAGGAAAACTTAATTTCATTGGGTTTCCAAGGTCGTCTTGATAAGGGAGGCTGATGACTCGGCGCACCGGGCCGAGTTGATTCGGAGATTTTGGGGTGAATATGAGTTGGCTTGACGAATTGGGGTCTTTACTGGGTTCGGGCATCGACACGAACACCTCAAGGGGTTCAGGGTCGTTCTTACAAGGGGAAGATTCTACTGGATTTTTAGGCAAACTGGGAATTTTCAAGGGTTCTGGGAATTTTCGGTCGGAATTTCTTGACTCAAAGGGATTCTGGACGGGTTTGTTTGGCAAAAAAGGAGTTTGGGAGGGTTTTTCTAACGGAGAACGGGTTTTGGGCCACTGGGGTGTTGGCTCCTGGGGGGGCGAGGACTTTACTGTCCCCCCGGCTGGCCGTTTCCCGCCTGTCCTCTCGAACAGCGCGGACAAGTCCTGACTATCACGTCCGGATAGCCGCAGATTCTACAAAACCTTCCGATCGGTTTGACGCATTCCCGCCAGAAATGGCCAGGGAGGCGACAATTGTAGCAAGGGGGCTGAGGAGTCTGTTGGGGGCAGGTTTTCGGAGCTACTTCACACAAAGGGGGAATTTTCGGGAGGGGTTGCGAGCGAGGAGATTTCTCCGCTCCTGCTACTGACGCGTAGCTGGGTTTTTGGGTCCGAATGGGTTGAGGTTGAGGATTTGTCGGACTGGGTTTTGGTTGGGGAGGATTCGGAGTTTTCAGGGCCGTCTGGGCGTCTTTCGGAGCCTGTAACGCCGCCACTTTGCCTGGTGTGGCTTTTTCGGCCGGCTTGTACGCACTTGAAGGGAAGGACGATTGGCGTGCACTCGGGGGTGGGCGATATGCCTTAGCTCGTTCAACGAGCTCTTCTCTACGCCGACACATACGCTTGAGGTCGAGGTAACTTTGTACCTCGTCTCGTCTGATGTGGGCGGAAAAATCGGGGTGCAAATTGCGATAGCAAATATCCAATTGGGTCTCGAGGGAAAGGGGAGGGTTGAACTGGTCGAAAAGGGCCTTTAACTTGACTAAATATTCGGCGACGGGTTCGCCAGGCCCCTGGGTACGAAGTTCCACCTCGTGCCTCAGACGATCCTGCAAATCACCGTGGCCAAATTGTTCTCTGAAATGAAATACGAAACCTTCGTAATCATGCCAGTTACTTTTCTCAACGCGATGCCACAGACGCGCAGCGCCTGTGAACGCCTCGGGCAACGCGCGCAATAATTCGTCCTCAGACAAATCTTGACCCAGACCGTACTCATGGAGTTCTTGAAGGAACTCCTCCGCGTCTTCTTCGCGTTTTCCGGCAAATTTTGGGCCATATTTCTTCCAGTGGTTGGCGGAGTGATTGTCTCGGCCCAACCGCGTGGAAGAAAGCTCTGTTCGGGTGGTGTTGTGGCTTGTTGTGGGGAGGGCAGATGGTAAACTCCGTCTGGGTGCTGGTGGAAGGACTGGGGGCAGACGGGTGCTGTTGTGTTGGGGTCGGGTCGTTGGAACTGTGTACGTTCTCGTAAAGTCTGTCGGGTCGTCAAAATGAGGTTCCGGGACATCAGGAATCAATAAACGAGGTCGGTGGGACAGGGGAAGAGGAGGGAGAGATCGTCTGGTCATTTCAGGGGAAGGGGGAAGGGCAAATGTCACGGTTGGACCAGGGGTTCGTCCGGGAAGAGGGATTAAGGGTTCGGGCAAATTTTCGGGCGTTTCTTCTAAACTAAAGTCCGGTTCAAGGGACGGCTGGCTTCTGGGGGGGCTCTGAATGGGTTGGTTGCCTGGGATGGTCGACTTCGGGGCGAGGGAACCGGAGGAGGGGGAGACGAAGACCGAATAGGCAGGGTTGGTGCTGGCGTTGGCGGAGGCCACAAAACTTCGGCGACATCCGGGACTTCCAACGCATGTATCAGCGTGTACGGAAGACCGACTCGATTGTCGCGATGCTCACGCCAATGGATGGGAATGTAGGGGTAACGAGCTCGGATCTCGTGTCTCAAGAGCCGATCCTTGACTTGTTCGATCGATCCCTCCAGGCTTATGCCTGCTCGATCGCCACGGAAAAGTATCTCGGAAAAATCCCGTCAGGCCCTCTATTTCATTAGTTAGGGCCGTTATTGAGGGGCCAGTGGGTGCCGGTCGATACTGAGTGTGACCCAAGCCACTACTCGTCGCCGTTGTGGTCGTAGGGGCCGCACAAATAGGGGTGGTCACCGTTACGGTTGAAACTGAAACGCTAACCGGGAGATCCATCGCGAAAAAAGGGGGAAAAATACAGAAAAATACGAAAATAAATTAAATAGAATTTATTGGAAAATTTTTGATCAAAAGGGGATTCGATTGCACTCCACGAAGCGCAATTATGACGAGGGGGAGTGAATTTATCTCAAAAAAGGAATTAAAAATAGTAAAAATGAGAAAAGGGAACGAAATAAAAATTTAGAAAACGGAACGTAATTTATTTGGCCCGAAAACTTGACCAAAATTATGCTAGGGAATGAAAAGAACAAAAGGTCATTTAATTATCGGTTGAAAACCCGAAATTTCAAAAAAGAAAAACGAAAAATTAGTGACAAAAGGGGAATAATTGACAAGAGGGAATTTTTAATCGTCACGGAATTGACGAAAATTATTTTTAATCACGTTGGGAGGGCGAGAATATTTTTCGGGGAATTTTTACGACGAATATTGGGCACGGAGGGTTATTGCTGAGAGGGGGGGGAAGGGCGATATTCACGTCGAGTGGCGTAATCACGCAAAACTCGACAAACACACAAAAAAAACTCAAAAATCGAACAGAATTACTCTTAATTATCACATAAATATTCCACAAGTCAGAAAAATATCGAAAAACACAAGGAAAATGGGATAGGAAATCTCAAGGTCGTCAAAACGAGAGAATTAACGTTCGGCAGTCTCGCGCCGAAGCGTTGTGCAATCGTCAAACGCGTGAAAGGGGAGGGGGGTCACTGGTGAGCACTATTTTGCACGCTAAAACAATGGGACAACGAAAAAGAATTTTCTCGCACCGATTCACTCGGGCGAGATTCGAAACACGAAAAATCAGGTCAAAAAAGTCGAAAAATTGTTCAAAATGGCTGAATTTAATTAATTGGAAATTTTTTTGTTTGTTATTGAAGGGTATTATGAGAAAATGGGGAAAAGTTAATAATTAATATGTTTTTCAGGCCCCACGTTGGGCGCCAAAAATTTGTGACGGGTTCGACACAAGCGCAAGAGAACTGTGGGGGAAAAATAAATAAACGCTGCGAAAAATGAATTAAAATGATAAAAACAAGTTTCGGATTTATTTAGCGAGTTTATACAATGAAAATAAGGGAATTTATATGAGAAAAATAAGGGGCGCCAGCTGGTTAAATCGGTCCAGCAACCGTTACAAAAAAAATGGCCAAAAATTGAACGAAAACAATAATAAATGAGTTGTATTAATGAAAATAAATTGGACTGGCTCAGGGAGAATCAAGAAAAACTTAAACGCAAGGACAGAGGGTCCCTGAAACTCAGGCGTCTTACAATACCAGTGACAAAAAGGGGAACGACGCGCGAGCGAGCCACGCGATCGAACGAACCACGCGGACGCTCGGACCGGGCCGCGTCGGCGGAACCCGATTGAATGAATCGAGCGAAATCTCACTCGCGTCACACACGAAAACACGAAAAATAAGGCTAAATTAATGACAAAGGGACGCGAGGGGGGCGATCGACGATGGGAGTCGGAAAAAATATGCAAATAAATATCGCGACGGGGCTCGAAAACGCGAAACACTGACTCGAAAAATCACGGGAGGGAATGACGGGCAAAAAGGGGCAAAAACGATTTCACGGGTGATTCACGGGGGCAAACTCGATGGCACAACACTCGTCGCGTCGACTGACCGACGAAATAATCTCTTTCTCGAACGAAAAGTTCGAGAAAGCGAACGAAAATGACGAAAATTTGGGTGTTTGGGGAAGAGTCAACGACAAGGGGAAAATGGCGTCGCACGCCCGGCAAAAATCGAAGGACTTACTTGCTGTCTCGGTTTTGAGAAGAAACACGAGAATGCTATGCCGACGTAATCCAGAAAATGCTCAGAGAGTGGTCCTTCGGGAAGCCGGGTCGTCGTAATGATTTAACTTTGATAATTTGCACACAAAATCTCAAGAGAAACACAAAAAAAACTGGACAGCGATGTTACGCGTGTCGAGTCCGAAGCGGAAGAGAGAGAGCTCGAGCGTCACCTCCAGCCCCTCGGGGACGCTCGCGAAGCTTCGCGAACGTTCCGATAGCCAATCGAAAACGCGGCTTTAGAGCCGACCAATTATTGATCCGCTTATCGAGCGTCGGCCTCGCGAGATCGCACACAGGTGGCGCCTACGTCGGTCTGGCGACCGGGCGCTGGCGCCACGCTGCCTGCCTCGCGAGACCGAGGCTCGAGCAAGATGGCGGCGCCCACGGCTGTCAAAACAGCCGTGGCAGAGTCGCGGTCGTATTGTCGAAAACGCGCCTGGACGCCGCGGAAACCGTTGAGTTTCCTCCGACTCGACGGACAAGCCTTGTCGGAGGGACGATGGGTGACACGGTTTCCGCGACTCGACGCTTGTCGCGAAAAACGAGTGTGTGCGGGCTAAAGTGAGTGGGGCTAAGGGGAGAACACGAAAATTGACACGCGGGGGAGGGAGGGAGAAATTCGTAAGTGGGTCAAGTGCGCGAGTTTTAGGGCGAATCAGCTGTTCGCTCGGTCGGTGGGTCGCTCGCTCGCGCTCGCGGGAATGTTCAGGGAAGTTCGTGGTGTTTTCTCCAAGTTCGTCGGCTCGTTCGGTCCTCCTCGATCCTGGGGGGGGGCTGAAATCAGATAAAAAAGAAAAGGCCGGTCCCAGACTGGGATCCGGTAGCTCTCGCCGCGGCTCGACAGCTGGCAACAAAAGTGACAACGTCACAGTGCATTCCAACTTCCATTCTTTTGTTATTATTTTTATTCGTATTGGTATCATTTCATCACGATTAAAAGAAAAATGTTGTTACCGTCAAACGTCGTGTCTGACGTTCTTCATGAGTTTCATCATTCGATGACGT